>CM045767.1:163147410-163583059 GCA_025200525.1 Camellia lanceoleosa | reverse complement strand
ATTGACATGTTAGTTTCAGCAAGATATCTCAATGGCCTGCCTTAACCTCTGACTTCTCCTCTTTTTTGGACAGTCACTGTGAGCACCCCATTCTCCATGCCAGCCTTGACCTCATCCATCTTGGCATTCTCTGGCAACTTGGATTGCCGGAGGAACTTCCCGCTCGCTGTTCTGCTCCACGCTGTGCCACTTGTCGTTCTTCTCCTCCTGCTCTTTGCTCCTCTCCCCACTTATCTAGAGAATTCTTCCCTCTTCCACCTTGACCTTCACCTCTTCCTCCTTCAGGCCTGGAAGGTCAGCTTTGAATATATGAGCTTCCGGGGTCTCCTTCCAGTGAATCCGCACTGTGGCAAATTGAGAGGCTTTGCGAGCTGAGGCTGGGAAGTTGGAGAGGGAAGAGGTGAGGAAGCCATTGAAGGGGTCCCAAATATCCGAAGAGAATGGATCGAAGACATTGGTTTGTCGGTTCCCAAAGAAACTTGGAATGGGAGACATGTTGGGAGACTTGAGACAGTGATTCAAACAGAAAGAAACTGCTCTTTTTTTCTTTTTTTTTTTATCCATGGAAAAAAAAGATGTTACAGAGAGCTTTGAAGTTGAAGTTGGGTAAAGCAGCTATTTATGGAAATGAGAAGATGGTTTTGGTGCTTTCATGGCCATTCTGTCATCAATGTTATAGTTGAATTAAAAATATGGATGGTACCTACTTTTTCGTCTTCAACCTTCTACCACCTTCGTACTTTCATACAGAGCATCATCTCAATCTTTCTCCACAGGGTAGAATTGTAAACAATCATAAGTAATTTCATTAGAAACATTTTGTGTTTTTGGACTAAAAATCCAAACTAATTTCAAGTTGAAAATTCAAATCAACTTGCACTTAGGTTTGATCCTTAACGTATGTTTATGTTTAAATTTACAAGAAAATTTAAAAACTAGAAATAAGAATTTAATTTTGAAAACTAGGAGGAAGGGACATTTTTTTTAAAAAAAAAAACAGTAAAACCAACTTTTTTTTGTGGCTGTAAGAATCTATATTAAATTTTGTAATTTGTTTACTAGTTTTCAAAAATGAAAATGGACCCCAAATAAGTTTTTGTTTATTCTTTTCACAATTATTGTAAATATAAATGTGAAATTGGTATACAAAATTTGTTTACTATGTTATTTTCACTTTTATAAAAGTGAAATTGATTTTAAAATTTTTAAAATTTTAGTTAAGTTTTCACTCCTCTTCATTTCTCATTTTCAATTCCCAACCTTACAATCACGTTTCCCATTGAGTTGACTTACAAGAAATCCAAAATATACTTAAATGTATTAGAAAATTTGTTAGAGATTAGATCGAAGATAAACAAATTAAAATTTGTTAAAATTTTAAATTAAACTTGAATAATTTATTATTCAACTTAATTTAACTCTTTTACAATCCCAACCTTTGGATTTCACAAATTGGATCAAGAAGATGTAGCTTTGGATCAACCAAGAAGGGGTGTAGTTTTTGACCTATCCAACTTAGTCAAGTCAAGTTGTGTCAGGCTCAACTCTTGTCTCATTGTGTGCTAGAGTAGTGGTTTAGTCGCTCGAGTAGTCTTCCGTTTTTGTGTCTTACGTTCGAGCGATAGATTGGTCACTCGAGCGGTTTATGTATATATCAGATTGGGAAAAGACATTTTTAAGTCACTTTTTCATTTCCTTCTCTCTCTAAAACACTGCAAACCCTGATTTCTTCACACTCTCTCACTAGTTCCTATCTAAACACCTCCATACACCCAAATCTATTGATTTCTCCACCATAGTTCCTTGGAGAAAGTGATAGAGCTCGTAGAGGGGTTCGTTTTAATTGCAGGAGATTTTATTTTTATCTCTGTCAAACTTCAACACTTGCTTTTGTACACACCCTATTTTGACCGGCTTTAAAACTTGGGCACTTTCTTTTTATTACTCGATGATGGAAATTAGAATGTGTTTCTTGCACAATCCTTAGTAAGAAAGATGGAATTTAAGCTTTACTCTTCACCCTAAGCCTATTTTGGTTAAGTGTTTGGGTCCCGTTGGGCACCTGGAGCGAAACAAACTTTTTCTTCTCTAGCCGGTCGACCGCCCCACAGACAGATTGCCCAGTTTGTGTTGGTTCAGGTGGGCATTTCCCAAACCCATTTTTTGACCCATTCATGCATTGAATGCATCTATACTCACCCTCCATTGCTTAGTGCTTGATCCATTGAAGCTAATGCTCCACTTTTGTCTTTTATTAGCTCCATTAGTGCTCCATTTGCTCCATTATCTCTCTAATGCTCCATGAATCTTCCACTTTGTCTTCCACCATTTCTTCTCTTACATGGCCTATATGAATATATCAGATTGTTGAGATGAGAGAGAGGATAGATTGAATAAAAAATGCTAGAGATAGAGAAGAAGAGAGTTTAAGCTTTGAATTCAAGAGTTAGTCAAAATTAAGTGTTAGTTGTGAACTTCCATTTTCTCAAGCTATACACCATATCTCATCTTCCCTTGCAAAAACCACTCAAGAACCAAGTCTTAAAGCTTTGCTCAAGGAGATGGTAGTCTTTGCCAAGTTGAAGAACCAAGCACTCATTTCCTACACTTGTCCAAAACCATCATTCTAAGCTCAAATTCCAAGCTCTTAGGATTAAGATCATAATTCACAACCTTGAGGGTGATCAAGAGGAAGTTTGGAAATCAAGAAGTTCACTCTTTCTTTAGAAGGTGAATTTTCAATTCTTTCATTTCTATTTCAAATTCATTTCCTTGTTTCCGTTTCATATTGTTGTGGTGTAATCTAACCGTATGGTTAGTTTTAATTCTTTCTTTTTCTTGCACTTTCTATCTCCTACTCATTTTCTTACACTTTCTTTCTTATATTTGTTTTCTTACTTTAGTTTCATATTAGTTTTGATGTGATTTAACCGAAAGTGGTTAGTTGAGCCACCTATATATTCCTTATTTGTTCATTTCTCGGTGTTGCAACAAGACAAGTTTTACTAGGCCTAGTTGGCTAGCCGGTTAGCTTCTTTGGACAAAAGCGGAGTAGTCTTCTAGCGTCAAGCATACTAGTTTCAGCAATCCTCAAGACACATGAAGCTTCTATTTTTTCATTTTTTTATTTGAGTGTTTGGTGTGGTTTTTATTTTGTTGTAATATTTTTCTCCTTCTGCTCTCATTTGGTTTGTAATTATTTATTCAAGTATTGTAATAATTCTCGCTCCGCTTCTTGCTATCTCATTCTTTTACTTACTTTTCTTATTTGTACATAAGCATCATATTTTAGTATTATATTGTTTAAGAAATATATATTTAAAATTGAAATTAAAACTCATTAATATAAAATTAGGAATAAATTTATAATCAAATTTTGTAAACATCAAAATAAATATTATGACGGTTCCAGTTTAGTCCCGATCTTTTTCATATTCTTAGATCCGAATTTCATATCTTTGATTGTTGTTTATGCCATTTTATCTTCTTGTTAGTTAGTTTGGTTGTTTGGAGTTGTTGGATATGTCTGAAGTAGGTTGGAAGTTAGATTTTCAAAAGAGTTGCTGTCCATTTCCTTTCTTGTTCGCTCAAGTGGCTTTTGAAATCTCCCAGTATTTTTAAAGGTCTGCAAAACTTCTGGGAGTAGGGTGATCTTTGCTCGAGCGGTCCTTTCATTGTTCGAGCAATCTTCTGTACCTGGACTCAATTATAAACCTATGCAAATCAAAGCTAGGCTCCCAAGGCTCAATATGACTATAAGGTAAACTTATTATATGTTTTTTACAATTTAAAATTTCAAATATTAGAATAAAACTCGACTCAAGAGACCAACCTTGTTAAGTTTATCATTTGATTGAGCTTTAAAGATCTTGGATTTAGTCTTAGATTAATGCTTGAGGCCTCGAATTTGCCTCGAATTCGATTTTTTTTTTTTTTTTTTTTGTTTTTCTCCTTAAAGCTATGTTAGTTTGGTTTTTTTTTTTTTCCCTCTCTTTTCTTTTCTTTTCTTTTTGCAAGGGTGGTTATATATAGGGGTGCGTTAAAAAATTAGACATTTTGCAAGTGAGTTGGGTTGGATTGATTTAGTGATAAAATTGACTGATCAATTTTTTTAAATTTTATTTTATTTTATTTGTTAGGCTGTGTTGGTTTGGTTGGTTGTTTTTTTTTTTTTTTTTTTTTTTTTTTTTTTTTTTTTTTTGGTGGTTATGTGTAGGGGTGTGCCAAAAAATTAGACATCCCGCACCAACTCATCATATAAAATTATATGGAATTAACGAATTTTAACTAACAGTCTAAATAATCAGTCAATTAAGTTGGACTGGTTAAGTAATAAAATTAACTGATTAGTTAAGCTATTAATTAAATTTTGTTAATTTCATATAATTTTATACGATGAGTTGATGCGAAATGTCTAATATTTTATATTAGACATTTTGGCCTTGTTTGGTTTGTGTTTCATAAACAAATTTTTGAAATCTTCTTTGAAAACACATTTCTGGGAGTAATCAAACCAAACAGATTTTCTCAAAAAAATTCTCAGAAATGTGTTTGGTTGTCTTTTTCCAGGATCACTTTTCAAAACAAATTCTCAGAAATCCGTTTGGTTAGTTTTTTCAGAAACACAAAATACAAACACCCCCAATTATGTAAACATGTTTTTTTTTTTTTTTTTTTTTTTTTTTGAGAATGAAGCAAAACAGCACAAGCTGAGTATAGCACCTGGAAGAATAAAGATGTGGTTCATAATGAAACTCTACAACGCATGTCCAATTCTTATTTTTTACATGAATAATTTCTTTTTGCCAAAAAGGTATAAACTACATAGCATGTCATGCTGAGGTTCCTGCCAAAGCCACATCACCATTTGAAGTCTTAGGTGGAGCAAAGAGTTGGGGTCATTTATTACTGTTGGTGTGCCAAATGGAGTTGCTAAGGATGCTGAACTGGCTGCGACTTTAAGAAAATTAAACTTCATAACAGAAAAGCAACATTAAGAACAACAATCACCATAAAAAATGTTCATAATAACTAATTGCTTAAATATGGCTTTACAGGTTCAATCATGAAACCATTGTAGGGAGAAGGGAAGTTGGAAGAGCAATTCTAAAACCTGCCATAAGCTGATTTTCCAATCGAAAGCACTGCCGAAATCTTCGTCCTGGCCTTACGCTCCAACCACGGCAAAAAATTATCACACTCTTCATCTGAGGAACATGAAACCTGAGACAATGATTCAGCAGTGCAGCTTTTTTAGCTTAAGAACAAAAACATTGAATCAATTTAAGCCACAACCCAACTAATTTCAAACCAGAACAACAAATCCTTCAACTAAAACATTCAATTTAAGCCACGACCAAATAAATTTCAAACCAGAAAAACAAAACCCAACAATTTGGCTGTTGGATTTTTTTTTTTTTTTTAACAGAATGGAAGCAAGACAACACAGTTGGTGTTCATGTTGCAGTTGGTGTTCATCATGTTGGTCATCAAGCAAGACATCACATATCATACATGAGTAGATTTTTCACAATGGGCAAAACGAAAGAGTTAGTGATATAGACTACTGAATTTTCAGAATGTGCATGTACAACCATTATAGAGTACTGAATTTGAGTGCAAAAATCAGGTGTAAGAAAGAATTTGCATGTACAACCATTATAGAGTTAGTGAAAAATCAGGATGGGGATACTAACAGAAATCTTCCACTATTTATATGGATTAGAACGTGCATAATGATATCAAATTAATAATATTAGAGCTCCAAGAGCTCCTTGAAACCTGGGAGTTAAAAACTGAGTATAGCACCTGGAAGAATAAAGATGTGGTTCATAATGAAACTCTAGAACCCATGTCGAATTCTTATTCGTTCTACTACTCCTATCAAATGCTCCTTTCAAATAAACCACCAAACTCTATAATGTGATGAAGGATATTGTTTCTAGTTACCAGACTAGAATGAACACAGTACCTATTACCACACTGACAACATACAAAAATCTGAAAGAGAAACATGTAAAAACAGAATCTAACAGATTAACATAATCTATTACATCGCTCATTATTTGTCTCAAGGGATGAAGACTAACAGAATCTATTAAAGCATGTAAAAAACATCTACACTTGGATCTACTACTACTACAACAAACTAAAGAACCCCTGCTTCAACATGTTTCATCAAAAAAAGTATACACTAAAACCAAGCGATCCACGATCAACACGCCAATCCAATCAGCAGCATAGTGATGCAGAATTCTTCTCAGAACAGATTCTTGCAGATTATGAACAGCAAAGAATCATCTGTTCCATGACCAGCAGCAGCATACTGATGTAGATTCTTGATGCAGATTATGAGAAGCAGCAGCATACTGATGCATATATTGAATAGCAGCAGCATAGTGATGCAGATTCTTGCACATTCACAACACAGAGAAGCATCTGTTCCATGACCAGGAAAAAGAAAGCAGCATAATGCAAATTTAACATACACAGAGAAGCATCTGTTTCAGTTACAGATTCAGAACACACAGAGATGGGACTGTTCCACTTACAGCATCTAAATATAAAATACCGATTCACCATTGCATCTAAATTTAAAATACAGATTCACCAGTGACAGCATCTAAATTTAAAATACAGATTTAGAACACACAGATTCAGCATCTAAATTTAATCTAATCAACTATCCACTGTTTTTAAAAATTAATCTAATCACAACTATCCACTGTCTCACTAATTTGCCAGCAACACAGCAACACAGACTTCAACACATGGATACAGAATATCACCCAGATAAAGAAGACACAGATTCAGAACAGCACCACAGTGAATTTGATTGCAACAGCCGCACCACGCGTCCTCAGATAATACATCCCTGTCTTCAATCCCTTGCATGTCCAAAAATTGAATAATAAGTATTTAAGTAAGTACATAATGCAAATAAATATGTATGCATACACCACTCTTAAGTATTTAAGTAAGTACATAATACACTACTCATAATGCAAATAAATATTTAAGTAAGTATATAATACTACTTGTTATCATATACCTATTGTTGTATGCCTCCCACATAGATGCTGCAACCTCATTTCGCCATTGTCCCATCTGCACTAGTTGTTCACGTGACATGTTCACATGGTTGTGTTGTTGCATAGCTGGTACTCCATCTTGATTTCTGTGGACATTTTGACTTGCACCTTCACCTCTACCTCCACCTCCACCTCCACCTTCACCTTCACCTTCATCTTCATCTTCATCTTCGTCTTCAACGTCATCATCATCTTCGTCACCTGATTCTTCTGCATCGAAAAATTCATCATGCTCTTGCACAGTCCGGATCCAATTGTGGAGAACATAACATGCCATAACGATTGGCCCTTGTCGTACCATATTATATCGTGGCATGTGTTTCAATAATGGAAACCGTTGCTTTAACACTCCAAAAGTTCTTTCTATGACATTCCTCAAAGAAGAATGCCTATGGTTGAACAACTCCTATGGACCATGGTAGCGACGCCGCCTATTGAACTCTTGCAAATGGTATTTTTGGCCCCGATATGGGGCTACGTACCCGGGCATGTGTGTATACCCAGCGTCAACAAGATAATACTTGTCTACAGTAAAACTCTTTCAGTAAGAACATGTCATGGCATATTTGGGTGTGAAAAAAGGGAAACACTAAATTGAAAACAAATACACTTACTAGGTGGTGGGTGTGGAAAGTCAGCAAAATTTGTGGTAAGTGCTTCTAGGAAAAATCTCGAATCGTGTGCACTACTTTCCCAATCAATGTATACAAACGTAAACTTCATGTCAAATGAACATGCAGCCATGACATTTTGAGTTGTATGCACTTTTCTACCTCGATATGGCATTTGGTCACCTTCTGGTGCCACAACAACAACATGTGTGCCATCTATAGCCCCCACACAGTCTTACATGACATAACTTTGAATTAATTTATCAAATTTTCAGTCTTAATAAGCCATATAAAATAATGCAAATGAACTGACATTTTTGTTACCTTAAACCATGGCCAGTACCGTCTGTCATTCCGAATTTTATGATGGGTAACATCCATGTTCGGTGGTTGGATTACAAATGGCGCAAGATTTCCCAACGCCCGCGTCATAAGTACGAAATGACGATGAATTGTCTCATTTGAGTGCTGAAATCGATCTCCAGCATTTCTTGTTCCTGAACTTTGACCACAGATAAATAAAAACATAGCCAACGACTCTTCAAGTGACAATCGCATGTTCAACCAATCTACAACATTTCTACGGATAATCTGTTTAACTAATTCCATAAATGTCGGGACTTCCATTCGCAATTGTTCACGGATTGATTTAGGATTTCCACTTAGTAAGAATTTTATGTACTGCTCACTGGTGTATGGACAATTACGTTGCGGTTGTCTCGTAGGAATGTCACGTGTTAGTTGACAAACCATGTGTAAGTCCATCACATCATCGTCATCGCCATCAGACGGGTCGTACATATTGTTCGGTTGCCTTCCATTGGGTCGTGACGACGACATCTAAAGCAGAAAGTGTAAAACAGTCAAAGTATTATCAGTAATGACATAAGTATAGCACTAAAAATTTAATAAGGACATTGCAACAAGGAAAGCGCGGCGAAAAAATATGAGCACAACATAGTGGTAAACATTAAGCAAATGAACTTAGACAGCATGATATAGATAGTTAGGTCAACACCCAACATAGTCCAAACCGAAAGGGAAAAACAAACAAATTAAAACAAATACAATTTAGGTTTAACAAATGCGAAAAATAAAAAAGAAGAAGACAGCCAAACAATTATGCGAGCATCTTTATTTCCAGAAACCTCAAACCAAACAGTGGGATGACCACGCTTCTCACAAACTGAGGATCCAAAGGTACCTTATTTCCGGTTCCATGGTCATAAACATGGTTCGCCATTCTAGTGATGTGAACATGTTCATGGCCTTCAAAAACAAGCTCCGATCCAGGGTCATTGATTTTAGGATGGTCATACATGCTGCAACGGAGTACGCATCACCAGCCCTAGCGTTGGCCTCTGCTTGAAGGTAAAACCGTTATTCATCTACTACGCCTTTTCCCGACGTATATGCATGAAAGCGTTCATCCATTTCTCGCTCGTCATCAGATGTGAGTGCACTCTGACGAGAAGAACGCGCAAAAGCGCCAGTGGCAAATGACTTGGCAAATATTTCTGATATAGCGACCCCGGTCTTTTCCCATTCGATGTTGTATCCGGACTTAGGCTCCGTAGATTCTATCCTTGTGCAATGGTTGTTGACATCCTTTTATTCTATTTGGTCGAGTTTTAGGATGTGTTAGGCGTGTTTCGAACGGTTGGGTTGAGCCTTAGCCTAGATGTTGATTGCCCAGTTTTTAGCCTTTCCGCTCGAGCGGACATTCCTGCGCTCGAGCGGGGTTTACATTCTTCCAGCATTTTTGGTCCCTGCAAAACTTCTGCAGGTGAGAATTCTACGCTCGAGCGGGTTTTTATACGCTCAAGCGGCTTTTTATACGCTCGAGCGGCTTGAGCTCGAGCGGTATTGTTGGCGCTCGAGCGGGTAGTGTGTTCTCCGCGTGGGTTCTGGAATGGGGGAATCTACGCTCGAGCGGTTATCATTGCGCTCGAGCGGACCTTGTTTTTGCTCTTTACGCTCGAGCGGTGTGTTGTACGCTTGAGCGGGCCTGTCGAGTTTAAATACGCAGCAGCGTGTTTTTAAAAGCGATTTTTGACCTCTTCATTTATAAAACCCTAGGTTACGAAGTTCTCTCTCCCAACTCATCTTCTCTCCTAGGTTTCATCTATTTAGAGTGAGTATCTAACCTAGTTCCTTCATTAAAAAGGTAGAGTGGGTCGAGGGCTTCCATTTAATCTGAACGGTTGTTGATTTGGAGCACTTTGGAATTTGAGCTATCATCTCCGTCTTCTTCTTTTCGGGTTCTTGCTTCGAGGTAGGGATTTCCTACTCCATTTATACGCTTTAATCCTAAGTATTGGTATTTTGGTATGTGGGGGTAGTTTGGTAATTTTGGGAGAAACCTTAGGGTTTTGGCTTAGATTAATTTGTATGATTAATTTAAGGGAAAAATGTGGAATTGGGTTTAATTCATGAAGTTGAGAAAATTATGAGATTAATGATATAGTTGGGTAGTTTAAATACTTACCTATGAGAATGTTGATTTACATTCATTGTTGTATTTATTTCTTGTTTAGAAATAACTGTTTTGGGCTATCGGTGGAGGATAGTCGTGATTGTTGTAGACCTTGTATGTGGCTTAGGTATAACTGGAATTAAGTCACTTATGTTGACAGTTGAATTAATACAGAACATTACTTGTATTGATTATGTGTTGTATATGGCAATTGTGTGTTTCATTGCATATGCATGTTGTTTGGAGGAGATAGGGGATGAACTCCACGGTTTAGGGGAAGATAGGGGATGTACCTCTAAACCGGATTTGTTGGGAGGAGATAGAGGATGGACTACAGTAGCATCATTCATATGTGTGCTTATTGATAATAGCAATATGGCTATTTGTTGTTGATATGATACATCATTATAATGTGTATCAGTTGGAAGTATGGAAGTGTTGTGGTTTGAGCTTTAGTCTCATTTATTTTGTGACATCTGGATCACTATTGTAGTTGGCCAGGTTCTGAGCCATAATGATATAATTGGAAAGTTGAATAAATATTGGAAAGTGAAAGATGTCATAGACAATATGTCATAGACAATGTAGACATTCGTGTCATGAAATTGGAAATTGATTATCTTGTGTTAACCATGTATCGAATGCTAATGCTTTAGTTAATTCTTATGCTTGGTTTAGTATTTTTCTACTGGGCTGTGGCTCACCCTATATGGGAACTTCATTTTCAGGTTCAGGTGGTTCACTACCTCCAAGGACTTAGCTTGTGAGGATCTGGACTCGAAGATTTGCTTTATTTTATTTGTTTTATTTGAACAACTTGTAAACTTTCAAGCCTAGGGCTTTATTTGTTTTGAGTTAGAACTCATGGAATTGTGTCCAAGTGTTGGCTTGGCAAGATGTAAGCCCATAGGGCATTTATTATGATGTTTCTATTTTATGGTACTCTGATGAATGAAATAAGATACTTTATTTTCTTATAATTCCGCATGTTAATATTATGTATTATGGCTTTATTTTGAGGGCGTTACATCTGACATGAGCTCATAATGTTCAAGGCCTTTGGTTTGGAATTGTTTTGCGTTGGGGTGTGCCTACAAGTTGTAAAAATTAATCAATCATGTAGAAAATTATTTCTCTATGCACATGGTTATGCTAAATGTATGCGCGAAAATAATTACCTGAACATAATTTTCCCAAACACCATCTGGGGCTGTCACTGTTTGAGTGATTGGATCCCATCCCAAACCCGTGTGGTTTTTCAGAGCAACAAACTCTTTGTAGCTCGCCTTCAAACGCGCGAACTTACCCTTCAATTTTTTTGGCCCATAATTTTTCCCAACCTTTTTAGTCATCTCATCATCAATTGTTTGCCACTACCTTGGGAAAAAACTCCTATCTTTCTTTGACATGGAAGGACCCTCTTTCTTTATTTCGTCCACCAAAATTTCTAAAAATATCTTAACAATTTCGGACCCCCACATCTTAAAGTCGTCATTATCGTTAGCCATTCTAGCCTAATACAAGTGTAACAAATTACAATTTATAGTTATGTGAACAACTATTAATGTGAAGCCATTACAAATAATAACCATTACAAATATTACGAATATTTAATATGAGATTCCGCGTGCAAAAGTTTACCGGATAAGGAGTTTCGTTTTCAACAGTGGACGAATTGACTGATGGTTGAGGTGATATCTTCCTCTTGGCCCTTGGTGTGTTTAACAATGACCGTGGAGTACAAAGTTGGCCTGGTTTAAAATCAAAATGAAAAATTCAGGATGAGCAGAATTTATGTGCCATACATGAGCAGAATTATGAAAGCACAATTTTCAGAATGAGCAGAATTTATGTATGCATACATGAGCAGAATTATGAAAGCAGAATTTTTAAAATTAGCAGAATTTATGTACGCATACATGAGCAGATTTGTGAAAGCACAATTTTCAGAATGAGCAGAATTTATGTACGCATACATGAGTAGAATTATCAAACCACAATTTTCAGAATGAGCAGAATTTATGTATGCATACATGAGCAGAATTATGAAAGCAGAATTTTCAGAATGAGCAGAATTTATGTACGCATAGAATTTATGTATGGATTGGTGATAAAGCATGCTGGCATGTTTGGTGGGTATTCAAGCCTTTGTTTTCTTCAGGAGGGGGAAAAAAAGAAGAGAAAAAGGTGGAGATTCGAGCTTGTATGTGCAGTGAATTAACATTTCACACCAATAGAGACATGAATAAATCATTATGGTGGCTGTTATATAAAATTTGTTTATCCTACAATTTCATTTTCATTTTCTATTCCTTTAATATCTACTGTGAAGTGACATTGTGGTTTTTGTTTGCACAGCTGGATTTGAATAATAGGTTGGTTATGGCAGGTTGTTCATCCATGGGTGGTTTTGCCATTATTTTGCTCACTATGTTTGGATCAAGTATTTGTAGGAGATTTGAGGAGTGAAAACAAATGGTAAGGGGAAAGTGGAAAAAAAAAGGTTCCATTTCATTCATTGTGATCGTACTTTTCTTTCTCTTCACAAATCACTCCTGAAATTCTTGTTCCAAACATAACTTATGTAGTGTAAGAGTATCACCCTTGGTTGTGTTTTAAGGTTCTGTTTACATGGTAAAAATGGGTGAAGGAGAATGAAAATTATTTATTGAAATTCTGTACTATAGTGTTTGGTATAGCTACTATTATAACTTACAACTTTTTAGACAAAATTAACTAAGAGATGAAAGCAGAATTTGTTGAAATGCTGCACATATGAAAGCAAAATTTGTTCTCTTTTGTGTTCAATGATCACTAATCCCTGTGTTATGCAAACAAAAGTCATTTTCAGCGTAGAATAGTTCTTATGCAAACAAAAGGAATCACAGAGTTAAAATTGAAAGGCCAATGAATATTTTGAAAAGTCATTTTGCTTCTGTTTTTGTTCTTCTTATTGTGTTAGATTTTCAAAAAAAAAAAAAAAAAAAAAACAAAGAAACAGTTCTAACCTTTTAATCTTTATAGACCATAACCTAAACCCAGAAAATGGATGCATTGTGAAACAGATGCCTTCTTGGAACATCATCCCTATAGAAAAAAATTCAATCTAGATAGACAGAATGATAATATTCTAATTTCTAATAAATATAACACATAATAAGGGAGCAAAAAAAGAAAGGTGTGTTGTCACCATGAACTCCATGAGTAATACATACATCAAGAAGGGATTGTTGAGATTCATATCCATATATATATATATATATATCTCAACCTATTAACAATTGGTGCGTTTATCGTTAGAGATAAAATATGAAGAAATCTTGAGCTAAATAACTAAACAAGCATTTTCGGGCAAAAAGTATATGACAGTGTAAAAGTATATGAAATCTTGGATATGCAAGGATATATTACAGTATATGACCACAAATTCTAGGCATTTTCGGGCAAAAAGTTGTATCCTTCTTATTTGAGAGGTTGAAAATGATATCAGCAGAATTGAGGGACCTTTAAATTATTCTTTCACCTTCATTGTTTACTACCGTGGAACGAAATTCATGGCTCAAATCAATGTAAATTCATCTTTTCACAAAAAATGGAGAGAAACAGCCATTTCCTTATGAAAATTGTTAATCCAAAAAACGGAACTATCTATAATCTGCATATGTTCTATGAGACACCAAACAAATTAGGCTAAGGTTAATTTGCCGATTTCGGAAATTATCTGATTTCAAAAATTTGCCGATTGCGAAATTCACCACAAATTAACAACCGAAAAGCAAAAGCCATGCGAACTTTGTAAACCAAAATCAGTGAATACATTGTTCAGAACTGACAAACCCAAATGAAATTTAAAAAACAAATATATATATATATTTATATAGATTAGAAATACCTCTTGCTTGCCTGCTTTTGGTGGCCCCCAAATCCCACAGTCCACAATGAAGTTTTGAGCACGACCTCTCCGTTTTTGCAGCGAATGATGAAGTTCTGCTTCGTCTTGGTGGGGTTCGAAGCTGGTTGGTTTGCATTTTATAGAGCCCAGAAGAAAAAAACAAAGGACAATGATGTTACAAGTCCCAATTGTGTGAAGACTTCATTCAGTTTGACAAAGTAGCCAAAGCTAGGGCACGATTTGGGAAAATCTGTGAGGTAGAGATGAAGGAGGTGATAGACAGTGTTGGTGCATCTAATGCGGAAGATTTCTCAAATCTTGAGCAGCATATTGATGGAGGGACGACAAGTGGGTCTTCAGCAATTGGGAAGACAAGTGGGTCTTGATGGAGGGAAGGCAAGTGGGTCTTTGAAGGCGGTTGGGAAGCCAAGTGGGTCTTGATGGAGGGAAGGCAAGTGGGTCTTGAACAACAGATTGATGCAGATCTTGACGTGAGTGCGGATCGCCTTCCTTCACACAGTAGATAGAGCCGTTGGATCCTTGAATGCTTTTCTTTATATCACAGAGATAGGTCAGAAAGGTTCTTTTGAGAGAGAGAGAAGACAGAAGATGCGTTTTCAGAAAAGTTTTGAGAGAGAGAAGTTCCAAAATGTGTTTTGAGATGAGTCTAAGAGAATATTTCAGAAACAGGTTTGCCAAACGTGTTTTGGTACTTTTTTCTCTCAAAAATTGTTTCTGAAACAGAAACCAAACAAGCCCTTTAACTCACCCTTAAAAAAAAATAAAAATAAAAATAAAAAAAACTACGGAACAACTAGGTAGCTCGAAATTATAAGGCTCGAATGGCCCGAAATCATCTCCTCCTCTTCTCTCTCTATCTCTTCTTTCTAGAATATAGTAAAAGGCTTCATTGTTTCTCTGATACGCACTTAATTCAATTCCTTCCATGGCTTTTACCTTGGCAGATCAAGATTATAGCCCAGTAATCTGTGGCTATAGACAGGCTAATCAACGTCCTCGAGTGCCAACCCTACACAGTTGCAAAACAAACACACACTAAATTACACACTCGGGATTAATAACTTAACCCCTAACTTGACTTGATGTGGTTCTATAACATTATTATCATTATGATGCCTTAAACATGGCCTAGGAATGCCTAGGATGGAATGAGGATGCAAAAATGTACTTAACAACATTTTTCAAAACTTGTTGAAAACAAGAGTCTCGCTCAAACGTGGCTTTCTCCGCTCGAGCGAGCTTACCGAATGAGAGAGGTCGCTTGAGCGTAGACCCCCTCGCTCGAGCGATCTGTAAAAGTGTGAAAAGTACTGGTTGCTGAAATTCTCCGCTCAATGCTCGCTCGAGCGTTAGACACAGTTCCTTACTCGAGCGTAGCTCTCGTCGCTCGAGCGTGCGTCTGCACACACAAAAACCTGAGAGCTTGCAATTTACGCTCGAGCCAGCATTCCATCACTCGAGCGGAACTTTAAAAACAAAGGCGGTCGCTCAAGCGTGGAAGCCAAATTCTAGGTTTTCCAGATTTGCTCCCAAAGCTCAAACCATGGATCAAACATGCCAAAACTCATCCTTTTGGGCCAATTTTCTAGAAAACACTTA
The DNA here is from genome assembly GCA_025200525.1 of Camellia lanceoleosa. Lineage (NCBI taxonomy): Eukaryota > Viridiplantae > Streptophyta > Magnoliopsida > Ericales > Theaceae > Camellia > Camellia lanceoleosa. The sequence goes on along the minus strand of CM045767.1, from coordinate 163,567,369 downwards.
GAAACTCATAATACAACATGTTTTGAAGATCATTTCACAAAACCAAAGCCCAAAAGTGTGCCAATTGAACACAATTTCAATGAAACTTTTATGAACAATGCAAGAACATAACATGCATGAGTTCTCATGAACTCTAATGCTCCAAGGTATGACCAAATACAAGATTAAGCTAAAAAAACATGGTGAATTTCTAAAGTACAACCATAATGTGGACATGCATGTGGAAATTCTCATGAAAATGATCTCAAAATTCAATGATATGGACATGTATGCATACATTGTTTCTCAATTCAACTCTTTAGGCTAGCTCTTGACTCAAATCTCCAATTTTCCATAAACCATGCATGAAACAACTTAAATTCACAATTAAGGGGATGAATTTCCTACCTTAAGTCTTGAATTCCAAGTTTGGTAGCTCAAATATGCAATTTTCCTTCAATCTCCCTTAAGTCTCAAGCAACTCTTGTTGAATTCAATTTCTTTCCTAATCTCCCTCTCTCGCTTTTGTCAAGAAGATGGATGAAGAATGGTGTGAAACATATATGAAATGAGAATAAACAATGGCCTTGAAATAATCCACTTAATGGCAATTGTGTAATAAACTCAAGCTAATGTAATTTAACTTTATTTATTCTAATTTAATCATTCCAAATCGAATTTTAATTAAATCTACCATAAAATTCTATAAATCTTAATTAGCATAAAACACTAATCAATTTCAGAATCGGTCGCCGATAAGGCTTTCAATTCGCAATTCGAAATTAAAACATGAACAAATCATTCAGTAACAACAGATAGAAATGCAATTAAGCAACACACTCACATAATCAATTTGGGTTTTCACCTTAATTAATTACTTGTCATGCTTAATCATGAATTAACACTAATCAGAGGTGAGGGTTGTCACACTTAGCAAATAATCTTCTTGGTCGCTTCGTTTGTTCTGTCTCAACGGGCGCTCAATTGGCGGCGCATGAGGTGACGTTACTATTGGTCTCACCCCTACCGTGCCAACGCTTGGTTCTTGGAGATCGCCACGTATAAATTTCCCAATTTTCGACCAAAAAACTCTCACAATCTGTTTGGTTCGCGAATTGACAATACCCACATATCTGTGTCTCAATCAAAATCGTATGGCTTTTGGGTTTGGTTTTGAAACTCGATCGATGTATGGTTTGCTTGATGGAGTGCGAAAAGGGCTACAAGCAACAATCGAATCTAATGGAGGACCCTCCAATCACTTTGTCGTTTTCAGGTCTGTATCCCTCTATGTAAAGTCTTGAATTTTTTTTTTTTGAAATTTGTCAAATGATGTTTTTATTGTGTGCAGAGGGTTTGAAGAGAACAATGATAGGATACGAATCAACACTAACTCTTAACTCAAGGTTGTTTATCTTTTGATTATTTGTTTTTTGGGTTTTAATTTTCATTGATTGATTAATAACAAATTTTGTATATAGATGTATAAGCTAAATTTTTTATTAATAGTTAGTATAGAGTATGTGTGTGTTCAAATTATGAGATGAGTTTTATATTTGGTTAAACATCACTAGTTAGAGTTGAATTTCTACTTTAAAAATGCAGATTGATGATCTCAAGCATTGCCTATTTACTGAGGTAATTTATCTTTATTGATTGTAATTTATCTTTATATTTGGTTGAACATCACAAATTTGGGTGAAATGGTTTTCTGGGTTTGAAGAAAGATTTCTCTCTCTTCATGTCCTCTCCCTCCTCTGCCGCCACTAAAAATAACATCTCAACCACCTACAACAACTCTTCATCTCTTCTCTCTCTCAGTTCTCAGACTTTCTCTCTGATTTGTTTCGAATGGGTTTCATTTTGAAATGTGTTTTGGTTTCTGAAAGGTTTCATTGTGTTTGGATTTGTGTTTCTATCTCGATGCCTTAGTTGTCCCCTCCAAAGATGATCATCAAGTCCTCTCTCTTTATTTCTCTCTGTGTTATTTCATGGTTTTATCAATGATTGATTGAAAACCTAGGATTATTCTTTCATTTGTTGAATGTTGTGGTAGAGTGAGTATGTATCTGATAGGGATAAAAGGAGTGAATTTGTATCTGGCTTTATCGAAAGTGCTGGTTAGTTAGCTCCGTCTTATATCTTTTTACTGATTACTGTGAGGTAAATAAATTATGTTTATTTAATTGTTTATATAATTTTAGGCACCAAAATTCAGTGGTGTTGATCAAATTGAAATTTGGCAAATGAATTTTTTTAATCTAAAATAGTACTCGAAGTGTGTACAAAAAGTTTTCGGTGTTGAATTTAATCAAGCTGTTTGATATGTATATTAGAAGGTGAGTTTGAAATTTATTTTCTATATATATATATATATATATTTTTGTTTACGTATTGGGTTGGTTTGGTGACAATTGTGGTGGCAGAAATGGTGACAACGGTGACATGACGGTAGTGGTGATGTCAGTGGCATTGGCATGGTATTTGAGGGGCAGCGTGGCGACAATGTTGATGTGGTGGTGGTGATGGCGGTGATGGTGATTGTGTACGGAAGGATTATAATGGTGACAGTGTGGTGGTAATGGTGGTGCAATGTGGTGGTAGAAATAGTAGTAGTAGTAGTGTAGAGTGACAATGGTGGTGATGATACACTTTAACGATAATATAAGCATAAACAACTAAAAATTCAACATTCAACATTAAGTAAGAAATTTCAGAAAGCTATGTTCAATTATAATTTTTTTCTAAACGATTGACTGTATTATTTTCTGAAACGACATTGTTTACTGAATGAATGTTTGTCCTATTTTATGAATTGTACTCGTGGCATCCATAGCAACTTATTGTTACTGTTACTGTTATTGTTACTTCTACTGTTACAGAGATCTCTATTAGTTCTAATGTTTGGAACCAATATTGTATACTGTTTCGATGGCTATCAACTGACTGTTCAATCTATTAACACCGACTGTACTGTTCTGCTATTGGATATACCACGCATGACTGCTATGATTTCTAATTGACTGATATGGCATGAAATATGAGTCACTAATTGAATAACTGATCTACTGATACAAATGACTGTTTTAATTACTGAAAGTACATTCATTCTTAACCCCTTTACACATTTATTATTCACTGGGCTTTAGCTCACAGTTTATATTTATATGTAAGTGGCCAAGCATCGGACCTGAGCTAGAAGCGTCAAGTTAAGCTCATGTTTTGTCAAGCCAACCGTTGCGCGCTCACTTCGAGGTTCCAAGTCTGCCCGAGCCAAGGCTGTTTTTGGGGTGCTTCAGATTCACCCTTTTGTCTCTGTTTTGTATTGAATGCTTAATACTTGGTGCTACAGTTATGGTGTAGGGATTGGATCCCTAACCTGCATATTATGTGTATCTGTTATGTATGTATATATATGGTTATGAATGTGGATTAGTCCATAAAAGTTTTCCCATTCAGGTTCTCATAGCTCATTGGATACCTTGTTATTATAGTTTGGCTTCTACCAGCCCCTTTTATACTATATTGTTGTTATTACTGTCAATCAAGCCTTTGGTAATCATGGATTACTGACCGGTTACGATGCTAAACCCTTAGGGGCGGGTTTGGGTCGTGACACTAAGTTCAGCCCACCACCGTGTCGGAGGAAATAAGAGGGAAAGTCATAGACTATGTTCAAAGGTTAATCGTGAGGACATGAAGAAAAAGAAAGGGTTTTATCGACGTCGTGCTCCTGGGTGAGAGCGATGGTGTTAATAGGAGAGGTGGTGAGTGGCAAGCCGAGAGAAGAAGAAGAAGACAGAATGGTGAGAGGTAAATGGGAGAGAGAGAGAGAGAGAGAGAGAGAGACGGCTTTGAGAGAGAGAGCATGGATGTGGGGAAGATGTTTATGGATATGAATCTGAAATCTTTAGATTGGTTTATACATTTTTTAACATTGGATGTTATTATTAAAAGTAATATCAGCCGTTCAAATGTCCTAATAGGATAAATGTGTATAGGACAAATTCAAAAATAGTCCTACTTTATTATATAAATATATATTTTTTACTTACTAATGTGGTTAGCATCTACCATGTTCCCTGGCCGTTTCCTTATTTTCTAAATATCTTCTGGGCTTCAAAATATTACTCTCTTTATCTTAAAGTGTTTGTCTGACAAGAAAAATAAATTTTAAAAATAATATATTCTTGTATCAAAATTTTTAAATTTTTTTTTACCAATTAAAAGATTTCATACTATTAATTTGTAAATTTTTTTCATAAGAAAAAGGTATACAAAAAATAAATTATTTTTAAGTTCTCGTTTCCATGCCCAACAAACAATTTGGAATTATGTATATACATATATATATATATATATATATATATAAAGATATAGGTTAAGGCCACGTTTGTTTTGTTCCATAGGATGGAGGGGATTAAGAATACATTGGGATTGAGTAAAGAAATTATTAGTGTGATAGTATTAAGTTGAAGATGTAAGATAAAAAATGTTTGTTTGTATACTACCTGATTATTAATACTATAGATAATATTAATATATAAAATTAATATTTTTTAAGTTTTAATATTTTTATTATAATTTTTTTTAATCTTGAAAAATATAATTTTTGCTCGAAAATCATTTAAAATTTTACTAATCTCCGCACTCAATTTATAATCCCAATCCTTCTATGACTTTATTAGTCCTATCACATAGAAGAATTACTAATTCAAAACGATAGTTAATCATTTCACTCATGTTTCAAATCAAATACTTTTTAGATGGGTCTTATGGATTATTAGTCAAATCCCTTTTTTAAGGAGTCAAACAAACTAAAGTGTTGCAAAATTAGACTAAGGGGTTGTTTAGGATAAACTAAATAAGTATATTTTTTGACTTTTTATAAAATATGAGTTGGATATGAGTTGGATTTGAAATGATGTGGTAGAGAGGTAATGTAATTTAAATAAGATGATATGACTTAAATAGAATAATAATTTTTTAACTTTTTAACCTTTTTTTTGTTATGCCAAACCAAGCCTAAAAATCAAGATCCTGACAATTAGGTCCCAACTGGATTTGGTAGGGTTCAATCAAAGAGATGCCATTTTTTATTTGGAAAAATGCAAAGACCCACTTTGTCCCCCTAATTTTCCCTAGGTTTCGTTATTGATTAATGCTACCTATGCTGGTAAATATACCCAGCTTTTTTTTTGAACACGTAAATAAACCTAGCTAGTAAACAAATTCACCAACATGGGCTTATCAAAATTGAATCGTTCTGTTTTGCAAATGTTACTAGTGTTTCATTTTATTTTATTTTTTGCTACTTTAGGTAAGGGGTGCTAGCATGAATTTCACAACTTTTTTTTTAATAATTTTTTTATGTGAATTCATATAATAAAGTCTCAATTGCTAATTATACATTTTAGTCAAAAAGTCATTATAAGTTGTCACATCACTCTCTCTACTTTTTTACACATCTTTTTGTAAAAAATCAAAAAATTACTAAAATAACATATTTCCAAACAAAGCCTAAATATAAGGAGAATTTTTTTTAAGATCCATGATATTAAGATTTTATAAGATAAATGACATACAATATTTTCATAGTACTTAAGGTCTCTCAACATTTTCACAGAAAAAATTCGACTTAGAGAAATTTTGCCCGACTCAATGAAATTTGACCCGACTCAAAGAAATTTCAATGTAAAAATTGAAATTTCTCTGAGTTAAATTTTTTCTATGAAAATGTTGAAGGATTTTAGCAAATAAAAAAATTCTCTTGGATTTCTCTTACTACATAAAGTTGGAGAGGGAAATTTCATTAATTTTTCCTAAATATATTATGTACATGGGGTGCATGTGTGAGGTCCCGGTGTTCCACATCGGAAATGGAGGAAGAGTTTCTAGGCTATAAAAGTAAAAACTTAGACATTTATATGGCATTGAGGCATTTTCCGGGGTGGTAAAATTCCTAACAGAACTCCCAAGTTAAGTGTGCTTAGGTTGAAGTAGTTATGAGATGGGTGACCCATTGAAAAGAACAAATTGTGCGGGCATGATCCAAAGCAGACAATATCGATGACATGTGAAAGGTTAGGGTATTACAGCATGTAAGATATATTATATTAAAAAAACAATGTGTGTGTTTGGTTTGAATTTTTTGGATTAATTTTTTAAAAAATTGAGTTTTTTTTTTTATTTTCGAGTTTTTTTGTTTTTAATGAATATTTGTAAAATTTTAAGCATTTTTTTTTACTTTTTTAAATGCAGCTTACTTCTTTTTTTTTTTTTTTTGGTACATCGGAATGGAAAAAATATTTTTGCTATTTAAAAAGTAAAAAAGTAAAAGTAAAAACAAACAAATACATAAAAATACAATAAATATACTGAAATCTTGTTTTTTTTTTTTTTGTATTTTTGGTATTTAGTGAATTTTTAAAAGATTTCTTTTCACAAAAATTATACTTTTTATGTGAATTTATGTTAGGTGTGTCTAAAAATTAAAAAAATTACTTAAGATTTTAAAAAATGTCTGTAAAAAGAAATTTGTATAAATAATCAGAAAGTATAATTTTTTTAAAAGTATTTTTGAAAAATCAAAAAAAAAACAAAGTGAATAATTTTTTTATTATTTTATAAATAATGTAGATCATGCTTGTACACATATCATTTATATATCATTTTTCTTATTAGATTTTCAACAAGTTTGGTCCTCAAATATCACTGTTTGATTTATTATTATTATTATTATTATTACTACTACTACTACTACTACTACTTTGTCTCCCTAATTATTATTATTATTATTATTATTATTATTATTATTTTTTTTTTTTTTGTTGTTTTCAAAATAACTTGCCGTTCCCTATCCCCTTTTTGCCACGACGCCCAGCCAACCCCACCACTAACTTTCAATGACTCTACGATCCACTTTGACCACACACTCTACAAACTCCAGCAACCCTGTCTCTGCTGGTCACCACTTTCAGCAATTCATTAAACATATTGCTGTTATTATTATTATTATTATTATTATTATTATTATGTGTGTGCACTAAATAAGCTTTTTCCTTTTGTTTTTTTGCTTTTGGTTTTGGTGAAAAAAGAATGTGTTAGTTTCGTTTTCAAATTTGAATTTTCAGAAATACTTTTTTTTATATTTATTTTCATCAAACTAGTTCTTATTTTTTTTAAAAATAAAATAAATTAAAACGAGTTTCTTTTGATTTTCAAGGGCTAGTTTTGTTTGGATTTTCCTTGGGTTTAAAACAAATTATAATTTGAGGCGATTCTATTTGTACCCAAATAATAACTCAGTACGCTTAATTAAAGTTTTGAAATTTTAGTACCTATTATACCCTAATGTAAATCTATTAATAAGGACAATACACATTAAATCCTAAAATAATATATTTTTTTTTTTTCTCATAGTGCATCCAAATCATGTATATGTATTCTTCATATTTAAGTTTCTTCATCTTCATCCTCACTCTAAAAGATTTCAATCCACTCCATCAAAATTTATCATTATTATTAATATCATCATTTCTTATTGTGTTGTAACTTATTTGATATATATGTTATATAAACTTTTCTCTTTGACAAGCGTTATATCATTTGTTAATTATTCCAGACATCTATCTCTATGGTGACCTGCGACATTTTGTTGCTAGGCACCAAATATGAGGTTTTGAGCCTATTGACTATGCCCATTAGTATGTTTACGAGATTATATATGTAGTCTGAAATACAGAGGCCCTCGGTGATAATGATATCGTTTTCACATATTAGATCATTAGAGGAACATCAAGTGATTGATCTCGGGAATGAGTGCTTGATCAACCATGAGTGACATATTCATTGTTGCACACATACATATTGATAAGGAAATTGAACGCTTCAAAATTTATTTTCAAAAATAAATTATAAAAAAAGTTTTTTGAAGTGGTATAATTTGAAATTTTTGATTTGTTTCTAATTTGAGTGTACCCTAACGCCGTGTTTGGTTGGAGGATTTGAGGAGGGAATTGGAAAGGGAAAGGGAAAAGTTAGGTGAAATGTAAATAAAATATACCTACATTTCACCTAGTTTCACACACCTTTTCCCTTTTCCTTTCCAAATCCCCCAACCAAACACAGCATAAAGGGTTTTGCGAAAAAAAAATAAGATGTACTGAGAGTAAATTATAATTCTAAATAATTTAATTAAGTGTTTTGAGAAATTAGACGTCCTTAATAATTTTTTGAGTGCAAATAGAATTTTTGACTTTCAGCACAAAATCAATGGGCTAAGGCCCACCTTGATAGACCAGCCACCTTGACCAAGGCCATGAAATGTGTGAAAATAGGAATTGGGATGTTTGTTGTGCAGCGCACATTAGCCACTATTGTGCGTGGCTTATTTTGATAATTAGAGCTGTTTATTTTTTAAGATACATCAAATAGAGTATACTTGTCAAAAATCAAGTTGATCGGATATGGATAACCCTTTCATCGAATTGCATTTCTATCTTAAAAAAATAATGATAAATATGATTTGAATTATAAAACTGATACAAATGTAATTCGATGAAAGAGTTATCGATATCTTATTAATTTGATTTTTACAAGTATATTGTATCTTAAAAATTGAACGATTAAAATTATCAAAATAAACCCTAAAATAAATCTCATGAGCTGCACATCGTGACTGATGTGTCTCTTATAACAGCCATCCATACTCCACGAAGCTATGTTATGTATATGGGGCACTTACCAATCGGTCCCCTCCAATTTTACCCCTAAATGTCACAAAACACGCGTAAAGCAAACACAAAATCATGAGGTCTCCCTGTGCGCATGAAACACACGCTCCTTCTCAATTGTTCTGATTTGGAAACTATTCTGAGGTGATTTGGAAACCACTGGGGGATTGCGATTTCGAAATCGAAACAAGCAAAGAGATTTTCCCTGAATCTCCCATCGTTTCCAAAGAAATCAACTCTGTTTCGATCTATATTCTAATTCCGAACAGATACCCAGCAAATCCTCCACCGTTTCGATCTATATTCCCTGTTTCATTCATCTTCAAGAACCATGCGAATCAAACGTGAGTCGTATTCATCTTCCATTCTTCTTTTATAACTATAATTAAGTGATATTCAACTTCATAATAATCACATATTCATGTTCATTTGCTATACAATAACAGATTTACTTATTTTGCCCAATTCAGTGAGAAAATTTCCTATAACGATGATAGATTTGCTTACTTTTCTTAATTGAGTCATAAAATTTGTTCCAATGATAGATTTGCTTCCTTTCTTCTTTCATAACTGTAATTGAGTTATAAAATTCGACTTGAAGCTATTTTCAATGTGTATCATACAGTATTAATTTATCATTGATATTCAAATTCATAATAGTCACATGTTCATGTCCATTTGCTAAACAATGATGGATTTGCTTAATTTTGCTAATTCAGTGATAAAATTTGATATACAATAACAGATTTGCTTACTTTGCCCAATTCAACGATAGGTTTGCTTAATTTTCCTAATTGAGTGATAAAATTTGTTATAATGATGGATTTGCTTATCTTCTTATTTTATAACAATGGATTTGCTTCCCTTCTTCTTTCATAACTATAATTGAGTAATAAAATTCGACTTCAAACTATTTTGAATATGTATCTTACAAAATTAATTTATGAGTGATACAATTTGACTTGAAGTTATTTTCAATCTGTACCATACAGTATTAATATATGAGTGATACTCAACGTCATAATAATCATACCTTTATGTTCATTTGCTATCCAATGATGCATTTGCTTACTTTTGCTAATTCAGTGATAAATTTGCTATACAATTGTTTTCATCTTCATCTTCAACATCATACTTCATGTTCTTTTGCAATTTGGAATCTAAACTTTGCTATACAGTTATATATTTGCTTAAATTGCATAACAGAGAGATTTCTTCTTAGTTTGCCTAGTTCAGTAATAAAATTCTTCTTAATTTTCAATGTTCATGCTCAATGTTTTTGTACAAATGTTGCCAGTCATTCTAAAAGACTACGTTGTCGACAAACAAGTTTTTCAAAGAAGAAAAACATTGAAAAAGTTGACTGTTTGTTATAGAGCCAACAACACATGAAAGTGAAAAACAACTAAAAGTTAAACCTGAATCTAACATTGACAATGAGGAGCCCAAACAGGAACAACTGAAACCAGCTACAGAGATCCATAAAGCAAGAGGGAAGAAAAAGATTGATGGAAGAAAAACTAGGACTGAACAGATACATGATAATGAAGCAAAGTATGTCTACCGTTCTAACATTCAATCTCTTATCAAATTTTTCAAGACAACAAAACTCAGAGAGGAGCATTTGATACTATTGAGAAAGACCCCTTTTTCACTTCTGGTTGATACATTGAATGAAAACAAGGTTAAAAGAAGAGATTCAATTAAATATGATGATGTGGTTGCAAAAATTTTGCAAACTTACCAAATGGATGGAACCACATTTGAAATTGCTGGAAAGAAGCTGAAATTGAAAAGAAATGACTTCAAGTTAATTTTTGGGATTGCATGTGGACACAAGAAGATGAATCTTGCATACGGAAGAAAAAATGTGGTAGCTATGGTGCAAAGAAGGAAAATAACCGAGAGCAGAATGACAAGTGCTTCAATCCAAAAGTTGATAACAAAACTTTTGAGAAACACCAACAATGAAGATGTAGAAGATGTCGTTAGGCTTGTGTGCCTTCTGGTTTGTTTGCTTTTGTTGTTTCCGGGTACTAGGACAACAATTGGTTGGGGGTTCATGAAATACCTCGAGAATATTGATGAAATGAAGTCTTAGGATTGGTGTGGTGCAGCAAAACAACATCTTATAAAATTAATAGCATGCAACATCAACCAAATTGATAGAGTGTGCGGATGTGTGATCATCTTGTTGGTAAGTAAATACCTCACTTACAACTTATAAACTACAATATTTACATTTACTAAATACTAATTTATAACATTTTTTTTTTGTCCTCAACAGTATTGGATATGTGAGCATGCAAATATCATTAAACCAAATGAGAAGAATCCAATACCAAGATTTGCAAAATGGAACATTACTCATCTCGGAGAACAATTGGCAAAGTCATCCTTGCATGATCTCAAACATATTGAGGTATCCATTCATATCTTTTGTTTTGTTTAAACAAATATTAAATTTTCTTATGCAGTGATAAATTTTAGCAAGACTAATAAATTCTTCTTAATCTTCATGGTGTCACATTTTTCGTAGAAAAATTATTTAGGCATTTCATATGTGCTAGGAAATTATTCAATAAACAATTTTTATCAATGTTTAACCTTTATTTCTTTAATTGAGTGATGAATTTTGCTATGCAGTAATAAATATTCATTTTCACTGATAACTTTTTGCTCACAGTTATAAATTCTCTTAGTTAGCTTCATTGACTTATAAATTTTGTTTAATGTTGCTAATTCACTAATAAAACTTGTTATCATGAACCAAATTACCATTCTTACTATAAATTTGAATCACTGAATGATAAATTATTACTTAACTCTGCCTCATATCATTTTTTTTTAAATAATTTTCATTCATGTAGGAGAGTAATTTGAAAGACACAATTGAAGAACAGAACATATACAAACAATTGCAAAAACAAACAGATGATAAGCATGAAGATGAAAAATGTAACTTTGAGGAACAACAAGAGACTGAATTATTTGAAAATGAAGAAGAACCAATTATCAGAAAGATATTCAGTCTCAGTCCAGGAACAAATTCACAGAATCCCAAGAATCAAACAGGTACTCTAAAAAAGAGGAAATCAACAACACTGCAATCAAAAAAGAATACATGAAGGAAAGCCAACTTTCAGCATGAAACTCAAGAAGGTCCAGTTTATGTGCAAACAAATGAGATTTCTTTTGACAACCTAGAAAATGATGAAGAAGAAACAATGATCAAACAGAAAGCTGGTCCAGCAACTTCCCCGGGATTGAAGCATCAAACACTAGCTGAAATGAGGAAAGCAAAAAGGAAACTTGTCTATGAAAAAAATATCTACCATGTCAAAATCAATGAACATACTTTTGTAGACACCCCATTTTTGACCGCCCTCAAGACTTGGGCATTACTGATAGTTTGCTCGGTGTTGAGAGATGTGCAGGGCACAGGTTCAATTCCTTCGGCAAGAAGAGAGGCAAATCTTCCCAAACACTTTGTTTAAGGGTTTGGAGTTGAAGAAAAAAGGAAAGGAGAGGAGAAAACTGGTTTGGGAGAAGTTCGGCATAGATCCGGTAGAAGGGAATCGAGCAGCCCTCGCTAAATCGGGCTTATTCAATTCAATACTTGGAGTTAAGCTATGAGGCCACCATCATTGGAAAGAAGACTCCCGGGGCTTCACTTTGCACTCAAGAATCTCCTAGAGCCAAGTCCGGGTGGAGGAGATATGATTGGTTGAAGCTGGGCATCATCCCGGTTGGATCGAGTCTGCGCGACTTCACGGAAAAGGGCATAACTTTTTGCACAGAAGGAATTTTGATGCAAGGTTTGCGCCATTGGAAAGCTAACTTCCGGGGCTTCGATTTGCATACCCACCGGCCATGTTTTGACCAAGGAATCATCTGTCGGCACTCTATTTAGCCGACCGGCATAAAAGAGTGCCGACCGGCACTTTATTTTGGCTGAAAATCAAATTGGCTGGCCGACCTGAACTCTTTGAACCCCCCAAGCATAGTGCACACCAGCTGTGCCAGCTGGGATGCACAGAACCAGACCCACGTGCATCTATGTGCCTATTTTGCACCATTTTACTTTTGACCCCATTGGTGCACCCTTTGCTCATGGCTTCTTGAGGAAGCCTTGACCCTTTGTCTTGGCTTCCTCAAGAAGCCTTACCAGCTGTCTTGGCTTCTTGGAGAAGCCCCTTGCTTTAGCTTCTCTTGTAAGCCATTTACTTGCTCTATATAAGAGCTCTTCCTCTCCATTGCTTAGGGTTGGAAGGTTTGAACAAAAACCAGAGATTGATATATGCATATCTGATATATAGATATATATCTCACCCCCCCTCTATATCTATCTCATTTCACCTCCAAACAACCTAGTTCTTGGGCCATTTCCTACAACTCATAGCACAAGGCAATCTTGCTCCATTCAGCGACTTGGGGCTGTTCTTGAGCTTAGGAGCACCTAAACTTGGTCCAAGAGGTCTTTGGTTTGTTGGTCTTCAAGGGTAAGTCCTCATCTTCCCTTTTCTTGCAATTTCTTGCTTCATATCTTAGCCCTAGTTGCAAGCACTTTTGGGCTCCGACCCAAACTTCAAATAGTCTTATTTTGGGGTCCTCTTCATGTTTGATTGAGGACCCCTTGCTGTTTGGTGGCTGCATCTAGCACCTATCTCAATATCCTCTTGTATGCCATGTTTCTTGCATAGAATATTTGGCTTGTGTATGATCTGTTTCAGAGCATGATGTAAGCTAAGAGTAGGCTTATTTTGAGCCCTTCTTCAACATTGTTGAAGGGCTCAACATTGTTTACATAATCCTTAGGCTACTTGCTTTGAAATCCATGTTTTAGCCTCGTTTTTGCATGGTTTGTTAGCCTTGTATGCTTACTGATTTTGGGGCTGTCATATACTGTAAAGAGGCTTTTTTTGAGTCCTTCTACAACATTGAAGAAGGGCTCAACCATGTTTAACCTCTCTATCATGCACTTGCTTTGAAATCCATGTGATTTACCGTAATCTTGCATGCTTTCTTAGCCTATCTTGCTTCTGTTTTTGTGGCTGGTCATACACTGAAAATGTGCTTATTTTGTCATGTATAAGATCTGTTTTTGGTTATTTAGGCCATCCATGACATGCCTTATATAGTCACTTTGCATTTTGGCTTGCTAGCCTTAGGTGTGTGAGTGTGTAGCATGCATTGCTTCCATTATTTTAGGGGTTTGGAACTACCCAACATGTTATTTCAGACCTTAATCCATGCTCACATGTTCATATTTGTCATCTCTTTCATGCTTTAAAGGTGTGTCCTTTTATGCCTCGAAATATCCCTCATGTATGCTTGTGTGTTTAGAGCTTTTGGGATGCCATGTGTGTGAGTTTTGGGTGTGTTTTGCATGCTGAAAATCTGTCATTTTGGGTTGCTTGATATGTGCCATGTTTGGTCATGAATATGGGAAGGTTGAATACTCTACTTTATGCCTTTGCCTTAGGCCTTTTGGCTTGTATGCTTACATGGTTGTTTGTCTACATCTTTTGGTCCATTTGCCACTGTTTTGGGGAGGTTTGAGGGCTGCCTTTGTGGTCTAGTCCACCATTGCATGCTTGTCTTATGCTTATTACGTGTTTGGTTCATTAAGTGTTGTGATATGATGGTCACATTGCTTAGGTTGTCTACACTTGCATTACATTTGTATCTTGCATGTCTAAGCATCATACACTTGTCATGTTAGGTTGCATTGCATTTAGTTTCCCTTGCATCTTAGTCCCATATTGCATCATTTGCTTTATGTTGCATATATGCATTTCATTACTTGGTTTGGGGTGTCAAACCAAGTGTGGAAAAGTGAGGGGTGTGTGCACTACAAGTGGCACACCACACCTCCATCCCCAAGCCACCAAGGCCTATGACTAGAGCAGGATAAGGGCTTGGTTTCATGTGTTTGTTTGCATGCATTTTTCCATTGAAAATGCACCCTTGCTCCTTAGGCTATCATGCACCAAGGTGCACAATTGATAACCCTAGAACCAAGTGCCATGCTTCCTTGAGTTCTACACATGATAGGGAGCATTGGCCATGCACAAATATGTCCAAAAGTCCAATGCCATGCCTTCTTTGTCTGCTTCTTCATCAACCATTTCTGCGGGAACTATTTAGCGACGGCGTGAAAATAGTGCCGGCAAGCCTTGTATTTGGCGATAGATTGTTTTGCGGCGGTGGCCATCACAAGCAGCGGTGGTAATTTCTTCCAACGGTGATGTTACGAGGTACTCGGGGTTGCATCCCAAGACTTTGGCAATTTTCGAGAAGTAAACTGACAAAAGCAGGCAGCAGTGGCACGGTGCGGATTCCCGGGCAAGGCGGACATCGAGCATGCATCATTCGCGCATCCCGAGGCGAGGGGCTGTGGCCCCCATTTATTTCACATTTATTTATTAAGTAATTAGAATTCTGTAATAATTTATTCATTCATTATCTTGGACTGTATTATTATTTTGGTGCCTCCGAGTGAGGGCGAATTTGTAATAAGTGTGTGTGAGTGGGTGTATGTCTTCCAACCCCCATTTCTTTCTATCCCTTTTATTTACCTGCTTATGATGATAGATTAGGGCATGTTTAATTTAGCACACCTTATGCAATGCATGCGTGCATCCATGCATTTGTTAACATGCATCAGGCTCGGTACATCATACAAACTGCATTGTACTTCAATTCCAAATTGAATACATGTTATTTGTAACATTTCACATGCCATGTTTAGGATAGCCGAGCCTGCCTAGATTACATCTTTGCATGTGTTGCATTAGACATTTCAGTATGCTTAGGTCCATGCATGGATTTCTAATAAGCTTCTGTTTTGGCTTGGAGTACTAGGTGAGCTTTTATGCTTTAGCATATCACATGCGTGTGAATGTTGCCATGATAGCATGCTTACCATGAGGCTAAGTGCTTATATGATATAACTGCATGAATGCCTGTGGATGGAGGTTGAATTACCTAAATTGGGACAACATATTAAAACTGTGAGTTTTAAAGCCCACTAGATAGTGGCAAAACCGTCTTTTCTAAAAGCCCGCTTGAGAGTGGCAAAACCCGCATTTTAGCCTACTTATGAGTAGCAAGTCATTTTCAATACAAACTTACAATGTTTTGTTCCAACTTAGGCGATTTGGTCTATACTTGTTTGCTGTGCGCATAACATAGTAAATCTAGGCTAATAACCGGAATAAGAACACGTAATGTTTTCAAAAGAGGATATCATGGTTAGTAGAGGCGGTCTTGGACGGGCGAAAGATGCTCATAGTGACCTTCCCGATCGTACCCAAGCTCGAGCCAAGACAACTTTGGTGATGACGGACACGTGGCCTTGACACCGAAAGTCGGGGTTCTAAATTCCCCATTTTAAAAATATTTAGGTGGCGACTCTGTGTCCGCAGCGATCCATGTTTGGCACTACTTTTGAAAAATCTGTTTTCCTTAAAGCGATTTGCAGGTGGACTCTTTGGTTGATTTAGAACATAACAAACTTAAAGAGTCCGAGTATGGCGAGGTCCCCCGAGCTTATTCTGAGTTTGGCGACTCTGCTTTGGGGATTTTAGAAACTTGACTCGAACTCGTGATATCTGTTTGACTACACTTATGTGTTTCTTTGCATTGCATGTGCATTAGTGCGCCTAGGACACCGTGTTGGCCATCTGCTATTCTGGCGGTTCGGAGGCTTGTCTTGTCAAGGCATGTCCATAAAAGGTGACGGTTGCGGGCTCTGCCAGTATGGGAACACAAACCCCGGTTTTACCGGGGCACCCTTTTGGACCATTCGACCTAGTTGCATAGTCGGAATCCGTAGTGACCATTCCAAACTAGGACAGGTTGCTTACCCGATTTAGGTTGTTTGAAACCGCTGCGTGCATAGTGAAACCCTAGCTCCTGACAAAATAGGACAGGGAAACCCTACCCCAACATAGGGGTGTATTGGCTCTCTTTTACTTGCTATGTGCTTTTAGAGTATATCTCTACAGGGAATGCATATACCAGTTTGCAAGTTTGAGTATCCGGCCTGCGGGCACCAGTATCAGTATTTTGAGAATCAGTTATATCTGCGGGTATCATATTCAGATTTGGGGCAATGATTTGAGGGCGATGATCGATAATAGAATCTGATCGTTATTTCTGCCCGTGTCTGTTTTGGTGAAGTTGGTGAGATCTTTGTCTGTTTTCCCTTTTGCTAGGTAGTCTTGGAACCATAGCTTCAGAAGGCTCCACTATCCTCTGGGTACATTGGATTTGCGTTGGTAGACTTTGTCAGGTCAGAGATTCAGCTCAAGGGCAGTCAGTTTTCCTTTGCTAGAGGCGGAGTAAAAGGGCGATCGAGCCACGGATCACCGGCGATTACTAGATCGATGGTCCTTATCCCCCACCCGGTGAATTGTCGGGCGAGGTCTCGGTTTACACCACGAGGATAGATATATTAGTCGGTCGGATGGATCAACGAGAATCGTCGGTGGAGGCAATGATCGTCGGATGCACGAAACTATGAAACTCATGCGACAAGACGCTGTCCGCCAAGCGAATTCTCCAAGCGGCGGTGCAATTATAGCTCAAGGCCGAGCTCATCACCGGTACGCAACGAAAGCGGCGTCTGCTTCACAACAAGTTCCTCCCCAGCAGAGCTCCGGACTGGAGAGGCGTAAATGTCCAAAATGTCCGGAGGATACAAATCTTCCAACGGGGCGACTCGCCCCGATTCTACCACAACTATCCAAGGCGCCCGCCTATCAATGTCTGGACTCTCCTTCGAGTTCAAGCGGACCTATGAAGCTGAGTAAATTGGAAAAAATGTTTAACAAATCCCAAGGAGTCAAGTCCATCCCGGATATTGAAGATGGTTATACCGACGCAGCTGTGACGTTGCCAGATCGTTTCAAGATGCCTCACATTGACCGATGTGACGGGTCGGGAGATCCCATGGTCCACTGAGTTTGTTTTCGGATGTTCTGCGCCGATGGGCTTGACAAGATTACAAGCTCTCACTTTTTAGCGAACCTGTCGGGTATCGCGGCCAATGCGCCAAATTAGAGGACTCGATGAAAGCGAAACTGGGAGGAGATATGCGAGGCCTTCGTCGCACAATATTCATACAATACCGGATCGAGATCACAACCCGTGATCTTGAGACAACCAGCAAGAGCCGAAAGAGGGCTTCTCGACTTTGTAACCCGTTGGAGGCCAAAAGCTTCGATGACCACCGGGCCAACCGAGCAAGGACCGAATCGGATGATTGTGCGCAATCTCCAACCAGTTGATGCAAAGATGATAGTAGTCCCTTCCTACCTTTTTCAGACTTACATGAGATGGGAGTACAGATCGAAGATGCTATGAAACAAGGCCTCATTGACCAGGAGAAGGAGCAGCCCAGGAGGGCATTTTTCCGCAGTTCGAATGCGACCACCAGTGGTGATGCAGCTGCAAGATCTTCTGAAGTGGGCATGGTCACCAACACCGCATCAAAAACAGCTACCCCATTTACCAGTGTGTCCGGAAGTAGCTCACAGAAAACCAAATATCCACCTCGAGTCAAGAGGGTTTTCACCCCACTTCATATGCCTTTGTCAAAGGCTCTAGAGGTCCTAATCCGGAAAGGACATCTGAAACCATTGGAACAACGGCCTTTACCTGATCCTCTCCCTCCAAAGCATGGCAGACTAATCGCATGCGTACCATCAACAAACCGGTCATGAGACCGATGCTTTCTTCGTCTGCGCCATGATGTACAAGATTTGTTTGACAACAACGTCATCACACCGGCCAAGAAGGTCCATCACCGTGGATCGATGAACTTTGGGGATAATGCGAATATGTGATCGGATGAACCACTGCGGGCACTCGGTTTACTCGGATCGGCGTATGGCATGCCTTGTTTTGAGCATTTTGAATGCTAGTTTTATACTTCGACTTGGGTATTGGGTCGATCTTGTCGTTTTGTGTTGGGTCGATCTTTTTATCTTGAGTCGATGGTCTATCTTGTTGTATCGAGTCGATCTGTTTACGTCGAGTCGGGTGATTTCGGGGGTGTTACCGCGGACATCACTCGCTTGTTTCACGTCTGTCTTTTCATTTTGTTTTGAGACTGTTTACGCGAGGAGCGGTTGTGCCGTCCTGAATAAACAATGATGATTTTCACGCTCGCATTTGTTTACGCCGTGTGCGGTTGTGCGAAATTCTAAATGAGATGGCGATGTTGACTAGAAGCTATGTCTTTTATGTGCCTTGAATTCATTGCATCGACCTAAGTTTTCCAAAAACTTTTTTCGAAATATTGTGATAAAAACAAAGAGGAAGGAATTCCTCGGATTTTGCAAAACTTTGATCAAATTGAGAGAAAGAGAGGCGTGCTAAGCCCTTAATGAATGAAATCATGCTTGTTAGTGTGAGTACTGAGAAGGACCCTAGCTTTGATCCAGATTGGTCCTACACTGTCTTCAGCACGAGCGATTTGTCGCTTTCTTAAAAACTTTCAAAAAATGTTTTGTGCGGTCCTGCAAAGACATGTGTGGAATCGCTCTTGAGATTGTGCAGCCTAGGATCGCTCTCAGCCTCGAGGCTCGACCCCTCATTTTAGAACCTTGGACTCAAACTCAGAATGTTCAACGGTTAACTACAACGTGAGGCCTGTGAGACCAAATTCAAAGCAACCCTCGAACTAGGGGCAAGAGAGTCAGATCAAGAAGTTCAAGTGTTTTCAAGAGAAGCTTGTAAAGCTAGATCAGAAGCCCCCCTTCAAACTAGGGGGCAAAGATGTCAGATGTGCCCGAAGAGCCGAAGATGAGTTCTCTTGCGAATCAACAGCCACTCTCCTGGATACAGAGGGCTTCAATCTCAAAAACCATTTGGCATGGACTTATTACACTTTTACCCTTTGAGAGGCTCATTTGGTGAAAACCGGAAGGGCTACCTGAGCAAAAGTTAGAGCAAGCAAAAATACATACAAAAAAATAAATACAAAAAAAAAGAAGAAAAAAAGAAAAAAGAAAAGAAAGCTGCCAAGGTGGAAAACCCGAATCGGGCGCCTTGTCAAAAGTTAGAGGCTAAAAAAAAAAAAAAGAAGAAAAAAATGAAAAAGAATTGAAAAGAAAAGAAAAAAGCTACATGGTCGAAAACCTGCTTGAGCACCTTGGCAAAAGTTAGAGCATAAAAGGAGAGGTTAAATACCGAGTGTCCCTTAACCCCGAATTCGGTAAGGCTTGATTCCCATGTTTGGGATACGTAGGCAACTTCACTTTGAAGTCCAGCCGTAAACACTTCCAAATCGATTGTGTCCATGTAATGGTTTTGATCATCCTTGCCTTCTCTGTATCTGAGAGTTTGGTTGTCATCGTCACTCTGAAGATTGATTGCAGTATGCCCGCGCTATCAAACAAGGCAGCGTTAAGTTGCCATTCAATCTTGTGCGGTCCTATCAAACAAGGGGCAGCGTTAAGTTGCCATTCAATCTTATTCGGCATTATCCAAACATGGGGCAACTTCCGTTGCCATCCAAAATGCCGCGATGTCATTTCAAACAAGGGGCAACTTTCCGTTGCCATGCAGTGTCCTTCAGACAAGGGGCAATTTTCCATTGCTAATGGTCCGAGGTTGCGCATCTCAAGAGTAGGTTCCGTGCTCGTTGAGCGGTAGCCGTTTGCAAAAACAGTTTTTGAGAATTTTTACTGAGGTTGACAATTCTCTCGAAAATTATTCCATATTTTCCAAAACTGGACCATTTTCTTGGACCCGAAAAAGGAAAATTTTCAGCGCTCACAGTCTAACTTGCATGATTTTCAAAATCAAAAAGTTGAATAAGCATGTTAATCTAACTTTCATGTTGGTCAAAATTGTTTTAAAACCAAAAAAAATGGTCAAAATGATGAACTAGGGGCACAGTTGAGTCAGGCTTCCTGTCTTTCCCCCGTCGCCAGCATACTTGCCAGAAAGGGCACAACTGAAGTCAACAACAAAGGGCTGAAAGCTCTCTAACCCTCAAGCGGCGAGGTATTAAGTCAAGTCGAAGCACAATTGGAATGGATCAAGATGTTCCACTTCCTCATCTGGACAAATCTAACCACGTCCAAACTCCCGGGGCATCATCAACCGATGTTAGGCTGTGGATTTGCTACACACCCAGTATGGCACAACCCTCTGTGGGAAAGTTCCTGTTGTGGCGAAGAAAAGAATCTAGCGAATGCTAGGGGCAAAAACCCGCAACTCCTTGTCTATCCGCCAACCACCCGGGGAGGGATGAAAAATGAGAGATTGAAGAATAGAGAGGTCGCGATGAGAGAAAAAAAGTGAGAAAAGGGCTTTTTCGAAAAATAGAGCTTGAGGGCGAGTGATGTGAGGATCACAAATGAGAAAGGGTGGGAAATACTACCCGGTGAAACAGGCTCCCTGTGCACGTTTGAGTGTCGTGTCCTTTTGTTTGTCTCGATTCTTGTTTTGAGTCGTCTCGAGTGTCACTCGATGTGTCTAGGTTATGTGCCTTTTATTTCCATGTTGAGTCGTGGTGCGCTGTGTCCAGTCGTAGACTCAATACCCAGTTGAGAACTCAATTTCAATTTCAAAATAAAATCGTTTTGTGCTCAGAGTGCTGTGCCATTCTCCACATTTGTGCAAAACAGATTCGTTCTTTCATAAAACTGCAGGGCTCACCCCCGATAAGTGTGAACAGTAAAACCAGGACCTATTTGAAGCTATAATGGTTCCGGACTGCAAAATAAAAGCAAAAGAGGAAAATGTCGGGCATCTGAGTTTGTTCCAACTTGATAGCTCCAAGATTGCATTCCGTATGCACCTCGTCAGGCCTTGTCAATACTCTGAAGTATGAGTATGCCTCTACCTCAAGCTCAAGATCATTCACTTAGTGTATCAATCACACACCTTATTTGACTTAGTGTATCAATCACACTTTATTCATTCAGTGTATCCAACACACTTTATTTGCTTTAGTGTATCAATCACACTCTATTCACTTCGTGTATCTATCACACACAGTCATTTGCTCCACTTAGTGTATCTAATACACTTCATTTGCCTTAGTGTATCAATCACACTTCATTCTCATTTAGTGTATCAATCACACTTCTTTCATTTTGTGTATCTATCACGCACATTCTCATTTTGTGTATCTATCACACACATTCTCATTTTGTGTATCTATCACGCACATACTCATTTAGTGTATCAATCACACACTTCATTGCATTCGATTGTATCAATCACACACTTTATTGTATTTAGTGTATCAATCACACACTTCATTGCATTAGGTGTATCAATCACACACTTCATTTCATTCAGTGTATCAATCACACACTTTATTGCATTTAGTGTATCAATCACACACTTCATTTCATTCGGTGTATCAATCACACACTTCATTGCATCTAGTGTATCAATCACACACTTTATTGCATCCGATTGTATCAATCACACACTTCATTCACATTCGTATATCAATCATACTCCTGTTCATTAAGTGCATCTATCACACTTCGTGTTCACCCTTAGTATATCAATCATACTCCTGTTCATTAAGTGCATCTATCCCACTTCGTGTTCACCTTCAGTATATCAATCATACTCCTGTTCACTAAGTGCATCTATCACACTTCGTGTTCACTTTTAGTATATCAATCATACTCCTGTTCACTAAGTGCATCTATCACACTTCGTGTTCACATTTAGTATATCCATCATACCTGTTCACTAAGTGCATCTATCACACTTCGTGTTCACATTTAGTATATCCATCATACTTGTTCACTAAGTGCATCTATCACACTTCGTGTTCACCTCTAGTATATCAATCATACTTGTTCACTAAGTGCATCTATCACACTTTGTGTTCACTTTTAGTATATCAATCATACTCCTGTTCACTCAGTGCATCTATCACACTTTGTGTTCACTTTTAGTATATCAATCATACTCCTGTTCACTCAGTGCATCTATCACACTTTGTGTTCACTTTTAGTGTATCAATCACACTCCGTTCACTCAGTGCATCTATCACACTCTGTGTTCGTTTTTAGTGTATCAATCACACACACTGTGCTCACCACACTCGCTTTGTGTATCAATCACACACGCTCTCTTTGTGTATCAATCACACACGCTCGCTTTGTGCTTTGTGTATCAATCACACACTTTTGCTTTATGTATCGATCACACGCTCGCTTTGTGTATCAATCACACACTTTCGCTTTGTGTATCTACCACACACATTCACTTTTTGTATCTATCACATACTCCCTTTGTGTATCTACCACACACATTCACTTTTTGTATCTATCACATGCCCCCTTTGTGTATCTACCACACACATTTGCTTAGTATATCTATCACATATTTGCTTAGTGTATCCATCACACTCGTTTTGCTTTGTGTATTTGTCATGCTTTGCTTCCCTTGTGTATCAATCACACCTTATTCATATAGTGTATCCATCACACTCTCTTCACTTTGGTGTATCCATCACACATGTTTGTCCACTTAGTGTATCCATCACACTTCGTTCACTTTTGTGTATCTAACGCACATGTTCGTGAGAATCGCATAATTCTCTTACATCCTTTCTGCATTGTAGTGTAGTCTGGTGTATGCTAGCTTAAAACTGTTGCATGTGTTAGCCGTTCTGACATCCTTTACATGATCATAAGTTATGCACTTGCATTGTGCATCACTTTGCATCTTGCCCGAACTTCTGTTGGTTTGATTCCTTGCAAAGGATCGTGGCGACCTCGGGCACAACCATTTATCTAACTATATTTTGTTTGTCTGTCCAAGTCTTCGGCCTTGTCAAAAATGGGTCGTCTCTGGGCCTTGACATTCACTCCCGTCATTGTTATGACTTTCGAGTTCTGTCAAGAGGGCAAGCTGTAGACACCCCATTTTTGACCGCCCTCAAGACTTGGGCATTCTTGATAGTTTGCTCGGTGTTGAGAGATGTGCGAGGCACAGTTCAATTCCTTGCAAGAAGAGGCAAATCTTCCCAAACACTTTGTTTAAGGGTTTGGAGTTGAAAAAAAGGAAAGAGGAGAAAAGCTGGTTTGGGAGAAGTTGGCATAGATCCGTAGAGGGGAATCGAGCAGCCCCCGCTAAATGGGGCTTATTCAATTCAATACTTGGAGTTAAGCTATGAGGCCACCATCATTGGAAAGAACACTTCCGGGGCTTCACTTTGCACTCAAGAATCTCCTAGAGCCAAGTCCGGGTGGAGGAGATATGATTGGTTGAAGCTGGGCATCATCCCGGTTGGATCGAGTCTGCGCGACTTCACGGAAAAGGGCATAACTTTTTGCATAGAAGGAATTTTGATGCAAGGTTTGCGCCATTGGAAAGCTAACTTCCGGGGCTTCGATTTGCATACCCACCGGCCATGTTTTGACGAAGGAATCATCTGTCGGCACTCTATTTAGCCGACCGGCATAAAAGAGTGCCGACCGGCACTTTATTTTGGCTGAAAATCAAATTGGCTGGCCGACCTGAACTCTTTGAACCCCCCAAGCATAGTGCACACCAGCTGTGCCAGCTGGGATGCACAGAACCAGACCCACGTGCATCTATGTGCCTATTTTGCACCATTTTGCACCTTTTGACCCCATTTGGTGCACCCTTTGCTCATGGCTTCTTGAGGAAGCCTTGACCCTTTGTCTTGGCTTCCTCAAGAAGCCTTACCAGCTGTCTTGGCTTCTTGGAGAAGCCCCTTGCTTTAGCTTCTCTTGTAAGCCATTTACTTGCTCTATATAAGAGCTCTTCCTCTCCATTGCTTAGGGTTGGAAGGTTTGAACAAAAACCAGAGATTGATATATGCATATCTGATATATAGATATATATCTCACCCCCCCTCTCTATATCTATCTCATTTCACCTCCAAACAACCTAGTTCTTGGGCCATTTCCCCTACAACTCATAGCACAAGGCAATCTTGCTCCATTCCAGCGACTTGGGGCTGTTCTTCAGAGCTTAGGAGCACCTAAACTTGGTCCAAGAGGTCTTTGGTTTCTTTGGTCTTCAAGGGTAAGTCCTCATCTTCCCTTTTCTTGCAATTTCTTGCTTCATATCTTAGCCCTAGTTGCAAGCACTTTTGGGCTCCGACCCAAACTTCAAATAGTCTTATTTTGGGGTCCTGTTCATGTTTGATTGTGGTCCCCTTGCTGTTAATTGGCTGCATCTAGCACCTATCTCAATATTCTCTTGTATGCCATGTTTCTTGCATAGAATATTTGGCTTGTGTATGATCTCTTTCAGAGCATGATGTAAGCTAAGAGTAGGCTTATTTTGAGCCCTTCTTCAACATTGTTGAAGGGCTCAACATTGTTTATAATCCTTAGGCTACTTGCTTTGAAATCCATGTTTTAGCCTCGTTTTTGCATGGTTTGTTAGCCTTGTATGCTTACTGATTTTGGGGCTGTCATATACTGTAAAGAGGCTTTTTTGAGTCCTTCTTCAACATTGAAGAAGGGCTCAACCATGTTTAACCTCTCTATCATGCACTTGCTTTGAAATCCATGTGATTTACCGTAATCTTGCATGCTTTCTTAGCCTATCTTGCTTCTGTTTTTGTGGCTGGTCATACACTGAAAATGTGCTTATTTTGTCATGTATAAGATCTGTTTTTGGTTATTTAGGCCATCCATGACATGCCTTATATAGTCACTTTGCATTTTGGCTTGCTAGCCTTAAGTGTGAGTGTGTAGCATGCATTGCTTCCATTATTTTAGGGGTTTGGAACTACCCAACATGTTATTTCAGACCTTAATCCATGCTCACATGTTCATATTTGTCATCTCTTTCATGCTTTAAAGGTGTGTCCTTTTATGCCTCGAAATATCCCTCATGTATGCTTGTGTGTTTAGAGCTTTTGGGATGCCATGTGTGTGAGTTTTGGGTGTGTTTTGCATGCTGAAAATCTGTCATTTTGGGTTGCTTGATA
Source organism: Camellia lanceoleosa (assembly GCA_025200525.1). Classification (NCBI taxonomy): domain Eukaryota; kingdom Viridiplantae; phylum Streptophyta; class Magnoliopsida; order Ericales; family Theaceae; genus Camellia; species Camellia lanceoleosa. The sequence goes on along the minus strand of CM045767.1, from coordinate 163,541,692 downwards.
TGTGCCATGTTTGGTCATGAATAGGGGAAGGTTGAATACACCACTTTATGCCTTTGCCTTAGGCCTTTTGGCTTGTATGCTTACATGGTTGTTTGTCTACATCTTTTGGTCCATTTTGCCACTGTTTTGGGGAGGTTTGAGGGCTGCCTTTGTGGTCTAGTCCACCATTGCATGCTTGTCTTATGCTTATTACGTGTTTGGTTCATTAAGTGTTGTGATATGATGGTCACATTGCTTAGGTTGTCTACACTTGCATTACATTTGTATCTTGCATGTCTAAGCATCATACACTTGTCATGTTAGGTTGCATTGCATTTAGTATGCCTTGCATCTTAGTCCCATATTGCATCATTTGCTTTATGTTGCATATATGCATTTCATTACTTGGTTTGGGGTGTCAAACCAAGTGTGGAAAATGAGGGTGTTTGCACTTCAAGTGGCAAAACACACCTCCATTCCCAAGTCACCAAGGCCTTTGACTAGAGCATGATAAGGTCTTGGTTTCATGTGTTGTTTGCATGCATTTTTACATTGAAAATGCAACCTTGGTCCTTAGGCTATCATGCACCAAGGTGCACAATTGATAACCCTAGAACCAAGTGCCATGCTTCCTTGAGTTCTACACATGATAGGGAGCATTGGCCATGCACAAATATGTCCAAGTCAATGCCATGCCTTCTTTGTCTGCTTCTGCTGTCAGCCCATTTTCTGCGAGAACTATTTAGCCCGGCAGAAAATAGTGCCGACGGCCTTGTATTTCGGCGATAGATTGTTTTGCAGGTGGCCATCCTGGCGGACGGTGGTAATTTCTTCCGGCGGTGATGTTACGAGGTACTCGAAGTGCATCCCAAGACTTTGGCAATTTTCGAGAAGTAAAACTGACAAAAGCAGGCGTGATGTACGGTGCGGATTCGGGCAAAGGCGGACATCGAGCATGCATCATTCACGCATCCGGCGAAATTGTGGCCCCATTTATTTCACATTTATTTATTAAGTAATTAGAATTACGTAATAATTTATTCATTCATTATCTTGGGTTGTATTATTATTTTGGTGCCTCCGGTGAGGCGAATTTGTAATAAGTGTGTGTGAGTGGGTGTATGTCTTCCAACCCCATTTCTTTCTATCCTTTTATTTACACCTTATGATGATAGATTAGGGCATGTTTAATTTAGCTTACACCTTATGCAATGCATCGTGCATCCATGCATTTGTTAACATGCATCGGGCTCGGTACATCATACAAAGCGCATTGTACTTCAATTCCAAATTGAATACATGTTATTTGTAACATTTCACATGCCATGTTTAGGATAGCGAGCCTGCCTAGATTACATCTTTGCATGTGTTGCATTAGACATTTCGGTATGCTTAGGTCCATGCATGGATTTCTAATAAGCTGTTTTGGCTTGGAGTACTAGGTGAGCTTTTATGCTTTAGCATATCACATGCGTGTGAATGTTGCCATGATAGCATGCTTACCATGAGGCTAAGTGCTTATATGATATAACTGCATGAATGCTGTGGATGGAGGTTGAATTACCTAAATTGGGACAACATATTAAAAGCATGAGTTTTAAAGCCCACTAGATAGTGGCAAAACCGTCTTTTCTAAAAGCCCGCTTGAGGTGGCAAAACGCATTTTAGCCTACTTATGAGTAGCAAGTCATTTTCAATACAAACTTACAATGTTTTGTTCCAACTTAGGCGATTTGGTCTATACTTGTTTGTGCGCATAACATAGTAAATCTAGGCTAATAGCGGAATAAGAACACGTAATGTTTTCAAAAGAGGATATCATGGTTAGTAGAGGCGGTCTTGAGATGCGAAAGAAGTGCTCATAGACCTTCCCGATCGTACCCAAGCTCGAGCCAAGACAACTTTGGTGATGACGGACACGTGGCCTTGACCGAGTCGGGGTTTCCTAAATTCCCCATTTTAAAAATATTTAGGTGGCGACTCTGTGTCAAAGCAGGTCCATGTTTGGCACTACTTTTAAAAAATCTGTTTTCCTTAAAGCGATTTGCAGGTGGACTCTTTGGTTGATTTAGAACCATAACAAACTTAAAGAGTCCGAAATGGCGAGGTCCCCCCCGGGCTTGTTACAACTTTTCAGAAACTAGAAGAGAATGTCCTGATCATCCAAAGGCTAGAAATGCAGAAGGCAAGAATCCAAGCAAAAAATGACAAGTTTAAGGACCAACTCATGAAGCTCAGTAAACAAATGGAAGAACAAAGCAAGAAAGCAAAAACACAAATAAAAGTGAAAGATGTGGAAATAGTGCTACTTAATGAGAGAATTGCAATGTTGGTTGAATCAAATCTCTACCTGGACAGTGAAGAAGAACAAATCCAAGTTGAAGTTGAAGCCACCACTACCAAAACATCACCTCTTGTCACTCAATGATAAAAAGGGTAAAAATAGAGAAACAAGAAAAAGTACAAAGATCCAGATTTTTGGTACATAATGAAAAAGACAACCAAACCGAGAATAAGGCAGGTTGATCAAGTAGAACCAATGGTTGAAGAAAATCCAAAGACCGAAAAGAAGAGCACACACAACATCAACATCAACGTCCAACAAAACAAATTAACACTTCCTATCCAATGTTTCACAAATTGCCAAAGAAATCAAGGATGAAACTCACTAATCTTTGGGCAACAAAAACCAGCAGGTAAGAACATGAATTAGACCAAAAATTTCTAAATTTGGAATCTAAATTTTAGTATATAGTCATGCATTTACCAATGTATAACCTTCATTTACTTCAATCATTGATAAATTTTGATATACAGTCATAAAATTTGCTACATTATGATAAATTTTACTTAATTTGTTTGGTAGAGTGATATATTTTGCTAATTTTCATGTTGTCTCATATATGGTGTCAAATTATTTAGGCATTTGAGTTTATGTTATGTACTTCATTTCATGGTTCATATTTGATACATGAAGTAAAATTTCATGCTCAATTTGCTCCCCTAACCTTTGATTTGTTAATTGACCAATAAATTTTGGTATCTGATGATAAATTTTGTTTTCACATTTGCGGTTATCCAATCTTACAAGGAAAGGAAGTAAGCTGACTATTTGTACTTGGATGATATTGACAAAATAGTCAAATCTAAAAACTTTCTAGAAATGTAAAATCAAATCCCTATTTGTGCATATATCAATTGTAATACCAAACTATAATTCTCTCATTAACCTTGTTTGCTTTTGTTTTTAAAAGCAGATAAATGCATACAAGGAAATCTTAATAATGAGAAGAAACAAGCTGAAACCAAACTTGACCTCGGCTCCAGGAACAACATATATATTTACTACATCATGCCATGTAAGTAAATTACATATATATATATATATTTCATTACAATATCATCCATTCCCCTTGTCTAAATCAAGTGCATAAGTTCTCATTCATCCAGTCTTATAGTGATAATTAATGTGTAACAACCCTCATCTTGACTTAGCCATGCTTGTGTGCATCTTTGTATGATCTTGTCTTGCCATGATTATAAATCTTGTTACTTTGTTTTGTCTGGCTTGTTAAGTATTTCTTGCTTGCTTGATCTCGTACCTTGCTTGATGTATAGCCGAGGTCAGCTTAGCTTAGCTCGCCTTTAAACCTTTGTACTTGGAATCGTTTTGGAACCTTGGTTGACCTCTATCTTCACCTCGGCATGTCTGCCGAGATGTCACTCTCTGGGCCGAGATGTTTTGTGTTAGCGATCCTTGTCCTTGGGTAGGTGTGGCCTAGGCAGGGTGTGGCACACCAGGCCAAGGTGTGGCAACTTAGTCAAGTGCCGACCTCCCTTGCCGATGTCCTTGTTATCCTTGCGAAGCTTTGACTTTAGCCGATGTCCTTGCCTTTGAGATGTTTTGACCATCTAGCTTGTTGTATCATGTCGAGACTTGTCTTATCAATCGATCACCTTTTGAATTAGACCAACACGGTGATGCCACGTGTCCGGCTGGAGGCTAAGCCCGCCGCAGGCCTATAACACATCATTTTGTATCCTTTTGGCATCATTTGGTCTCAATCTTTGTTCCTTTAGAGAGAAGCTCTCAAGGAGAAAGAACTTTAGAGAGAGAAAGGTGACTTTCGAGCTTGGTCTTGTTGATCGAACCGTTAGATTTGTGATCCGAGGTGAGAATCTTGATCTGCCGGTTATTCTTATTGATTGTCAATTGCATTGCATGATCGGGTTTGTTTGCATGCCATGCATGGATTTGGAGTTTGGTTTTGAAAGAAAGTTAGTATTTATGTGTTCTTGATGAAAGTTGCACTTTGATCTAGAAGTTTATAGCTAGGGCCATGTTATTGTGTTTGTTCTTGCATGTTCTTCTTGGTTGAGTGCCTAAGTCCACGTTTTTGAACTCTTAGCATGAAACCCCAGATTTTGAATAAACGAGTTATGGTTCTAACATGCATGTTCTTGATGTTCTTGATGTTCTTGTTCCTTGCATTCTTTGAGGGAAACTCGGGTTTCCGACTTGTTATATGTGGCGGCGGACCACACCTCGGCTAGGAGGTGCGGGACCTCGGCATGACCTGGGCGGTACCCAGCTTGACTTAGCATGCTTCATTCCGTATTTGATTTGGATTCGGTGGTAATCGAGATCATTATGTGTAAATAAAGCTCGTTTTGAGAGTGCGATTTGCTATGTGATTGTCGGGACTTTGATCTTGCTTTGAGCCTACACGAAGAGCGGTGAGTGGTGCTTCTAGTAAAGCTATGTTATCTTAGTCTTGCTAAATCTTGTTTTGCCTTGTTTTGATGAAAGTATTTAGTTAAGCATGAATGGATAGCCTACTTGATGTATCAAGTATGAGCTTTGTTTTGGCGTATCTTGAAAGTCCCTTGTCTTTGGAGGACTATAAACTTTCGATACTAAGTGTAAAAGTCCCTTGGGTTGGAGGACTCTAAACTTTGCAGCAATATGAATAAAGGATCACGGTCCTTTCTTGAACACAAGTCCCTTAAATGGAGGACTCTAAACTTCGCGACATGTCGTCAAAAAAGGGCTACGGGCCTAAGTGACACCGGCTTTGTATTAAAAGGATACGGTCCTTTCTTGGAGAAGTGATTGGGTTAAAAAGGGCTACGGGCCTAAGTAACATAAGTCCCTTGGGCTGGAGGACTCTAAACTTTCGCAGCACCATCTTGTATAAAACGATTACGGATCGTACAAATCTTGTTTTGCCACCAATGGGTTCTTGCGTAATGTTTGTTGACCTTTTGATTACTTTGCGATGTCGATAAGCATCCCCTGAAATTGTAAGTCTTAACAGATGAATCGGTTCATCCCTTGATTTGAATGCAGTTTTGATGTGCCTTGCTTGATAGAACCTCGGCTAATGTTTTGATGGTTTTGATATGTTTTGTTTTGAACAGACTCCGACTATATTCATGCAAAACCTTTATTACCAGTACCATTCACTGAGTTTTCATACTCACCCTCTATATATATATGTAGGTGATGAAGCGGAGACGGCGGTGGCCTAGATGTGTTGTTGCAAGCTTATTTTGGATTCTTGATTCGTCGGTCTTGTTTAGTATTCTTGTCGGCAATCTTGTTCCTACTCGGCATTTTGTGTTTACGTCGGCATTTTGTATTCACCTCGGCAGATTTTGAAAATCATGCTTCTTGGCTTATATTCGTTGTATTTTGTACTTGTCGGCTTAGAAGCCTTTTGATCAAGATTTGACTTGTATTTTGATAACTTGGACTGGTTGTGAGACTATATTGAATATGCCTTCTCATTGACTTAAGCACAGCTCTTATGGACCATGTGTATTTTGATTTATTGCTTCCGCATTTTGTAAGCCCCTATGTGTACTCTGTTGTGTGTGGATTTTGGTAAGCTGGCCTTCGGTAATCACGGATTACTGGCCATCACGGCACCATCCTACTAGGGGCGGGTTGGGGTCGTGACATAATGAATTACATTGTAATTAAAATTAATATATTTGCAAAACATAGTATTTGTTCACCACAAAGGATGAGATAGAAACAAATCAATTGTTGAACAAAATGATGTTAGAAGCTGTCAAGGAAAGATATCTTTTTTTTCCCAATTTCCAATGAAAAGCATTGGACGTTGTTGGTACTCGACACTGAAAATGGCTCATGGAAGTTTTACAATTCAATGACACCAAGCACAGAAGCAGATAACCATAAGCGGGGCAAACAAACTGGTAAAACACCAATTACTTATGATATCATCCATTCCCCTTGTCTATATCAAATTTTCTTATGCATATATTTGTCAAACACTAATTAATTATTAATATATTTTGCAGAGAAAGGTTATTGAAAAATACCTTCAACATCACAATCCCAAAGCCATTGAAGGTAACAAGTTTCATGAAGAAACAGAAATTACAATGAATTGTCCCCAACAAGTTGATCATTCGTAAGTTTCTGAAAACCAAAACACATTACATTGATAAAATTATCATTGATGAGTACTAACTTTGTTTTTCTAATGTCATCGTAGACTTGATTGTGGCGTCATAGTTTGTTACCTCATGAGACAATATGTCTGTAACAAAGACATCTTTCCCAACTTAACAAAGGAGGAGTGCCACCAAATCAGAGTAGATATCATAGATGCTTTGTTGACTAACCAACAGACAGACACCCAGCAAATTGTTGATGAGGCAATAGAAGTGGTGCTTGAAGACAAGGAGTTTTGGGACACAATACACAATGACAACAATGCTTGAATAATTTGGGACAAAGATTATAATTATTTTGGTTCTTACTTTGCTTAAATGAATATTACAATGCTTGGTTGTTACAATGTCAAATTTGCTTCAATCAAACATTCAGTCTTTTTTAACCATATTGTTACCATATCTGGCTTTTGATATAGGTCTTGTTTTATGCAAATTTCATTCAAAAAATTAATTATGATCTGATTATTTATGTCAAACTTAAAGGTTAATAACAGGTTAGGAATTACTATACTAATAAATTTACTTTCTTATAGTGTTTTGTTTACACTGATAAATTTATCACTATTCAAACAAAAAAACCAGCACCTCTCTCTCTCTCTCTCTCTCTCTCTCTCTCTCTCTCTCTTACACACACTATTTTCTCCAAACTCAATTAAACAAAGCACTATAAAGAAATAAAAAATTTACCTAAATTGAAAAATAAAACTCAAACCCTGTTACATTGTTTTGATTATTTTGGTTCTTCATTTACTACTCTTGAAACATTTAGTCTTTTTTATCCATATTGTTAAAAAATATAGGTTTTGATATCAATCTAGTTTATGCAAATTTCAATCAAAAATTGATTACAATCGATTATTTGTGTCAAATTTAACGTTAATAACATATTTGGAATCACTATACTGATAAAATTATTTTCTTATAGTGTTTTATTTACACTAATAAATTTATCACTGTTTCAAGAAATTTATCACTATGAACACTGACAAATTTCTTACTGTTCAAACAAAAAAAACCAGCACCTCTTTCTCTGTGTCATTCTTTTTTCCAAATTCAATTAAACAAAACACTATAAAAAAATTACAAATTTACCTAAATTAAAAATAAAAACACATACACTATTACATTATTTTGATCATTGTAAAATTTTTAAAAGGAACATATAAGTACAGTTAGAATAAAATTTTAAAACAGAAATATTATATTTGTAGTATTTTATTATATTTTGTACATGTGAGCTCAAAAATATTGAAAAATCATATAATAATTTTACAATAAAAAATACTAATATTTAAAAATTAGCTGTTATTAAAATGCTCAAGAATGCTCAAGAGTCTTCTCATGTTTATAAAATGCTCAAGAATGTTCTTATGTATTATATTTCATCTAAACATGAGAACACTGAAGCATTTTCTAGACTGAAATTTTGAACAATTGAAACTGAAAATAAATTGCAAAACTCAAAATATCTTGCTACTGTAGCAACATATATGCCACTGATAAAAACAAGTGCTATTGTAAAATCTCTCTCTCTCTCTCTCTCTCTCTCTCTCTCTCTCTCACATTCTTTTTTCCTAATTCAAGTAAAGAAAACACTATATATAAAAAAAAAATTACATAAATTAAAACATAAACAGTATTACATTGTTTTGATCATTTTCCTTCTTAATTTGCTGCAATGAAACATTCAATGTTTTGTACTTCATTACATTCAATGTTTAGAATACATTCATTAAAAAAAAAAAATTAAAACAAATTATTTCTACTTAATTACACATGAGCTCAATAATGTTAAAAGATCATAGTATAATTTTTAATTTTAACAATGTAATTTATTAATTTTAAGTTGACAGCTAATTTAATTTTTATAATTTTTTTTTAATAAGTGTTGCAAATATTTTATTTCAATCCCAAATATAATATGTTTATATTTCATCTGAATCTCAATATGAATATGAAAAAACTGAATCATTTTATAAACTGAAATGTTGAAGAATTTAAATTCAAAATGAATATGAGAAACCTGAAGCATTTTCTAAACTCAAAATATCTTCCTATTGTACAAAGATATTTGCCATTTTCTAAGCATTTTCTAAATTTATCACCGATAAAAAAAAAAGAGTACTTTCTAACACAATACATTTGCTAGATAGGGGAAACAAAAACATGAGTCACGCAATTGAAACCCTGTTTTTCTCAGTCTCCACCATCAGCGAATCCCTTCCACTCTCAGGCAAAACAACCAACACAACTCAGGCGATTCGAACAAAAACTTCAAGGAAACATGCCTGTAAAGCGTAAGCAACTGAAACCCTTATTTCTCTCCCTATTCAAACACATTTTCAAAAAACCTAGATATCGTTCAACTACAACTTGCAAAATTTCAACAATATTAGGGTATTTTCGAAAAATAAAACTTGTGAATATGTAAAATGTTAGTTGATCAATTGATAAAGGTGTTGGTTTTGAACTTCAAAATTACGTTCATTTTGAAATATATATATATATATATTTAATTTTTGATACAAAAAAAATCAGTTAACAAAAAAACAGGGAGTCGGTTCAAGAAACTAAAATACGCAGTGGGTTCAAGATATCAAAATAACTTGTTCACATATATAATACTAATTAGAACGGTGCAATTTTTTATAGATTAAATTTTGTGTGACTTTTGTTTAATATTTGATTCATAATAACTTGTATCCTCCTTTTGATATAAATAATTTATTTTATTTTTTATTTGGTTATTTCACTATGCCCAATTTCTCAAAAATTGTAATTTTTTTACACCTTATGGATTAATTTTTTGTCTCATTTTTTGTTTTAATATTTGATCGATTATAAACTACACCTCTCTTTTGGTAACTCAATGATCTTCACCAAATTTAAATATACAAATCATGCTCTTGATGTAACCTACAAATAGAACACTGCAATACTTTTACCTTATAATATAAGTGCATGAAATCAAGGCATCTACCTGATAAACTTTTTTTACATTGTGGGACTCAAACCAATTTATAGATTTGACAATTAAACCATACTATAAGGTGTGGTTACGTATTATTTGTTCCCATAGGAGAGTAACTGACATCAAGTAAAATTTGATTAGTTTTTTTTTTAAAAAAATTATGTAAATGCCACATGGCAAAAGTTTCAACAAACCAATATAGGGGCTGACATAATATACTAGTATAGATAGTATAGATAGTATACATAATAGTAACAATAGATACATAAATAAACATACAACTAGTAAGTTTATCACACCAACTCATAAGTTTGCTTCACATACCAAACCAAACCAAATGACAAGTTTATCACTTACATATCCATCTCCATTTCTATATAGGGATATATTTACATAAATTTAATGTAGGTAAAGATGAATGACACACTAGTCAATAGACTCACCAACTTAAACAAATTTGATCTCTTTTGGGAAAGAATTTATTTCGATCTATTTTCTTCTTTTTGTTTTTATTCTTTGAATTTGCCTCAGGGATAAGTTAGGTTAATTTTCATAATTCTTATAATTCTTATTTGATTTCTTGAATTATTTTGTTTGCTAACTAACAAAATGAATACAAAGCAATCATGAATATATTCAAGTTTTATCACTGTTTCTTTGCTTAGTTAAATGATAAGTTACTTGTATATCCATAAATTTTGCATGCTTTGCCTAATACATTGATATACCTCTTTGACATAGATATTGCGAGTTCTCGTAAGAGATTATCTAGGCACGAAACAAGATCTTATCTTGCCAAAAAGACAAAAGCGAGAAAAGCAAGACAACAATGAGACAAAAAACAATAAAGACACCAAAGAGGAAACCACAAGAACAGCAACAACAACTAAAAAGCAAAAACAAGAACCTGTAGATGAAGCCATTGAAGGTAAAAAACTATAGCAACTCATATAGATGTCACACATGAATTGCTGCCCTGAATTCCTTCACAACTATTGCCACATGCATCTGACCCAACCCAATTGATTACTCTGTTTTGCTATCATTATTACAACTCTTCACTGTATAAGCTTTCTTTGCTTAATTACATAATAAATTTTTTCATAATTCTTCTTATTCTTCTTTGATTGTTTGAATTATTTTGTTTGTTAGCTAACAAAATCGATACAGACAACTTATGAATATATTCAAGTTTTATCAGTGTTTCTTTGCTTACTTAAATCATAAATTTGGTTGTATATCCATAAATTTTGCATGGTTTGCCTCCATCATTGATATCCTTCTTTCATATAGATGTTGTGAGATCTCTCATGACATTATCTATGCCAGAAAGAAGATCTTTAACAGCAAAAACCTAAAAGCAAGAAGAAACAAAACAAAAAGAAAAAAATCAGCAAGACAACAAAAGGAAGCTGCAAGAACACCAACAACAACCAAAGAACAAGAAAGAGAGAAAAGACAGAGACATCAAAAACAACAACCTCTAGATGAACCTCAAAAACAAGCACAAACAAAAGAAAGAATAAGCAAACACCAACAATCCATTGAAGGTAAAAAACAATGCCAACTTATCTATATGCCACACATGAATTGGTGCAATGAATTCCTTTCCAACTATTGCCACATGCATCTAACCAAACTCAATTGACTGGTCTATTTTGCTTATCATTATTAGAACTCTTCCTTGTATAAGCTTTCTTTGTAATTTCGTAATAAATTTTATCATAATTCATCTTATTCTACTTTGATTGTTTGAATTACTTTCTTTGCTAGCTAACAAAATCAATACAAATGAATTATGAATATATCCAATTTTTATCAGTGTTTCTTTGCTTAATTAAATGATAAATTTGGTTGTATATCCGTAAATTTTGTGTAATTGGCCTACTTCATTGATATCCTCATTTTATATAGATGTTGTGAGCTCTCTCATGACATTATCTATGCTAGAAAGAAGATCTTTCACAGCAAAAATCCAAAAGCAAGAAGAGAAAGACAACAAAGAGACAAAAAACCAACAAGACAAAAAAAAGGAAACAACAAGAAGAAAAACAAGAAGCAACCAATAAGAAAGGAAGAAAAAAGCAGAGGCAATGAAGCATGAACACGCAAATCAAGCAGGTTTGGAATCACTATCTTGATAAAATTATTTTCTTATAGTGTTTTCTTTACACTAATAAATTTCTCCTTTGTTTCAAGAAATTTATCCTTGTAAACCTTGACAAATTTCTTCTTGTTCAAACAAAAACACATACACTATTACATTATTTTTTCCAAATTCAATTAAACAAAACACTATAAAAAAATTACAAATTTACCTAAATTGAAAATAAAAACACATACACTATTACATTATTTTGATCATTGTAAAATTTTTAAAAGGAAGATATAAGTATGAGTTAGAATCAATTTTAAAACAAAATATTATATTTGTATTATATTTCATCTAAACATGAGAACAACAAGCATTTCCTAGAGTGAAATTTTGAACAATTTAAGCTGAAAGTAAATTGCAAAACTCAACATATCTTGCTCTTTGTAACAACATATTTGCCACTCATAAAAACAAGTACTATTGTAAAATTTTCAAAACAATTGTTTCTTTGTAATTACATGATAAATTTGGTTGTATATCCATAAATTTTTGTGGTTGGCCTACTTCATTGATAGCCTCCTTTTATATAGATGTTGTGAGCTCTCTCATGACATTATCTATGTAGAAAAAAGATTTTCACAGCAAAAACCCAAAAGTAAGAAGAGAAGGACAACAAAGAGACAAACAAACAACAAGACAAAAAAAAACAACAACAAGAGAAACAAGAAGCAAGCAACAAGAAAGGAACAAAAAGCAGAGACACAACAAAAAGATGAACACGCAAATAAAGCTCAAAAACAAGGAGAACAAGAGAAAGAAAAAACCAAGCACCAACAACGAAACAACCAAAAACAACAACCAAGCCCCAACAAAACAAACAAGAACCAGCGGCACCAACCAAAGGCAAGAAGAAAATTGAGGGAAGAAAAAACAAGAAGTGATCAAATTCATGCCCATGAAGCAAAATATGTCTACGGCTCAAACATACTATCCCTCAGTTCTTCAATGCCACCAAACTTGAAGAGGAGCATTTCCAAATCTTGAAAAAGACTCCTTCTTCATTCTGGCTGACATTTTGTCAAAGAAGAGCGTGCAAAAAGCAATTCAATAAAATATGATGATGTGGTTACAAAAATCTTGCAAACATACCAAATGGATGGAACCACATTTCAAATTGGAATGAAGAAGCTAAAGTTGAAAAGAAATGATTTCAAGTTAATTTTGGGATTGCATGTGGACAAAGAAGATGCATATTGTATATGGAAGAAAAGATGAAATAGATTTGGCAAAAGAAGAAAATAAGAGAATAGGATGACAAGTGCTTCAATCCAAAAGTTGATAACCAAACTTTTGAGAAGCAAGAAGAGGAGGAGAGAAGATGTTGTGAGGCTTGTGTGCCTCTTGATTTGCTTCTTTGTTGTTATATCTTAGTCTTTGGAACTACAATTGGTTGGGGGTTCATGAAATATAATAAGGATATTGACAAAATGAAGTCTTATGATTGGTGTGACGGCAAAGGAACACCTCACAAAATCAATACAAAGAAACATCAACCAAATTGACAAAGTGTAGGATGTGTGATGGTCCTATTGGTAAGTAAATATCTCACTTATAACGTATGAACTATAATATTCGTTTACTAAATACTTGTTTATAACAAATTTTTTGTCTTCAACAGTATTGGATATCACGAACACACAAGCACCATCAAACCTAATGCCAAAAATGCAATCCCAAGATTTGCTAAATGGAACATCACATGTTTGGGACAGACAATTAGCAACTTCATTTTTGCAAGAGCTAAAAGATATTGTGGTATGCAATACTAACCTTTGTTACTGTTTAAACAAATGATAGATTTTCTTATGTATTAATAAATTTTTTGTTACGTCTTGACAAATTTATTTACTTTGCCTAATTAGTCACAAATTTCCATTAGTATACCTCATTGAATAATCAATTCTTTTACACAATGAATGTTTTTCTATTTGTCTCACATGCATGAGTTTTATTTTATATTTATTTTATTTTGTGTTACTTTATATTGACTAGAATTGATTAGGTTTTTGTATTGATAAATTTATCGTACAAATAAATTGAATTAGACATTTTCTCTTATATTTACTTTATTAGGTTACTTTTGCTAATTAGGTGATAAATTTTGATATACAATGATTTGCTTACTATACCTAGTTGGGTGATAAAATTTGCTATAACAATCATAGATTTATTTAATTTTCCTAATTGACTAATAAAATTTGCTCTTGAAATTTATCTTTGAAGTTTGTATCATATCAATCATTTTTAAATTTTCATCTATCTGGAGAACAATTTGAAACCACGAGATGAAAGAAAAAAATATCTTAGAATCTTTGCTAGGAAAAATTCGGGATAAAGATGAAGATGAAGACAAAGATGAAGATGAAAATGAAGATACTAGTTTTGACCAAAAATCGGTGAAATTTACGAAAAAGAACAACAAACATTGGTGAAGACAAATGCAAATATCAAACATAGGAACCAATTCTACACAAAATATACTTACTGAAAAAGAAAAAAAGCAAGTACCCATTAAATTTAGAAAATAGTGAAGAAACAAAGTTCATAAAGAACTGAAGTGGATCCAAATCTAAGTAAGTACTTGTTTTTGAGAGGATAGAAGATGACATGCTCAAAATGCAAAAGTTACAAATGGAAAGGGACATCCTTTAAAAGCGCAAATGATAACTTTCTTGATGACTCAACAAGCTAAAAAAAGAAATAAGATGAGCACAAAAAAGAAACAAATGCAAGGAAAGATGAAGAAATCAAAATTCTCCATGAGAGAATTGCAACATTGCATTTGAAACCAGGCAAACAAATGCTTCTGGAAAGAACAACACAAAGGCAATGACTGCAATGAAGAACTTGAAAACTTCAAATGAAATTTTCCAACATCCTACTAGAAAAAAAGCAAGAGGCAAATCTCATTGCACATTGGGCAAATACAAAAAAAAAAAGTAACAATCTTCTCCTATTGACTCTGCCTTCACTTTTGCAAGCTTTATTTTATCATTAACTCATATTGAATTTATAAGTATCAAATATTCCAAAAATATTAATAAATTTATTATTCAAATACTAATAATCTTTTTTTTCAGGATCGGCCCGATTGTGGCAGAGGGATCTCTACATTGCAACCTATGTGTACTTAAGCGACATTGACAAAATATTAAAGGGTCAAGATTTGGCCGGGCATTGTAAGTAAAATTTGTAAATCATTAAAACAACATTTTAGTGTTTCATTTATATTAATTCCTTGTTTTGTTTTTCTTTTCAACATAGGTAATAGATGCATATAAGAACATTTGCTTGCATGAAAACAAGGCACAACACATTCCATTCATTTTAAGTTTATACATGTAAGTAACTAGTTTGCTAAACTTGAGGAACAACACTTGTATAACCTCTGTTTATAGCCCATTGACTAACTAGTTTTAAAACATATGACATTACCTTCCTCTTCAATTGGCCATGTTTCCTAATTCAAAGCTTGACGTGTAATAACAAAAGAGTCAAACAAACCAAATAAAATTACGATTTTCAGATTTTGTAATCCTTTATTATTATATTTTCACCTTGTTGATACGGTGCCTTACTTTCGGTATGTAAGTAAATGCGTCGGACTTTGAAAAAAAGTGCAGGCACTTTTTGGATTTTTGAAACTATTGATATCGCAATGCCTGCTGATAAATTACAGATATGCATTGACAAAATTTTGATCCATTGACAAAAAGTTTCAGCTACTCTTACACATATTTAATTTGAAAAAGTTTAAGAGTTAAATTAACATTATTTTTTTTTTATTTATATTTTTTGCTCACTTGTATTCACTACAAAAGATGAGGAAACAAGAAAGAGAATGTTGAACAAAATGATGCACAAACCATGAAAGCAAAGATACCTTCTCTTCCCAATTCATCAAAATTTGATTGGACAATCCTTGTCTTTGACATTCAAAAGAAGGTTCATGGAAATTCACAATTCCATGAGACCAAGAACAATGCCTAAAGATCCACATTACAATATTGTAAATCAAGTGAATAAAATCTTTTCACTTATCAATCGTACCATTAATCCAACACATAAATCGATCCATAGCTTAATTATACATTGAAAAATTTATACATTAATCTATTTATCATTCTTTAAATCCATGGTTTTCTTATTAATTCTTTCAATGACTTTCTAATACAACAATTATACAAATGTATATGTTGCGAGAGAAGATTATTGAAAAATACATAGAGGATGAGGAATCACAATAACTACTAACACGGTAGCTCTTATAGCACAAAAACCATGTTTGCAAGGAAAAGAATCAAATGATCCAAAAAAGGACAAAGATCAACAAGACTAGTTGAAAACAAATGGCGCTCATTCCTAATCCATGTTAGAAATGGGCGCCCATGTGGCACGACCATTTAACATTTGAATTTGAACCTTATCCAAATGGGTTTTGAATTTGAATTCAAACCTATTTAGGATAACCACTCAGGATACAGATATTATCTCCTTGACTGATATGGATAGATAACAATAACATGTTATATATATCTGATATATGGGTTATGGGTGATTAAGAGATGTACAACATATTATCTCTGTTTTTCCCATATACAGTTTCTCTCATTTACTGACTCTCTCCCATAAACAACAATCAATAAGCTATTTGCACTGTGATTTGTGTGGGTGATATTCACCATTGTAATATCACCCCACTGCTGGGTTGATTGACCAGATTCAAGAAGCACTAATTTACCCACGAGATCCATCAGAGTTCAAATAATTTCAGAAAGGTATGACCTTATTAATTTTTATTCCGCTGCGTCATACTTTGTTTACATTGGTATCAGAGCCTCTAATAGATATTTTCGTGTTTCCATTAATCACGTGTATATTTTTATATGTATATGTATACATTATATACATGAATGTTAGTAAAAAAAATAAAAAATCTATTTTATTAGATTAAGAGCATAAATATTTTTTTTTATGTTCATTAATGCCTTTTTTAAATACCATAAATGGTTTTATTTTGAAAAAAGGAGTCCGGCAGTACAAAAATCGGACCAAAAAAACACCCTGAAAGGTGGCGCGTGGTATGCACGCGCCACCCGATGTAGTGAGACGCTCCCACGCTTATGGCCTTGCCTTGACGCAGACGCTCGTGCTGCTTAGCGTAAGCGCTGGCCACTTCGCTGCCGCGTCTGCGCGCCAGCGTCTTGGCCGAGCCGAAAGCACGAGTGGCGTTTCGAGCCATGCGTCGAGCCGCTCCGAGCCGCGTGATGAGCCGCGCCGTTTTTCCCTGACAGCTTGGCTGGCTTGGCTGATGATGCCTAAGACACTGTTTGTTCTATTTTTTAATTCTGTATTGCGTTAAATGGTCATAATTAATTCATTAGTTATTTGTTTTATGTGTGGTTTGTACTGTTAGACTCAGAATAAATTTTTCTATGTTCTGTAAAATTTTGAAAATTTTACGAAAATAAAAAATATTTTTTCTGTGTTAATAATTCATTTTTTATGCTTTAAAATGATTCTGGTATTGCATAAATAATTTTCTGGGGTTGAATTTTTTATTGTCGACTTCTGAAATGTTTTACTATTTACTGGGAATATTTTTTCAGTTTATCAGTTTCTGGATTTTTTATTTCTAATTTTATGTGTGTTTATTAGTTATTTAAAATTCCAGAATATTTCAGAAAATTTCAGAATGATGTACATTTTTAATTATGACATAATCTGAATATTGTCTCAGTTTATCAGTTTCTGGATTTTTTATTTCTAATTTTATTTGTGTTTATTAGTTATTTAAAATTCTAGAAAATTTCAGAAAATTCCAGAAAATTTCAAAATGATGTACACTTTAATTATGACATAATCTGAATATTGAATACAACATATTTTTTGGATTTGTAATATGTTGTAATTAGAGAAGCATGATTAGTTATTTATTTATTTATTTATTTGAATTCCATTGTTAAATAAATATAGCATGAGTTGTTTGTAAATTTACAATAAGATGCTATTGTATGAATTTTATCATGCTTTGTATATGCCATAAGTAGTGGGAGATTGTTTGATTTTTTATTTTTTTTTTTTGCGCATGGAATTAAATTAAATTTTAATAATTATCACTAGAGGAGCAAGAGATGATTACAAGCATAGCAAATTTTCGATCTTGAGACATGTGTAAAATTATCATTATTTAATTTAGATTCTTTTTTTGCTGCAAAATATTTTGTTTTGTGTTGCTATAATTAATATCCTAGCATTTGTTTACTCAGATGTAGAAATGGTCATAAGACAATGGTGGCAGACTTAACTAAGGGAGAGAAATTGGATGGCGACAATTATGATATATGGCACCGTAAGATCCAATACCTCCTCAATGAGCAAGAAGTGTTGACCACACTTGAACAAGTGATGGTTGAGCCGGAGCAGGGCAATACAGCTCAACATCGTCGTGATCTTGAAGCCTTTCAGACTTGGCGTAACAAAGATCGGTGTGCGCGCTTTACTATGTTGAGCAGCATGCACAACGACTTGATTAGTGAGTTTGAGCATTTCCCGACTGCATTTGAGATGTGGGAAGCTCTCAAGCAAAAGTTTGGTATTACCTCTTTGGCAAAGCTACGTGGGCTGACTATGAAGTTTGACTCATATCAGAAAAGGGCGCATCACTCGATGAAGCAGCATTTGAGAGTCATGTCAGCCATGATACGTGAGCTTCATTTCACCGGGCACAATTTGACTCAAGAGCAGCTAGTACAAGCTGTGATACGCTCTCTGCCAAATTCTTGGAAGCAGATGAAGCAGAACATAATGCATAATGAGAGTGTGAAAACATTCGAAGACATATCGCGTCATTTGGAGCTAGAGGCTGAGCGCCTTGAGGCGGCTAAGTCTGATGGTTCTGCTATGGTGGTTGAGTCAAGCTTACGTAGGACTGCTCAGTTCAAACGTGGAAAAGCAAAAGGTGCCCCTAAGAAGCAAGCAGCAGCTGCGCTTAAGCCTAATGGCGCTAGAAATTTCAAGCGTAGGGGTAAGAGAGGTGGTAAGAAGGCAAAGGCTAAGTTGACATGCTTTAACTGTAACAAAGAAGGACACTTCGCTCGGGATTGCCCTGAGCAGAAGAAGGTACTCCTTTACTTAATTTCTCGCATTCAATGCTTTGTGTCTAGTCAAGCATTAATTGCTCATTCTCCTCATTTTTGGGTTGTAGACTCCGGAGCAACAAACCACATCGCGAGGGACAGAGTAGGGTTCGTTGAGTATCGTCGAGCACCTGCTGGGAGCAGAAAAGTTTACATGGGGAACGAGTCCAGTGTGGAGGTGCTTGGCATTGGCACATCTGTCGAAATGCGATTTAGGGCGCACCTTGTATCTTCATGATGTTCTTTATGCTCCGGATATTCGGCGAAACTTAGTTTCAGTTATTAGCATGATGAGCCTTGGTTTTAGTTTTTATTTTGAGAATAATGGTGTTAGCATTTATTTGGGAACTATTTTTTATGGTTTTGGTTATCTTTCAGATGGTTTTTTAGTTTTGGATGTGGATGATTTTAGTCTTAATAAAAATGCCAATGGCTCTGTTTCTAATATTGCATCTTTTTGTGATAATGATTCTATGAGATGGCATGCTAGATTAGGCCACATAGGGCAAGACAGGATGACTAGATTGGCTAGAGAAGGTCTTTTAGGCCCACTCGCTAGAGTCACTTTGCCTACTTGTGAGCACTGTCTTGCTGGAAAGGCAACAAGAAAACCATTTGGGAAAGCCATAAGGGCATCTATCCCATTGCAACTTATTCATTCTGATATATGTGGACCAATGAATGTGAGGGCAAGGCATGGAGCCCCTTATTTCATCAGATTTATAGATGATTGCACGCGTTTTGGTCATGTCTATTTGATTTCTCACAAGTCAGAAGCATTGGATTGCTTTAGACGATATGTTAATGAGGTTGAGAATCAATTAGACAAGAGCATTAAGGCTCTAAGGACTGACCGGTGACGTGAGTATCTATCTGAGCAATTTAAAGTGCTCTGTGAGGAAAAAGGAGTTATCAGGCAATTGACAATTCTTAGGACTCCGCAACAAAATGGTGTAGCAGAGAGAAGGAATCGCACATTGCTTGACATGGTTAGATCAATGATGGCGCAAGCTAATCTTCCAATTTCTTATTGGGGAGATGCTTTGTTGATCGCCGCCTATGTCTTAACTGTGCCCTCCAAATCAGTTCCTTCCACCCCATATGAGATGTGGACTGGCAAAAAGCCTGATTTGGGCAATTTGCGGCCTTAGGGTTCGGCAGCTTACATACACAACGCTTCTTATAAGGTTGGGAAGTTGGGCCCTAGAGTAAAGAAGTGTATCTTCATTCGTTATAGTGAGCATTCTAAGGGCTATGTGTTTGTTGGGGAGCATCCGGATGGAAGTGTGACTGAAATTGAGTCACGAGATGTGGATTTCCTAGAGGAGGATTTCCCTAGCAGAGGTGAAGTAACTAGAGAAGTAAAACTCTATGAGATGGAGGATCTACTTGAAGGCGCACCTAGTAGCCTAGTAGAGAATGAGGAAATAATTCCTCAAGCTCCTAGGGACAGTGGGAGCTATCTACCTGCCCATGGATTAGATCCAATGGATGAGGATTCTCAACTACGTAGAAGCAAACGTGGAGCTATACCCCGTCGTCATTTTGAGATTGAAGGGGAAGCATTCATGATTGCTCCAAGTGATGAGATGGAGCCTAAGAATCTCAAAGAGGCTCTCTCATCCCCTGCTAGTAAAGAATGGAGTACTGCAATGGATGAAGAAATAGAGTCTATGAAGAAAAATCATGTCTGGGACTTGGTTGATTTGCCGCCAGGGCGCAAGACTATTGGGAACAAATGGGTTCTCAAAGTCAAGCGCAAGGTGGATGGTTCCATAGAAAGGTATAAGGCTCGCCTAGTGGCGAAAGGTTACACCCAACGAGAGGGTGTGGACTATGAGGAAACTTTTTCACCAGTTGTAAGGTTTGCCTCTATTCGCCTAATCCTGGCCATAGTAGCTCAGTTGGACTTAGAGCTATATCAGATGGACGTTAAAACTGCATTTCTCAATGGAGAATTGGATGAAGAGATCTATATGGATCAACCAGAAGGCTTTGTGGCAGTAGGTCAGGAGCGCAAAGTTTGCAAGCTTCAACGATCTATTTATGGCTTAAAGCAATCATCCAAACAGTGGAATTTGAGATTTCAACGAGCCATTGTTTCTAATGGGTTTACGATGATTGATGAAGATCACTATGTGTACGTTAAGCAGTCCAAGGACATTTTTCTGATATTGTCATTATATGTAGATGACATATTATTGGCTGGAAATGACAAGGAGATGATTGTCGCCACTAAAATGTGGTTGTCCTCTACATTTGAGATGAAGGACATGGGTGAGGCGAGCTATGTGCTCGGTGTTAAGATCCTTAGGGATCGCTCTAGGAGACTTCTTGGTTTGTCTCAAGAGACTTACATTAAGACTATTCTAGAGCGGTTCCAGATGCAGAGCTGCAAACCCATTGACACTCCTGTTGCAAAAGGCGAGAGCCGAAGCCTCGATATGGGTCCTAAGACTCCAAAAGAGAATGAAAAGATGGCCCGTGTACCCTAAGTGAATGCTGTTGGAAGTTTAATGTATGCTATGATGTGTACACGCCCTGACATTTGTTATGCCGTCGGACTGGTGAGTCGTTACCAATCCAACCCAAGACCAATTCTTTGGAAAGCAATTAAGAGGATATTACAGTATCTTAGAGGGACTGCAGACTACACACTTTGCTACCAGAGTTCAGATCTACATCTAGTTGGCTATTGTGATGCTGACTGGGAAGGTGACCTAGATGATCATAAGTCTACTTCAGGATATGCTTTCATGCTTTAGCGATGGTGCTATTTCTTGGAGCAGTAAGAAGCAATCCTGTATCGCCTTATCGACTATGGAGGCTGAGTTTGTGGCTTGTTCATCTGCCGTTCACGAAGCCGTGTGGTTGAGGAGATTCCTTCAGCATTTGGATGTTGTCACACATACTTCAGACCCTATGACTATCCATTGTGACAGCATGGCTGCACTCGCTTACGCTAAGGATCCTAAATACCACGGCAGAACCAAACACATTGATGTGGCGCAGAAAGAAGTGATCCTAGAGCACATCCCTACGAGTCACATGGTTGCGAACCCTTTGACTAAGCCCATTGCTAGAGATGTTTATCTTACTCATGTTAGGGCTTTAGGACTACGTAGGTGATGATTTTTTTTTATGTGTATTCAGTTGAACTCTTATTTTTTTTTTTTGGGATATTTATGCCATTAGTATTCATATTTGTTTCTATTACACATTTATGTTTACTACTTTTTGCAATGGTTTGTGAATTAGCATACACAAAATAATTAAATTGATGTTAGCAGGCAAGATTGGCTCACTCACACGAGCAATCACCCTTAGCGCTAGGTAGCGAGTAAGAATGAGACTAGTAGCTTATTATATTTGGAGCAAATAGAGAAGCTAAAATTATCCACTAGCTATGTCGCCTTGGTTGGAGCCAAGATGAGGTCTTGATTGGAGACCGACCATGGATATGAAAGTACCCACTTTTCCATGATGTGCCTGTTATGGATAGCCAGATGCGAGATCTCATTTGATGCCTGAGAGGCGAGCAAATAGAGAATTCGAGTTAGACGCTAGGAAGCGACTTGTGCGCTTAAGAGCGACTAGACTAAGATCTGTATGGTGTGTGAGTTTAACATCACTCTTTGGAAGAGTAACTCCACTATAACATGCATTCATACTGCATGTGCTTATCGACCCGTTAGCGAGGTGAAAGAATGGATCCCTGCTTCTTCACCGTGTGAGTCCTAAAAGTCATTTTTCCTTAAATGACTTCACTTTGTGCCTTTTGTGACCTTTGACTATGTCATAAGATGAGGAGTTGATGTTCAGCTACTTTGGTATGTTGCCTGCGGTCATGTATGATTCGACTTTAAGGGACATTACTGGGAAAGCGGTCAATTTCAAATTGAATGATATGAGGGTGAAGGGAAGATCATCTAGTTCTACATCTCTGCTCTATATTCACTGTCGACAACTCACATCGCTCTTCAAAGGATGCTGATTGGGTGTGAATATAATGCGGGACCTAGGAGAGTCAAACATGCTCTTTGAGGGATTAGAGATGTTTTTTGGACTGATGTAGCTAGATTGTGCAGGTACATGAGACACTATTTCTGTTCTTTTTGGGTTGATGTCTTTATACTGACTCATATTGAGTTTCTAGTATAGAGCTCCCACATGCAGGTGTTCTCAGCGGTCGCACGGTGCATTGGCTAGTATGAGATTGTTCTTTTTGGGGAGATTGAGATAGAGATGTGGCAGTGTCATGCCAACTCATGTGCGAGTGGGAGATGTTAGAAATGGGCGCCCATGTGGCATGACCATTTAACATTTGAATTTGAACCTTATCCAAATGGGTTTTGAATTTGAATTCAAACCTATTTAGGATAACCACTCAGGATACAGATATTATCTCCTTGACTAATATGGATAGATAACAATAACATGTTATATATCTGATATATGGGTTATGGGTGATTAAGAGATATACAACGTATCATCTCTGTTTTTCCTATATACAGTTTCTCCCATATACTGACTCTCTCCCATAAACAACAATCAATAAGCTATTTGCACTGTGATTTGTGTGGGTGATATTCACCATTGTAATATCACCCCACTGCTGGGTTGATTGACCAGATTCAGGAAGCACTGATTTACCCACGAGATCCATCAGAGTTCAGATAATTTCAGAAAGGTATGACCTTATTAATTTTTATTCCGCTGCATCATACTTTGTTTACACATGAATTAAAAGATTCCGCAGCATTTGTGCACATTTCACCATACCTCTTGCCTTGAAAATAAGCATTACACCAACACTCATTAGGCAAATCCACAAGAAACCTCTCAACACTACGACCACAACGACCCTTAAATTCTTCAAATGGCTCATTAAACAACTCAATAGTAGGAGCATATGCACATCTACTAAAAAGAGTAAGCAAATACTCTTTTGATTCACGACTCTTCACTGACAAATAAGTCTTCAAGTTTGTCTTCAAATGCATTAGACAAAAAAAATGAGAAGAAAACGGAAAGACCTCATTTAAAGCTTTCAAAGAAACCTCCATGTCGATCAAGAATAAACGCAATATCCCTCTCGAATCAAAATACCTAATAACTTTGACAAGAACCAATGCCAACTCTCATAACTTTCACCATCAACAATCGCAAAACATAACGGATACAAACCTACAAACAAAATATATATATACAAGTTATCAAGAATAAATCAAAAAAGATTACAAAAGAAAATCAAATTTATACAAAGACAAATTTATCACTATATAAATATAAATTTATCAACGTATAAATATAAATTTAACACCGACCATAGATAAATTTATCACTATAAAAATTTAACAAAAAGTATACAAAGACAAATTTATCACTAATAGATTGACCATACTCAATTATCAACACTCTCTAGTAACAAAAATAATAGAATTATCACTATTTCAATAATAATAACACATACACACAAAATATACCTTGTTCACCATCTTCATTAGTGACCAATAAACAACCCTTGTGTCTTCCTTTCAAAAAGTTCCATCAAGCATCAACACAGCCTACAATACTTGAAACCATGAATACATGCCTCAAAAGCAAAAACAAGCATTTGAAATGTCTTCCTTTACTATCAATATCAAATGCCATATCAAAAACACTCCCGGATTGCAAGCATTAGCCGATCAACATACCAACGAAGATCGTCAAATGATGATGAATAGTCACCAAAAACAAGACCCTTACTTTTTCAACACCCATCCAAGCTCGCCGATAAGAAACTTCGCTCCATAATAGTCCTTGAAATCACAAACCACCTCACTAACCGATGTCAAAGCCTTGTTACGAATATCACTAGAAATTAGCCCACCAATCATACTTGAAGTCATCCTAGCATGTTTAATTGTACGAAAAGAAGATCCACAAGTATGAACATCATCAAATTGTTTAAAAACAAAAGCTTTACTATAATTTTCCACTCTAGCATGCACGCTCCATAAACATCCCAAATCAGCCCTTCTCTTACAATGAACAGTGACACGATCCTTATCATTCTTAACAAAATCAAAATTAAAACCGGAATGAATAGAATACTTTGACAACGCATCTCGAAATTCAACAACTCCTTGAGTAAACCTTTGTCCCACTCCTTTCATACAATTAACCCACCCATCGGAGAGCAAAGGTTTCCGTTGATTTGAATAAAATGAAGGCAAAAAATTAGTTTCACAAACAACACTACTACTACTACTACTACTAGCTTCACCATCACAAATCATAGAACCTTCACCCAAAGAACAACACTTTACAAAAACATCAATCCGATGAATATCAGAAGAAAGTGCCAGTCCAACCATAACCTCCAAATCCTCTTCATTTTCTAGACCACAAGAAGAATGTCCAGTCATTGAATACAATATATTCAAAGAACTACCAACTAACTCACTCCACTTTGCACACAATTTATATACTAAATCCTTGAAATTAAATCCATCATTATACTTGATAACCAATGTCACACCTCTGAACTTGCACATAAAAAACAAACAATTCTCCATCACTATAAATCTTGCAACAAACAACAATTACATTTCAGAAAACAACTCAAACATTCTCAAACAAAATCAAATACAGTGATAAAATTAACTACTATTCCAATACTCACTCATAAATTTAGCAGTGTTGAAAAACTTAATCCAACATCACCCCCAAAATACAAAGTCATAAAATTATCACTGCATAAAATAACAAACCAACAACTCGTTCAATCAACACAATTTCAGAACCAAAAAAAAAATCTAAAATTCAATCAACAAATATATATCTCAAAACTTTCAATATCATGATCAAAACACAAATTCAATCGCAACAGAAACAACAGAGTAACAACAATATCACCACAAAATCAAAATCACCAACTCAAACTAAAAAAACCAAAACATTGAAATTGAAATCAAAATCAAACATACCAGTCGACCTACCTCCACAACACCGCAAATCAGAAAATGTAACTATACACCAAACACGAAAATCGAAAATAGGAAGAATCACCAAACACGCAATCACAAATCACAAATCACAAATCGCGAAGCTACACAAATCGCGCAATCACAAATCGCGAAGCTCCACAAATCGCGAAATCACAAATCACGAAGCTCCACAAATCGCGAAGATACAGCAGCAAATCATGAACTTCCACAGAAATCCAAATCACAAATACAAAATTTTGATGCAAAATCCAAACAGAAACGAGCCAGAACAGGGGAGGGGTAAAACGGTACCAAAAAAAAAGTTTGAGGACCTGTTGGTGCACAAGATCAAAAGTCAGGACTAAGAGGTGAATAAGTCAAAAACTTGGGACCGGCCAGTAAAAAACCCAATTTTTGGCCCCCTAATCCCCCTAAATTTCAAACCAAGGCAACAAAAAAAAATAAAAATAAATAAATAAATTTGTCCAAAACGACGTCGTTTTGGGCATTAGGAGGATTAGGAGGGACTTTTAATGGAACAAATCATTTTTCATATTTTTTTAAGATTCTAAATTATTAGGTTAGCTTGAGCAAATGGTGGGCCGTTGAGCGAATAGCTACATTGGTTCGAGGTAGGGTCAGCACTGTCATTAGTTGCTGGTGCCTCCATTTGAGGTGTTTTATGGCCTCATTTTTATGATTCAAACCGTCCATTTTGTAGGATTTGTTGAGTACTTCATGCCTACCAAAAATCATATTAATCGGATATCAACAACTATATGATCGAATTGCATATTATTTATGTTATTTCTCAAAATAAAAGTTATTATTTATTTTTTTGGTTATCGATCATATAGTTGTTGAAATCCGATTAACATGATTTTTGGTAGGCATGAAGTATTCAACAAACCCTACAAAATGGACGGTTTGAATCATAAAAATAAGATTATAATACACCTCAAATGGAGGTAATTACACATCGATATGTGAAAGCTCACGCATGACCCCTTATCCTCCTACACCTGAGAGTCGAAGCCAGACCCACGGGGCTACACCATCACGTTTCCAAAATATTTTGGAACAATAATACTATACGTATCAATTATGATATTAATAAATATAGCATAATTATAAAAAAATTATATTTTTATAATTTATATAATAAATCGAACCATAATTTTAAAAAGATAATATTATAATATATATATATATATATATTCATACATTAATTAATATATCAGGATGTATATAACAGCACCAATTTTAAAATAATTATTTTACGTATAGTGTATAAGTTAATTTTTTTGTTTAAAAAAAAAAAAAAAACCAACAGAGAGGCGATGGTGTTGCCAAATGAGCTCGAAATAAAATTAAATTTAAAAAAAAAAAAAAAAAAGCAAAAACACTTTCACCATAGAATCACAAATTATTATTCTTCTTCCTCTTTCTGGATTTTCCATTTTTGCTTTCCTTTGGAATCATCAACAAGCAATCACCGATCATATACACAGCAATCTCTGAGCTCTCTTCATTCTCTTCAATCAGCCGCAGACTACATCTGCACACTCGGCCATGCCTTACCGTTCGTTCGAAGGTGAGAGTCCTGCTCTCAAAACCTCCAAACTTTTTCAGATTCCGTTTGGTTCCCAAGAAAATGCTAGAAAATTAAATAAATTTGATTTTTTTTTTTTACTGGGTTATATGCGATTTGCAGAGGTAAAACCTCTACTCAACTATACAATCATTTTTCGCCTCCAATACGGGGGTTTTGTACTTGTATTTGTATTATGATGTACAAAATAAATTCAAATTCCCAGCTTTTTATTATGAGGGTTATTTTGTCTGCGAGAAATCCTCAATAGGAATATTTTCATTTGCTAAAATTTGGTGGAAGTTTTACTAATGAGTGATTTATATTTTTTTCCTAATTTATAGAATTTGGAAATGGTACCAACTATTGGAAATCTTTTTTATTTTGTAGGCACTGGTTGTCATATAGACGAAAAATATATATTTTAAAATATATTATTTATTTTTTTAAAGATAAATTTGATAAAATAAAAATGTTACTATTATTAGATTATTTTAATTTTTTCATAAATGGTATATATTTGAGGGTCTTATAAAATCACCTTTTCAAATCATTTAAACATGAGAAGCCTAGCCTAAGATTGTTTGGTTCATAGATTTAGACAGGGATATAGAAAACAAAAAAGAAAAGGTATATGAAATATAAGTAAAATATAATTATATTTATTTACATTTCATTTGCCTTTTTTCTTTTCAAATCTCTTTTTATACCCCTATCCAAATTCCTAAGCCAAACACAACAGAAATGAATGCATTCCCTCATATTTCTTCACAGACAAAGGCAATAAGATCTAACTTTCATTGTTAGAATGGTTGCTATATATGCTTTGGGATTATCAAGTTTTTTTTTGCATATATGTTACCAAATGTTATGTAAGAGATTATTTTTTTAAAAAAAGTCTTTATTTGGGCAGTTCATGCTACTTCAAATGGTCTTGTTGCTTCATAGATTTGGTAAGAAATTGGAAAAGAAAAGATGTGTAAAATGTAGGGAAATATAATTATATTTCATTCATATTTTACATATTTTTTTCTCTTTTCTTTTTCTAAATCCCTTCTCAAATCGATAAATCAAACACAGCCTTTGTCAATAACATGATAAGATCCATTTAAAATTTAAGGGCTGTAACGTGATTGGGTATTTAGGCTGTTTGTTTGGTAGAAAGAGTCCCCAGTGTCTCTCAACATCTCCGCTCTTCTGATTCTCATCAAACATAGAGAAAATGTAAGTCTCTATAGCCCTTCCCGGCCTTTTTGGTGTCCCTTCTTTCACATGCTGAATCAAATTGTTATTGTAGATCCTTGCATTGTCAACAGATGTACCAGTTCCACCAGCTGAAGGCCAACCTGTTTCAGACACAACGATCTCCAAAGAGCCACCAGTTGCCTGCTCAAGCGCGGAGTAAACAGCATCTAACATTGCATCAAACAGATTTTTGTATGGGAGTGAGCCATCAATCACCCAAACCGAGGGAGATGTGAATAGAGCGTAATCAAGATGAATGCTATTCGTGTTGCCTGCATAACTAAAATAAGGGTACAAGTTTACAAGCAATGGGGAACCATTGTTCACCAAGAAACTAATAATTGGGTCGATGAAGGATGATCGAATATCAGCCCTAAAAGAGCCTTGTGATGGAGGAAAGATGTTTCCAAGCAATCCAGTGGCGATGGCAGTTGAAACCTTAATTTGGCCTCCAAGCCCTGCGTTGACAATGGCGGTGTGCACGTTTTGCATCGTGGGGACAACAAATTGAGCTATGCCGGAAGATGGATCGACTTCGTTGCCAACCGCGATGTACTTGACTTTAACATTGCTAAAGTTTTTGACATTGTTTTGGACCCATGTATCTGCTTCATCTGGGCTAACAGCAAGTGTTTGGAGATCTGAGTTTGGAATACCTAGAATAAGCTCAATGTTGGAGCCTCCAAGGGCTCGGAGAACTTGTTGGTCTGGGTCATAGAGTCTCATTCTTTGGATGCCATGTTGAGTGTAAAGAGCTACAGCATCTTGCCTAGATGGTAAATTATCACCATTTGTTCCATAACAAACGCCTATTTGGGCATCTGCATTGTATAAACAAAACAAATTAGGTTTGTACTATAATTGCTTAATGCCATATTGAATTGTTACGAAAAGATGTTTGGGATAACCTAAATAAGTGCACTTTTTATCTTTTTACGAAAAGATGTGCAAAAAAGTAGAGAGGTGATGTGATGGAAAAAAGATAAAAAGATAAAAAGATTGATTATTTTGGGTATGCCAAACTTGGCCTAAATCCATCTAAAACCTAAAACTATTAAAAACCAAGAAACATTTTTATTATATATATTCTCAAATATTTACAATAATCTTTAGGTTATTGATTCAAGTTTCGGGACAATCACTTTGTGTATTATTCTAAAAGTTTGGTATGTATCTAATCTTTTTCCTTCCAAATACATACTATTTTGTATGAGTGTTCACGATTCGGTTGCGGTCAAGAACCTCTAATCCACCAATTGGTGGATTGGAAAAAATTAATCCGCATCTGTCCGTCGGATTGCCAGATACGAATTGAGTGGATTGGCGGATTAATAGATGGATGTGAATCAGTTTGGCGATTTAAACTTTTACAAATTTTGAACATAATACAATAACGTGTTAATATTTTTTTTTTTTTGGGAATAGTAATCCAACTCAACATAACTAAAAGATTATTAAGTAAATTGTCAAATACCAATAATAAATACATATAAGAAAATCATGCATTATCAAAAATATTTTATTTGATTTTTTTAAAAAAATGATAAAATTAAGCATTATATCTTCTATACAAAAATATCAAATATCACCACTTGTCTTTTGATAAAAGGATTTTCAAATTGAAAACAAATTAAAAATACAATAGAATATTTAAATTCTTTTTCAATTGAAAATATAAATAGAATATCTAAACAAATTAAAAACACAAAATCTTATAAATTATTAGGGATGTTCACGGTTTGGCAGTTCGGTTGCGGTCAAAGGAATCTCAAATGCGTCATCCATCTAAAACTAGACGAATTGAAAAAAATCAATCCGCAACCATCCATTCGTAATCACACATTTGTTCAAAATGCGGTGGATTGTTTTAATTGGATCAATTTGTGCAGATCAGAAAATCCGCTACTCATCCCAACTGTTATGTATTAATTGGGCATTATTTTTTTTACCCTCAAATACTTACAATAATCCCAATTGAATTCTACATCTTTTTGAAGAATAAAAGAAATTTGGAAACTGATACCGATGGGCACCCAAGAGGGCCCAACCCACGGATGAGGGCCCAAATCATATCCCAGTGATCAAAGCTCGACAACTCTGAGAAATCAACACAAGGCCAGGACCAATAACATTCAAACACTTGTCAAACAGCCTAGCCACATAAGCAGACAAAGATCTTGTAAAGTTATTGTACCCACACATTAACCATTAATGAGACTCTCACAGTATTAAATACAACAACCCTTTTATATTGGAGGAGACAGACTTACCATGAAAAATGCGAACTAGAATATAGAATATAAACTTTCGACCAACACGACAGTCTGGAATGGACAAAGAAATGATGAGCAAAGGATATAAGGAAGTTTCCGAGATACGTTAAAGGTTAAGTTCTTCATCTCCCTCTTCCCTCTCGATACAATCAATCTATTCCATTTTAACTCGATCGGCGGAGTGTCCGCTAGGAAATTACCTCTCCTCTTGGACCTTTTTGCAGGAGTGCTCTATGGACTTCAAAGCCAACAAACCTGTTAGAAGCATGAATTAGCCCCGTCCATCTTTCGTTGGAATAAGAGCATCATTAGAAATGACCCCTATCACTAGTGAAATGCTAATGGTATTGCCTTTGTAGGTGCGGGTGCGGGTGCGGGTGCGGGTGTGGCAGTACTGTAACAAGAGCTATATAATTAAAAATAGTTTTTCTTTGTTAAAATATTCAAGAATTGGCCTGAACTCCTACAGCTCAAAGTTAGGAATTCGAATCTTGCTTCGAGCTACAGCCATTTATTAAAAAGAAATAACAATCAACCATATCAAATTAGTTCAAAAAGTCAATTATATCTAATGATAACGCTGGTTTCTGGGCTCTCTCCCACATGCCCTTCAAATTTTTGATAGAAAAGCTACAATGGGATTATGGGATACACAGGAGCAACCTATTAGAGAAAGAGATTACAACAAATAAAAGTTTTAAGGATTAATTTTTTGTCCCCAAAAGTGAATTTTGATGCAAAAAAAATATTTAGTGACTAATTTTTATTGTTGTGAGAATAATTGTTAAAAGGTTATCTGAAAAGTTAAAAAAAAAAATTCAACAACAAAATTTTAAAAATATCGTTAACAAATGTATTTTGTATTTTTAGGAATAAAATAATTTAGTTCCAAAATAGTTTATTTTTTTAGACAAATTTTGATCCTAAAATAATAGTAATTTGTTACCAAATGTGCAATTTCGTCGCTAAATATACAAGAATGATACTTTGGGCAACAAAAATATGTCATTCTTAAAAAATGATTTTGTTCATAAATTTTTGTGTCTAAAATCTTAATTTATTGTGTACATATATATATATATATATAGAGAGAGAGAGAGAGAGAGAGAGAGAGAGAGAGAGACCTGTTTGGTACAGGGTAGCCATTAATACCCCAAGGAGTAGCATTATAGTAACCATGGAAGACCTTTTACCAGAGTAATGTAACTTATCCATGGAGAAGAGAAAAAAGAAAACAATCTGCAAAAATAGTTGCAAAAACACTCTGAACTTGGTCCTTTTTGTAGAGAGAGAGAGACTTGAAGATCTCCATACCACAATATTTCTAAGTCAAAGTCTCATGGAAATTAAGCTAAACAATAAAATTCCACGAAAATACACCATCTTCATGTACAACACCATTTAAAGCTATTTGCTTGCATAGTCTTCTTTTGGAGTTGCTCCATATATTCTATCTTTGAAAAGTCTGATAATTTTCAAATTCCATTGTAAATAAATTCTAAGGATTCATTTGGAAAGTGAGTTGGTTTTTTGACTTTTTAATTTTTTGACTATTTTAACTTTAGTGTTAAAAAGTCTCACTTGAAAAGAATTTTTTAACCTTTTTAATTTTTTTTGTAAAAATAAAATATAATGATTATGAGTTTACAATCACTACTAGTAGTTGCCATTGATTTATTCAACGCAGTAATAAGGCCTCGTTTGGGAACCATTATTTTTAGTTAAAAAGTCAAAAAGTTACTAAATTAGCCAAAAAGCCAACAACCCATACCAAAAAGTCAAATATTCTCTTTTCTCTCTACTTTTTGCACATCTTTTCGTAAAAAGTCAAAAATTCATCCCAAACATACTAATTTTTTTTAACTCATATTTTAATCAAATAATAAAAAAATTACTAAATTAACCTGTTCCCAAACGAGACATAAAGGTCCACATTATTCACCATAACAAATTATGATTTTAGAAAACAAATTATAATTAAGAATCAATATTATTATAATAATAATTTTATTATCTTAATAATATCAAACTAGCAAGCTGTCGACCATTTCAAGTCTTGTGTATTGCATCATCTCCTTTTAGAAGTGACAATTAAAGTTCCGCGTTTAAGTTATGTCGCTTTATGTGTTACGCGTTATGTCTCTTTACGCGTTTAAAGGTTAGCGCTATCATTAAAATCTCAAATTTTAGTTCTGGTTTGGGGTACCTTAATTCAGTCAAAAAGTCAAAAAATTACTCCAAAATTCAAAAAGATATCACTATTCACCCAAAAAATAAATAAATAAATATTTTTTTTCTGCCCAAAGGACAGACCGAAGTGACAAAGGCGGCTGCTGTGCAGCGGAAGTGCCTATATACGGAAATGATTGGGTGTGATTGGCACACACCGCTGTTCGGCCTGTGGGGGCTATCACGGGTCCCGTTTTGATAATCTGAACCGTTAAATATGTAGAACTCATCGAGTACTATATGTCTGCAAAAAATCACATTGATCGGATATCAATAACTATATGATCAGATCATTTACATACAACAAATGGATGGTGTTATAATTAATGATTGAAAAATAAATATATCTGATCAGATAGCTATCGATATCCGATTAACGTGATTTTTTATAGGTATATAGTGTTCGACGAGTTACACACATTGAACGGTTCAGATTATTAAAATGGGACCTGTGATGACGGGCCAAACAAAACTCGTCAATACTTTGTACAAAAATTACCCAATAATTTTTTCCCCCAATACACGGCTGCCGAATTGTACTGTGGGGCCCACCTGTCACTATTTACCTCTTAGACACTCTTTTTATACAATTTTTTAATACACATTTTTCCAAAAAAATCCAAAAAGTTAAGGAAAAATTACCGGTAAATCCCAATTGAAAGAATGTTACTCCATTTAGTCCTGTGTTTTTTCTTATAAACCATTTGGTCCTAAGGAATATTTTCTTTTGATTTGTTTTGGTGAAGCTTTACCTATGTACCCTTTCAACATCAATTACATCATCCAAACATTAACAACATTAGTAACATTAATTATACCAACATCATCAAAACATCATCAACATTACCATCAACATCATTAAACATTATTCATCAAACATCAGATTTATTTTTTTTTTAAATGAAACTAAATATCACAACATTATCATCAAAATAACATCAAAATAACGATTAAACGATTTTTTTTAATAATGATTAAAAATCAAAATAAACTATTAAACATCGAAATCCAAGTAATCTCAATTCATCTCCATTACGAAGCCCTAATCTCAATCTTCAAAACCAAATCTGAAACGTAACACACCATGAACTTATTATCATCATTATAAACACCAACACCATAAAAATTCACACAATTTTTCAAAGAGTAACTGGTACACAGAGAGAGAGAGGGAGAGAGACAGGAACAACACAAATGCCAAGCGTTACAGTAAAGCTCTACAGCTTGTTCTTCAAATTCCTTCTCAAAACACCGTTTACACAACCACATTCAAACCCCTCGCCATTGTCACGCCCCAAAATTTGGACAATAAAATATTAACTTAGGATTAAATCCCAATCAATATTCCATCATCCAAATCCTAGGGGTGAAACAAAAATCTAAACATTCTAGTCTCAGTAAGGTAATTAACAAAACACCAATCATACCATGCACCATAATTTCATCTAATACCTCCCACATTAAAGTAGCCATAAATACTTCAAAACAACTTAAATAATGTAAGGTTACAACCCATGCCAAATTTTCAAAATACTAAGGTCATAGAAGAAAATAAAAATACATAAACTACTAATGATCATAAACATGAGAAAACAAAAGAAGTCCAATCGACATGTCCTACGATCATAGTTATTTCTTGTCGCCACCAAAGCCTCTACTAATCCTGCAAAGGAAGCTCAGCTACGCTCAACAGAACGCACCCGAGTTGCCAAGAGACAAAACGGGTCAGTATACAAATATACTGGTATGAGTACAAGAATCAACACCCACGTGTCCACCAGACACAAACAAAAATGCATTAAATTCTTATTACTAGACAAGACAAGTAGTTCCAACCGCACCGAGACGATTGGGTAGTTTCTCGAGATACGGTGGCATTTAGTTTCTTGTCCGTACACAACGAAATATAAATTGATTATAAAATAAACAAAAATAGAAATAAAAATATGGTGGGTCAGTCCTGCATAGAAAAATTAGTAAGACCCACCATCCAAAAACAAATAAAGTTAGTATAATTTAATCATAAGTAACTTATTAAAACAAATATAAAGTTACACCGTTTCACACTTAAATAATTCGAATTGATCAAAACTCAAAGAACGAAAGTTGTACAGAATCAAATTTTATAAAAGACAACGCGGACGAATTTGACAGAAGCTGAACAGGTTAAGAGGAAAACTTGATCTAAAATTCTAGACGGAATCCAATCGAAAAATCTGAAACTGAAAATGAACAAAAACTGCCTTAAGATGATTTTTTTCGAAAAAGTTCAAAACATGAAAAATGTGCAGAATAATGTTTTACTTCAGTTTACGCGAAACCAATAAAAATGAGCTCGTTTCGTGGATTAAAACAGCCTATAAAATCTGCATTACCAAAATAAATCAAACCGACAATAACCAAAGTCATCCGATTAAAAGTTTTAATCTATCTTTTTAATAAAGAGCTACAACACAAAAGTTGTCCAAAATTTCGTATACATACCTCTACTCAAATTTCATAATTTATTGAGGCCGATTACTATTTTTCAAAATGTACAAATCAATAAACTCATATTCAATTTTTGTACCTTAACTCCATCAATATAATTCGAACTTTACAAATAAGTTCATAATTACTACTTTGTACCTTAACTCAATTAATACAATTCAAACTAACATACAAGTTCATAATTAATTCTTTGTACCTTGACTCAATTTAGACAATTCGAACTATCATACAAGATCATAATTAATTCTTTGTTCCTTAACTCCACCACTTCGGCATCCACTTCCAGCCTACACATATATCCCATGTGCCTCCCGTATACCTAACACCGCTCCGAAGCCAAACTTGCACGGGGATATCGTCCCGAGTTTGACTCACGCTCCCCGGATGGTTAGCATATACGTACGCGCGTAAATCAAAGCACTCGTCTACTCATGAGAACGAGGCAACAATATATATAAACATCTCATCGACATCATGAGACAAATATAACAATGCCGGGCATAAGGCATCAAACAACTCTCATAATCCTCACCTTTTTTTTTTTTATACACTCTTTCTCACCATCACTCAAATAAAATAACAATCCATGGAGTCATGGTGGAGTATAAGGAATTTATTTATGTGTTCTTAATTAATTTTAATTTCATATAACCATGAGTGTAATTACAATCATAAAATAAATTCATATAAACATCCTAAACATGGCATATACAACTAATCAAACTAATTAAAATTAATCCATCATCTACATGCAAATACAAAATCAATTTAACATCAAATAAAAATAAATAAGTAAATAAAAACAATGAATCAATTCATCCTCCAACCAATATCTATGGATTCTAAATTTATTTTAATTTTATATAATCATGAGTGTGATTACAATTATAAAATCAATCCATATAAAAACCATAAATCTTACATAAACAACTAATCAAATAATTAAAATCAATCTATCATCTATAAACCCTAAATCTTATATCCATCACTAATCCAAATAATTAACATAAATCTATCATCTTTATGTAAAACCTAATCAAACTAACATCAAATAAATAAATAAAAACAAATAAATAAAAAACAAAGAATTAAACATAATTCAAGAGAAGTGGGTTTTGTACTCACTAGATTATTTTGAAACTCAAAGAATTATTTGGAGAATTAATGGAGCCAAAGAGTCTGCCATCCCACAACTGAGGTTCGTCAACCCAGATTTCACACACTCATTCACATCATCCTCTCACTGCCATTTCCCTTCCCTTCTCATCCGAAAAGCAAGCCCCCCATTCTCTCTCTCTCTCTCTCTCTTCCTCTCTAAAATTCTGAAACTCTGTAATATTCACCTTTGACACGGGTGTCTTCGGTTCGTGTTTGTGTCTTTGTGTTAGGTGTGCACTGCCGAATTCAACGGAAGGAGAGAGAGGTGTTGTGTGCATAGTAAATTGAGAATAATCAGACCCAACTCTTTTAAAAAAAATATCCCTTACACCTATGACCCACTCCACACTCCACTTCTCTCTTCTTTTATTTAAATATTCCACTACCAAAACCTCATCATACTACCCATACATACCAGGTTTGAACACAAAGTCACCACCACCTTTCTTTCTTTCTTTGATTTCTCTCTCTCTCAAATAATCATTCTGCACCAACACTTATGGTCCATCACCGAATATACATATATATATATATATAAAACATCTCTTCTTTTTATTTATTTTTTTTATATAACAAATATAACTATTTAAATATTTTGATTAATTACATAGAATTAAATAACACTTTAAATTAATTAATTACCACATTAAATTCTTTAAACATCGCATTAAATTAAATAAACAACACATTAAATTCTCATGGATCCACATAATTAATAAAGTCAAAATAAAATAAGATAATAATAATCATAATAATAATAAATAATGACTTAAGAAAATTAGGGTCGCTACAGCCATGAAACCAACAACTCCTCCTCCTCCTCCTTCTCCTTCGGCATCACATCTCGGCCAGAAGAGTCCGTCGTCGCCGCCAACCCTTCCTTCTCCGACGGCGTCGCCACCAAAGACATTCACATCGACCCCCTCACCTCTCTCTCCCTCCCAACCCCTCTCAAGCGGCCCTCCTTCGTACCCGAAACCCCAAACAGATCGGAGTTCGGTGATGTAATTTTGCGAAGCCTCTTCCCAAACAGATCGGAAAGAATGTCTACTGAGATGGACTGCGATCCGATCTCGGACGCGAACCACGACTTTCTCCCAGTTCGGTGATGTAATCGATCGGAGGTCCGTTTGATCCACACGTCGCAGAGATCAGATCTGGGATCTTGACGGGAGCAACATCACCGTCGACGAGGCCCAGTCGCGCGGAAGCGGTGGTGGCGGAGGCGGCGGGTTCCCCGGTGGTGTTGGTCGTCGTGAGGGAGGATATGGTGGTGGTGGATGTCGCTGATGTTGATGATGGAACGAATGATGTTTGATGATGGAACGAATGATGTTGCAGGATGGAACGAATGATGTTGCAGGGTTTGGTCATGGCCATGATGTTTGGCACAAACACAATGTTGAAACGTCGATGTTTCCTTACAGAGACTAGAACATTCAATGGAAAACGAGGGGAAAAGGTAAAAACGCCTATAGTGCGCTCCATGTCTAAATCGGTAATTCACCCAATACTAAATACCAATTTTCGCCCCCTTATTAAAACTTTCAAATACAATTTACTGAGGATAACGTTGACATTACTCAAACATTAGGACCTATCGCTTCAACAGAAAAAAGACAGGACTAATCAGTCTACAAGTTACTAATTCAGGATTTATTGGTGCTTCTCCCAAAACTTAACCCAAACTTCCATATTTTTTTCTCAACTTTTTTAATCCAAAAAGACAAAAAGTGCACTTTTTTAGTACACCCCAAACCAGCCCTTAGTCTCTATCACAACCTCGTAGAGAGAAATATTTTATTCTCGCTTTTTATAATCTTCAATTATATTTTTAATGAGACGGTAAATAATATTAATTAATTAATTTTTTTTAAAAAAAAATTTAAAATTATTTATCGCATCATTAAAAATGTAATTAGAAGCGGTGAAATAAGAGATACCAAGTTTGGGAAGACTAAATAAGTGCACTTTTTGACTTTTTTTGTATTATGTGTAGAAAAAATAGAGAGGAAATGTTGATTGATGTGACCCAAAAAAAATAAAAAGATAAAATAAGTGCACTTTTTTAGGTTAGCCAAACTTGACCATAGTAAAACTCATCTTCCAATAAATGTGAATTTATTTATTGTAAGATTTGGATTACGACACTTACAAGGACAGGCTTGAACGGGTAAAAAGAGGCTGGGCCACGGTGCACAATTCGTCACTCACGGAAGTTCAATGTAATAAGGTGACTCAGTGATTCATATAATTGACTATTGAAATAGTGTCGAAGTTACAAAATTTGATTGGGTTGGTCCGTTTTTTTTTTTTTAATCATTGGTCAAAGAACTATAAATAAATAAATGGTGATATACAAATCTATATAAAATAAAGGAAAAATTACACTAACAGTTCTTATACTTTGGAACTTGTGTCACATTAGTTTTTGACTTTTAAATTGTGATACATTTGACCTTAAATTTTGAATCTTGTTCCAAATAAAGACAATTGAACTTATCATTGCTTAATTCTAAGGGCAAAATCGTCAATTTGATAAAATATAAACTAATTTGATAAAAATAAATGTCAAAAAAATATTTTTAAATTTTTAAAAATTATTTCTACCAACCAAAAATAGAATTATGTAAAATTAATAAAAAATTACATGATTAATTTTTAAAAATTAATTTTACATGATCATCATCCAAATACATAATAAAAATTAATTTGATAAAAAAATAAATATCTAAAAGATTTATCAATTTTATATAATTTTATTTGTAATGGGTAGAAATAATTTTTAAAAATTCAAAAATAATTTTTTAACATTTATTTTTGTCAAATTATATTTATATTTTATCAAATTAACGATTTTTCCCTTGAAAAATCCAATAATACCTTCAATTGTCCTTATTTGAAACAAGATTCAAAATTCAGAATCAAATGTATCACAATTAAAAAGTCAGAAACCAAAATGACACAAGCCCCAAATTATAAGGACCGTTAGTGTAATTCACCCTAAAATAAATTCAACTATTCTCATTGCAGGTAAGGGTAGACAAATATATGGTATATGTTATTTTAAACTTGACCTAACTCGTCATTGAGTTTAATTTTAATCATTCCAAGCTAAATCACAAATCTATCCATTTTTTAAATTATTTAGATCTTGAAGTGCTATTAAAGTTATGTAGATCGTTTTGCTAATTATTTAAATTTAAAATATTAACAAAATTCAATTATAAAATAAATATAATCTTTTAACAAACGTTTTAATTTAAGTTCTAGAAATAAGAATATATAATTATTTTTCTTTATCTTTTATTATTTTTTAAATTTATTTTGTAATTAAATAATATAAAAATTAAAATTAATATTTTGTAAATGAGCGGGTTCAGGCTGAGTTGGACTAAAACTTTTTATTCCAAACCTAAACTGAAAATTGAATGAGTTTAAAATCTTAATGTAGTCCAGTTCTATGAGTTAAAATATTTTTAAAAAAAATACAATTTAGTAGAGATTTAAAAAAAAAAAATTACACATCAATAATATAATTTATAAATATTAATAATTAAAATTCTAAATTTTTTCAAAAAAATTACTGAATTGTAATTTTTCTAATATTTTTTATTCAAATATGAAAATAATATCTACTATAGTGGGCTGTGCTCGAGTTTGCAGACCATTAGGCCCATCACAACCCAACATGAGAGTCAAGACAAACCCACATGGCCAATTAGTGCTACACATCAATTGGTATATCAATTAATGTATCAACAAATATTGTAATGGGTGACTTACTAGTCGGTCACATGGAAGTAAATTAATACCAGCCAAGTCCTGTTCTATTTCTGTTTCCAATTTTATCCCTCTATATCACATCACACGCGTGAAGCAAAGAAGATGTCACGAGCTCTCCCCTGCACGTGTGACACACACGTGCCTTTCCAACGGTTTGTTGCAGACAAACGTGTGAAGATTTGAAAACCATTCTCAAGCGATTTCCGATTTGGAAATCGGAACAAAGGAAGAGATTTTCAGCGAATCTCCTATTGTTTCCAAAGAAATCGCCAACTATTTTCATACCGATTCCGAATAGATCCCCCACAAATCTCCCACCGTTTCGATCTATATTCTGATTCGGACATCGACTCTCACTGTTTAGTTCATCTTCAACAAGCATGTCAATCAAACGTGAGTCGTACTCATCTTCCCTTCTTCGTTCATAACTATAATTAAGTGATAAAATTTGACTTGAAACTATTTTCAATGTGTATCATACAGTATTAATTTATCAGTGATATTCAATTTCATAATAATCATATTTTTATGTTCATTTGCTATATCTTTAAGTCTATTTTGACACGTTTAAGTCATGTATCTTGAATGTGATAAACAATATTAAATGTTACCCTATTGATATACAAAAATTTCTCATATTGAGTGAAAAAAATTTGTATGCAGATAGGATGTATGTCATATGGTACCTTCTACTATTGTGATTGGTTTTGATAATAGGGTCCACTACATTTATATTGAGTGTTTGAAGAACAATAATAGATATATACATTTGTAATTAGTGAAAGATAGTGTTACATAATACCCTATTAACATACAGAAATTTCTCGTATCATGGTATTTCAGAAGAAGTGTGAATTTTCTTTGTTATAAGATTTGAGTTATGACATTCACGATGACTGGGCTTGAATTGAACGGGTATAAAAGGCTGGAGTTGGGGATGTTGCTACATGTGTGGTGAAATAGGCCCATTTCGAAGTTTATTTTGATAATTTAAACCGTCACATTTTAGAATATATCAAATAGAATATGCCTACAAAAAATTAAGTTAATCGGATATCGTTTACCTATTCATTGACTCACATTTATATCTATAAAAATAAATAATAATTGTGATTTAAAATATTAAAATGAATACAAATATGAGTGAATGAATAGGTAAACAATATCCGATTAACTTAATTATTTACAAACATATTTTACTTAATATATTTTAAAATATAAATAATTTAAATCATCAAAATAAATCTCAAAATAAATTCTTTTTACCACATAACAGATGCCGGCGCACCCGCAGCATCCCCAACTCCTAAAAGGACACGGCCACGGTCCGCAATTTGTGCTGTGACTTGCGGAACTTAAAATGTGATGCGAATATTCGGAAATTGAATTATCGGACAAATTGGCCCAATAATCCATAGTGAAAATATCATAAGTTTAAGATTATTGCTCTTTTATTGTAATTTAAATTCTTATTCAATATCCAAAAAAATAAATAAAGAGACATTTATATATAAGTCCTAAGTTATAAACTTATACTCTATTAAATCTTAATTAAAATTTTTTAAACTTTTAAGTCTCATTAAAATTTTACTAAGCTCACTTGTATTCTTGTCATTTTTTTCTCCATTGGTGCATTAATTCATTCCCACCCTCTCTGCCACTGAGGTTTTGCAAAACCAATCTGAAGAATCCAAGGCTGTAGAAGTCGCCGACGAATGGTATGTGTATGAGTCTAATAACAAAAATGTTACCCACCAATAAATAAATCATTGAATCAATCACCAATACTTGTGTAAAAATTGAAAAAATGAATTTTTTTTTTTTTTGTAAAATTAAAAATTTTATATCTATAAAGGAGCATGATGTTGGAACATTAATGTGAAAAATTGGAAAAAAAAAATTTAAAACGAAAAAATTGATAATATTCTCAGTTTTAAAACTGGAAAAAACTGATAATGTTTTCAATTTTATTGAATAGTTAAATCAAACCAATAAATAAAAAAATAAAAACGTTTAATCTCATACTCTGTTTTTTTATCAGTTAGTGAAGCAATTATGTGGAATATTATTATGCAAAATTGATAATGTTTTTAATTTTAAAAATTAAAAAAAAATTGATAATATTTTCAATTTTACTAAATAGGATTTATTGGTTCAAAAACTCTTAAATAGGACCTGAGTTACCATAACATTCTTAAATAAGATTTTTAAGTAATTAACTTATAAATAAATAAGTGATGATGATATACAAACAAAAAATATATAAATATATAAATAAAAATTTCAACTTTCTCATTGTAATTAGGGATGAATAAACATAGGCATGGGTCGGTTTGAACCAGCACTATATACAGTATATGTTATTCCCAACTCAACCAAGCCCAACATCGATCCTAATTTAATCATTTCACACTCGTTTCTTTTTTAAAAAAATGATTAAATTTCAAACTAACTCACTTAATAAATAGGAGCTGTTATCTTTCCGTCTTAATAAATTATTAAATTATTTAGACTCTTTTATTAATTATTTGAATTTAAAGTATTAACAAAATTTAATTGTAAAATATATTTAATTTAGCCTCTAAAAAAGTATATATATATATGTACTTTTTTTATTTTTTATTTTTTTCTTAGTATATTTTATAACTAAATAATATAAAAAAAATTATATTAATATTTTATAAATGAACGAGCCGTGTTGGTTGTGCTAAAAAAATTTTCTCACCCCAATCCAAATAAATAAATTAAAATTTTTAATTCAATCCAATTTTATAAATATTTTTTTTTAATTCTAAATTATTAGGTTGGCTTGAGCAAATGGTGGGCCATTGAGCGAATACCTACCCTAACCATCCTACGTGAGAGTCCAAGTCAGACCCACGGGGCTACACCCGTTTCCAAAATATTTTGGAACAATAATCCTATGCACATTAATTGATATATTAATAAATATAAAATAATTTTAAAATTTTTATAGTTTGTATAATAAGTAAAATTATAATTTTAAAGTGATAATA
The DNA here is from genome assembly GCA_025200525.1 of Camellia lanceoleosa. Taxonomy (NCBI): domain Eukaryota; kingdom Viridiplantae; phylum Streptophyta; class Magnoliopsida; order Ericales; family Theaceae; genus Camellia; species Camellia lanceoleosa. The sequence continues at coordinate 163,498,196 of CM045767.1, read as the reverse complement.
TTATAATATATATATATATATATATATTTGATACATTAATTAATATATCATGATGCGTATAATAGTGATTTTAAAATAATTATTTTACGTATAATTTATAAAAAAAAAAATTTGTTAAAAAAATCACAAAAAAAAAAAAAAAAAAAAAAAACAATAGACAGGTGAAGGTGTTGCCAAATGAGCTCGAAATAAATTTTTTTTTTTTTTTTTAAGAAAAACACTTTCACCGTACAAATCACAAAATATTATTCTTCTTCCTCTTTCTCAATTTTCCATTTTTGTTTTCCTTTGGAATCATCAACAAGCTATCACGACCCAAGGGTGGGTGGCATTGTGGTTCTAACTTGGGAATTCAATTTTTCCTGAGCCAATCTCCTGGGCGTAGCACAGTTAGTTAAAAGGTTGAACCTCAAGTTGTCTAATCAGTACTTAGTATGGGTTCAATACTCCTCCACTGTGCCAGTCCTGACTTAAGCAGAACTTGTCTTGAGAGATTGAGACAAGTTCCCAAGTTATAATCTCCTCGTTCGGAACGACTAACAGGACACCGTGGTAATCTCTGCAAAAGGCGCTGCCTTAGACCTGCGGGAAAGTAAGGAGGATTTTCCTATAAAAATAAAAAATCAACAAGCAATCATCAATCATGTCCACAGCAATCTCGTAGCTCTCTTCCTTCTCTTCAATCAGCCGCAGACTACGTCTACACACTCGGTCATGCCCTACCGTTCATTCGAAGGTGAGAGTCCTGCTCTCAAAAGCCCCTAAACTTTTTTAGATTCCGTTTGGTTCCCAAGAAAATGCTAGAAAATTAAATAAATTTGATTTTTTTTTATTGGGTTATATGCGATTTGCGAAGGTAAAATCTCTACTCAACTATTCAGTCATTTCTTGCCTCCAATTTGGTGGTTTTATACTTGTATTTGTATTATGACTGGAAATTCTATTTCAACATGCATATTTATCTCAGTGCACACACTTAATGAATTATTATTTTAATGATAATTATATTTTAAAGTAAAATGACCATAATAGATATCAAAACACACCCATAATATTATATGAAAATATTCTCTACACATCTTTAAAAAACAAAAAAATCTCAGTGCACATCTTTTAATAAAAAAAGAAAAAACTAAATCCTAATTCCTTCATTTTAGACAAAAACAATAGAAAATAAAGTAAATTAGGAGATTTTTATGATCTTTTTTTCTTTCTTTTTAGCATTAGTTTTCTAGTCAGCTAAACAGATTAAGATCACATATTTATACGTCCAATCGAAAATAAAAGCATTATAAAATAATTAAAAATTCGTGATTGTGTAGAGGAATTTTCATTAGATATTAAACTTTTTTTTTTTTTTTGAAAAAATAAATCCTTTTGTAATTAGCTAAATCTAACCTTCTACAATAAATTCTTATGAACCAAACCTTAACGGAGAAGAAAAGGCTGTCAGAGGAAAAGAAAAGGATGTGGTTTTGAAATTATTTGGTAGTTCATAGGGTAATGATTTGGTAGTTTACAGAGGCGATTAAAAATTCGTGTTGTAATTTCCAAGATAACTCTGTCAGAGGAATAGAAAAGGCTCCAACATTTTTAATTGGCTAAAATCTAACATTTTCATTATATATAAACTATCGAATTGTTATCATGATGAAGCAAAAATATAAATTGAACATCTTAATAGTAAAGACCCAGATGAGATTTTATTCAACTAATCAACTTGTAAATAGAAATACTAGGGCTTGTTTGGAAAATAGAAAGATGGGTTTGATGATAGAGGTTAATGAAGATAATGGAGATGGAATTCTTTTGGGTTCAAAGTTTCTCTTTGTTAGAACTTCAATTTCCTCTTGATCAGAATTTACTCTTGATTATAGATCTACCCTATCGATTTGGCCTTGGACGAATTGTTCATTGATTGGAATAATTAGTGTGTGGAATAAGAATAATAATTAATAATTAAATTACTAAGTGTGTGCAGAGAGAAATGATGTACACTGAGATAAATAGGTGTGGAAATAGAATTTCCCGTGTTATGATGTACACAAAAATTCAAATTTCCAACTTTTTATTATGAGGGTTATTTTGTCTGCAAGAAATCCTCAATAGGAATATTTTCATTTGCTAAAATTTGGTGCAAGTTTTACTAATGAGTGATTTATATTTTTGTCCTAATTTATAGAATTTGGATGTGGTACCAACTGTTGGAAATCTTTATTTTGTAGGTACTTGTTGTCATATAGACGAAAAATATATTATTTATTTTTTTAAAGACGAATTTGATAAAATAAAAATATTGCTATTATCAGATTATTTTAATATTTTCATAAATGATAGATTATTTTACTATTTTCATAAATGATATATATTTGAGGGTCCTACAAAATCACCTTTTGGAACCATTTAAATATGAGAGAAGCCTAACCTAAGATTGTTTGGTTCACAGATTTAGATAGGGTATTTAGAAAGAAAAAAAAAAGAAAAGATGTATGAAATATATGTGAAATATAGTTATATTTTATTTATATTTCACTTACCTTTTTTCTTTTCAAATCTCTTTCTATATTTTTATTCAAATTCCTAAACCAAACACAACGGAAATGAATGCATTCCCTCATATTTCTTCACAAGTAAAGGCAATAAAATCTAACTTTCATTGTTAGAATGGTTGTTATGTATGCTTTGGGATTATCAAGTTTTTTTTTTTTTTTTTTGTGCATATATGTTACCAAATGTTATGTAAGAGATTTTTTTTTTTTTTTAAAAAGAGGATTTTTTGGGCAGTTCGTGCTACTTCGAATGGTAGTTGGTAAGAAATTGAAAAAGAAAAGATGTATAAATGTAGGGAAATCTAATTATATTTCATTTATATTTTATATATTTTTTTTCTTTTCTTTTTCTAAATCCCTTCTCAAATCGATAAATCAAACACAACCTTTGTCAATAACATGATAAGATCAAGTTAAAATTTAAGGGCTATAATGCGATTGGGTATTTAGGCTGTTTGTTTGGTAGAAAGAGTCTCCAATGTGTCTTAAGTTCCAGGTTCTTTTGATCCTCATCAAAAATAGCAAAAATGTAAGTCTCTATAGCCCTTCCCGGCCTTTTTCAGTGTCCCTTCTTTCACATGTTGAATGAAATTGTTATTGTAGGTCCTTGCATTGTCAACAGATGCACCAGTTCTACCAGTTAAAGGCCAACTTGTTTCAGACACAATGATCTCCAAAGAGCCACTACCTGCTTTCTCAATCGCGGGGTAAAAAGCATCCAATATTACATCAAACAGATTTTGGTATTGGAGCAAGCAATCAGTCATTACAACCGAGGGAGATGTGTATAGAGTGTAATCAAGACGAATGCTATTCGGGTTGCCTGCGTAACTAAAATAAGGGTACAGGTTTACAAGCAATGAGGAACCATTGTTCAACAAGAAAATAATAATGGGGTCGATGAAGGATAATGGAATTTCAGGCCTAAAAGAGCCTTGTGATGGAGGAAATTTTTTTCCAAGAAATCTACTGTGAATGACAGTTGAAACCTTGATTTGGTTTTCAAGCCCTGCGTTGACAGTGGCGGTGTGCACATTTTGCATCGTGTGGACAAGAAATTGAGCTGTGCTGTTGTCTGATGGATCAACTTCGTTGCCAACTGCGATGTACTTGACTTTGACATTGCCATAGTTTTTGACATTGTTTTGGACCCATGTATCTGCTTCAGCTTGGCTAGAACCAAGTGCTTGGAGATCAATGTTTGGAATACCTAGAATGAGCTCAATGTTGGAGCCTCTAAGGGCTCAAAGAGCTTGTTGGTCTGGGTCATAGATTCTCATTCTTTGGATGCCATTTTGGGTGTAAAGAGCTACAACTGGCTTGTTAGGTATTTTAGCTAATGTAAGTCTAATTTTGAGCTCCAATGGGCTAGCTATTGGACTAGCTACTTTACCATCCTATTTTTTTGGTGGCTACAATTGAAGAGCCCTAGAGGCTCTCCAAATAATTATGTATGTATATATTTTAGATTTTTGTATATTTATGTCTTGGATTTTGGATTTTATATATTATATATATATATGTGTGTGTGTGTGTGTGTATGTAGTAATTTTATATGTTCTTTCAATTTTGTTTGATAAATTACGGAATAACTTATTTTGTATTTTGTATTTTTTTTTCTCATTCTATAGGTTTTTTATATTTGTATGAGCAAATTTATTATTATTGCAAATTTATATTAGTAAAATATTAACAATTAGTATTTTTTTATTTTAAAAATTAATTAAGTTAGTTTAAATGATTAGTTAAAATAAAGAGCGTGGTTGGAGAACACAATAGCTAAAGTAATTAGGTAAAATAAAGAGTGTACTTTTTTTGTACTTTAGCTAGTAAAAAATAGAGAGTGTGGTTGGAGTTGCTCTAAGTCATCACCAAGCATTCCATAACAAACTCCTATTAGGTCATCTGCGTTGTACAAACAAAACAAATTAGGTTTGTACTATAATTGCTTAATGCCATGTTAATTTGTTAATCACAAACTCATCTAAAATCTTAAACTATTAAAAAGCAAGAAAAATTTTGTAAGAGAGGCTAACTTGAGCTCACTGAATTAATTAGGCCCAATTGGAAAGTCCAAAATTTGTGGGTTTAGATTTATCATCATCAAACAGGCCAGATCGCTCTAAGCCTCAAAAGGGTTCGGATCCACGAATCTAGAGACTTACTCAGGTCTGGATTCGAAAAGGTATTGAGCAAACCTAAGATCTGAGGCATTTGGGCTTCGAACAGATTCGATCGCAATCTAGAAGCTACTCCATTGGTGAGTCCCAGAACATTTGCAGTTTTGGAGCATTCCAGGATCAACCCACCAGAATCATGAGTAAGGTTAGAGCCTGAACAAAGGGCCTAAATCCCAAGGACATAGAGTGGAGATGAATTCACTCATCGGTTAATTTAGCCTATACCCAGGTCGAGGTGGCATGACCACGAGGGGTCCACGAGACTTGGCAATATTTGAGGCAGGATGTCCTCTTGGACTACCCCTAACCCTTTGGGATGATTGGGGATCATTGGTTAGGCATGGCTAAGAAAAAGGGTTCACTGAGAAGTTGATCTCCTCTTTGGGGTTTTTCTCACCCTCGGAGAGGTCACCTCCTTGGACAAAGTGGTTAGAGAGAATATTCTCTCATATGCCTTGCACATGGGCTTCATCCTACATCATGAGGTGCCTATAAATAGCACCCATCCATAGCTATACAAGGGTTGGATTTTTTGGAGAGACAATTCTTGGGAAAGAACTAATTTCCCTTCTCTATTATCTACCTTGAGGGTGAAAATGGGAGAGCCTTTCCATTATTCTCTCTCTAGCTACTTTGCTTTCTTCTTCACCTATTCTCTTATCTCCGTCATCTCTTTGCTATCTTGTTCCTAGTTGTGACTGTTAAAGAATCTAAGTCTCTCTCATCTTTTTTTTTAGAGAATTCGGATCTTCATACAATCTTCAAAGATCTTCAAATTTTTTGACTACATTCTTGAACCCTCACATACACATTTTTATTATATATTCTCAAATACTTACAATAACCTTGAGGTTATGGATTTAAATCCCGGGCAATCAGTTTGTATACTATGTCAAAGTTAGGTGTGTATCTAATCTTTCTCCTCTCAAACACATACATTTGTGTATTAATTGGGCGTAATTTTTTTATTCTCAACTACTTACAATAGTCCCAATTGAATTCTAAATTCTAAATCTTTTTGAAGAATATAAGAAAGTTGGAAACAACCCCTATCACTAGGGAAATGCTCATGGTATTTGCCCTTTCTGGGTATGGGTGTGGATGGGGCATAAGTAGTGTAACAAGATTCATATAATTAAAATAGTTTTCGTTTGGTAAAATATTCAAGAGTTGGCTTGAACTCCTACTACAACATTTTCTTAATTTAGTGACATTTAAAAGTGTCACAAAACTATTCTTCTAATGATATTTTTTAGTCTTGTGACATTTTGAACAAGTGTCATTTATACTCGTGCCACGGTAGAAATTAGTGCCACGGTAGATACTTGCAAGTGCCACTACACTATCATGGCTAAAAACTTTTAATGATATTTTGATGTCATGATAGATACTATTTGTGACACTATCAAGCGTCATTAAAAAAAGAGTTAGTGACACTTCTAGGTGCCATTACACCATCAAGGCTACACACTTTCAGTGACACTTTAATGTCATGGTAAACACTATTCGTGATGTTATCAAGTGCCATTAAAGAACACTTTCAATTTAAAAAATGCCACTACATGAATTTTTAATGACACTTGTTATCTTACAATTGATATAAATGCCACTAAATCAAATTCATTTGTGCCATTAAATGGATATAAGTGACATTGGAACTTATTTTAGTGACACTTTGCAAAACTGCTATCACTACTACAAAATGCCACTTATATATTATTTTCATTGACATTTTTAAAAGCTATAACTAAGCATGTGTAAAAATTGAATCAATTTTATAAACAATTGAATATTAATTGCCACATCCTATATTAATTTGGCATCCATTCATCCTCTAATATTTTCATAACAATAAACAAATATTACCACCATAGGATTATTACATCAAAAAATAAATAAATAAATAAATTCAAACCACAATCAATTATTTATTATTGAAATATAAATTTATTTATATTACAATAAAGATCCACTACCGAAACTATAAAATATTCTACCACATTAACAAAGTTAAAGCAAAAAAAATTTAAAAGAAAATTATTTCAACCGTAAGTTCTGAAAAGCCATAATGAAATCCATCTTCCAGAGAGACAAATTATCAAAACAAAATCAGTTCCCAAACTCTCAACCTCACTTGCATAAATATTCTCGGCTAGCATCTGTAAGTTGTGAAATCTGCATCCAAAAGATAAACTTATAAAAGTAATTGACACTATATTAAGTTAATATAAATTTGTTAATGAAATTAATATTTACGAAAGAAATATACCACAAATGGAGCAGGCTAAGCAACATGAACTCTAATAGCTTGTCCAACTGTTTTGACAAGTCCATATGATCAAATCAAGCTCTCATTAGGTTTGATTGGCACTTGAACATATACCTCCCAATAGTCAAGTCCTAGTTTTTCTCCTTCTACTTCTTTAGATGCGTCTATGCTTTTAAGTACTCCGATTGCAACTGTTTCTATTGGCTTAATGATACTTTTTAGAACAACTATATCTCCCACCTGTAAATCAAGATTTAATTACTTACGTAATTATATATTTACAATTAATAAATAATATATAAAAAAAAATAAACTAGTACAAAGTGCCAAAATGAAAATGATCACAACTAAAGGTGATATGCATTTAATCAAGATACCAAATAATTTAATCACTTAATTGGTTCACCACACTACAACAAATTATATAAAAGTAACAACCATAAGTCTTTAGACCATATCAAACAATAGCTTACAGAATCAATAACAACAAAAGATACCAATTAACAACAATCAAAACCATGCCCATTATTACGATCAGGATCTCCTAACCTCAACAATGTAAATTAAATGTAATTGTAAAAAATGACAATCAACTAATTACTTTCAAGCAATACTTTTTGAGAGAATCAAAAAGAGCCCATGCAGTAATAGATGATGGAGAGATGTCTTGTTGAAGCTTGGCCAGAAAATAAAAATAAAAAAATTTTAAAAAAGCACAAGGTTCGTCATGTCATGATTTTGACTCTGTAGCACAATTTGTCTAGATTTAAACAATGAAATTTAGGTCCAAAATATTCATTCCTTGGTTAATTGCAAGACAAGTTTTGCATGCTATTCTAAAATAAAGTTGGAAGCAATGCGATATATATGATTACCTCTTAGTGGGTACTTGAGTAAGAGAGGCATTTTGTATTGATGACAAGGGCCATGCTTGATGTCGAGCTGCCATGTCAAGAGGACTAGAAGTTGTTGTGATCTAACCAAATTTGAACTAATTAATTTTACAAACACACACACATATAGATATATGTATGTATATATATGTGTAGGAAAACATTAATAACTTATAAATTCTATTAACAAAATTACCTGGTTAGATGTGTTTGTCAAGTTATTCGGAACATGCTAAACATGGGAAACTTTGGACCTTAGCTCCGAATTTTCAGCTTCCATAGCATCCATTGTTGTGTCTTGGTTTGCTTTATGGCCAAATGTATCTCTCCATAAATTAGACGAAGAGACACCTAATCCATACATGCGAACTCATCTATGTTTTTCTTTACCCATCACTTGTCCGAATATATCATTTGGGCCCTCATTTGATAAGTTTGCATTTAAAGTTGTCCTCTCATTCATTTCATCCCATTCATTTCATCCTATAAGGTTGTAATAAACATAACGTAATATATACATTTCAATCACTCTACACTATAATGTGAAAATTTTAACTAATCTACAAGTTCAAATGGAAAGATAATTATTTGGTACATACTATCATTGCTTTCGTTGCCTCAGGGGTTCCAATCTCCTTTGTATAACATACTTTAAACATGTGAGCACGTGTTCGAGAGTATCCCAACTTATTCTTCTACAAAATAATATATTCCAAAATATAAATTCTATCATTTTGTTACATCATGCATTATCATATTAAACATGCAACATGAAAAGATTAATTAACCTACTACTTTCAAACATGTGGGAAACTTTTTATTCCATTAGTATGATTATACTTTTGCTCTGTACGACTTGCTTTGTTTTTATCACTTTGTGCCTAAAATTACAAATGCATAAATTAATGGTGCCCAAACTATAACAAGTAAAAAAACATATAATGATTAGATCAAATATACCTTTATTTCTTCGATGGCCCAATACTTAATAAGGTGTTCCCACTGATCAGCATATACTCTCTTATTTTTATAATACTTTTGTTGGTCAAAACTCAAGTGATTTTTATAATAATTTTTCTTTATGTCTGCCTTCTAGTCTTTTAACTTCTTACCAGAGCACTTCATAACCTAAGTCCTAGCATGACTTGGAAGATCAAACTTTGACTGAAAAGAGAGAGAGAGAGAGAGAGAGAGAGAGAGAGAGAGGAATAAAATAATAGAAAATTAATCTTTCCACATACAAAATTAAAATTACAAAAAATTATAAAGAGTGTTCTTTTAATCATATTACTCATGTTTACTACTTTTCACATGTGATCTTCGCATGATATTATGTCATTTACCTGTACAAGTGCCCATATGTGATCTTTGTAATGTTCTGGGACTTTAGGCCAATTCTTGTAAGTGAGTGGTGCATTTTTCCCATCGCGCACAATAGTTCCAATAAACGATGATTACTTTGTTGCCAATTTGTCATCAAGTTGGCCAAATTTGTTCTAATTGACTGTTAGGCACTTATCATCACGAGTACCCTAAATATTACGCATTTGAGTGGGACCTCTAATTTTCTTTTTTCCACTAGCACCATCTAGTTATAAAAAATAATTAAATAATAATAATAATACTAATACAACATATATGAATAAATACTATGACATTTTTATAAGGTTTGAATTTGCATTCCTGCATTATCATTGGGCTGGCTAGAGTTTTGTTGAATCTCAGATAGAGTTGACTCACTAAACTCACCAACATTGCCTGAGCGAAACTGAAGATATGGGGTCCATAGACTTTTTGCTTTACAGATGAATCCTAGTATGATTCAAGCAAAATAAACAAGTCAAATTGTAAATTTAGAATGATCCAAATAAATTATTTGCAAATGAACAAAATACTTGAAAAAATTAACAAAGAAAAATTGTGTATTCACCTTTACTACGTTGCTATCTTCATAGTGACTAAATGTAACATATAGTGAATAAATATTTTGTAGCCACATATGAAAATGACATAGTTAAATGTAAAATGCATTATTTATTCTTCAAACAATCAATTAAATTAACAAAAACAATGATAAAGAAAGAGAGGAAAAGGAAACTATAGAATTGTTTGTGAGAATTAAAATAATTTTAATTTAGAAAAAAAAATACCTCCTGCCATGATGTTCAAGCCTTTGAATCTTTATCCTTGAATAATCAAACCTTGAATGTGTAAAAAGCCCACTCACAGAACACTTTTACAGAACTATATGGGAAAAGTGAAAGGGACAGAGTTTCAAGCCTATTCTATTCACAAAACCAACGTCTGTGTTTGATGGCTATCACAGGCATATATATAGATAGGCTTGGACCCATATCCAAGTGTAACTCCTTATAACTTCCCACCATCAGGGAAGTTGTAAAGTCCCATGAAACCACCATATGGGATAGTAAACAGATATGAGTTACCCATTAGTCATTAAACCAATTAAATATATATAATATAAATAAATAAAACAAACATGTGGCATATGGGCCACTTTATGGATATTCTTATGTTCTCTCACTTGGCACATATAACACACGTTGTTGACTGTTGGATAACTGACAAATTGATGATGGCCATTAAATAAAAATACCCAAACCTTAGAGGTATAATACACGAATCATGGCAGTTATACTCTATCAATTAAGTATTTCCTTTCATGTATTACATTGTATCACACTCTCAACTGTATGTGGTGTCATTCTTTATGAATAACTTCTAATAAATTATTCTGGGTCCAATGATCCCTATGGATCAATAGTCCCAATGGACTGCATAGCATCACAAATACTTTAGGTGCACAAAATGATGCTTTTCACTAATAATAATCAAAATGTCATGACCAAACAAAATAAAACAACAACTAGAAAAACTATTGAGCTAACCAATCAGTCCCATGCCCTCAACGTGTTTTGAAAACACCTTTACAGAAAGACCTTTGGTCATGGGATCTGCAATCATCATATTGGTACTAATACGCTCAATGCTGATTTCTTACTTCTTAACATGGTCTCGAATAGCAAGATACTTTACGTCAATATGCTTGCTTCGGCTACCACTTTTGTTGTTGTTAGAGAAGAAAACCGCAACCGAATTATTACAGTAAACCTTTAATGGCCTAGAAATTAAATTCACAATTCGAAGCCCTGTGATAAAATTCCTTAACAGGCTATAAACTCTGCTTCCATTGTTGACGATGCAATTATCGTCTCTTTGGCGCTCTTCTATGAAACAGCACTGCCTGCTAGCAGATAGACATATCCTAAAGTGGATTTTCTGGAATCTTGACAACCCGCAAAATTCGAGTCTGAATATCCAACCACCTCAAGACATTCAACATGCTTGTAAGTAAGCATGTAGTCCTTGGTTCCCTTTAAGTACCTCATGATTTTCTTTGCAGCCTTCCAATGTTCCATTCCTGGATTACTTTGGTATCTTCCAAGCATCCCAACTGCAAATGCAATGTCAGGTCATGTACAAACCAAAGTATGCATTAAACTGCCTACGACAGACGCATAGGGAATGCTAAGCATTTGTTCCTTTTCCAAATCATTCTTCGGACATTGACTTAAACTGAATTTGTCATCCTTTAAAAGGGGCGCTGCATTAGGAGTGCAATCACTCATCTTGAATTTCTCCAAAACTCTTTCAATGTAGGCTTTATGAGATAGTCTTAATGTCCTTTTGGACCTATCTCTGTGAATCTCTTTGCCAATGATATAAGAAGCTTCACCCATTTCTTTCATTTCAAAATTTTGAGAAAGAAATTGTTTAGTATCATGCAACAATCCCAAATCATTAGATGCAAGTAAAATGTCATCCACCTATAGAACCAGAAAAATGTATTTGCTCCCACTAACCTTAAGGTATATACAGTTGTCCACAACATTCTCCGTAAAACCATATGAAGTAATAACATTGTGGAACTTTAAATACCACTGTCAGGAAGCTTGTTTTAGTCCATATATGGATTTCTTGAGCTTGCAAACTAAGTGACTATCTTTATCAGAACAAAAACTTTCAGGTTGGGTCATGTATACTTCTTCCTCAAGATCCCCATTTAAAAATGTCATTTTCACATCCATTTGATATAGCTCTAAATCAAAATGAGCTACTAATGCCACGATAATTCAAAATGAATCCTTCTTAGAAACCGGAGAAAATGTATTATGATAATCGATGCCTTCTCTTTGAGTGAAACTTTTAGCTACGAGTCTGGCTTTATATTGTTCGACATTGCCATTTGAGTCTTTCTTGGTCTTATAGACCCATTTATAGCCAACCGCTTTAACTCATTTAGGCAACTCGACAATTTCCCAAACTTGATTATTAGCCATAGATTCCAACTCTTCCTTCATGGCATCATACCATAATTTAGAATCATCCCTATTCATGGCATTGGAAAATGAAATAGGATCATCTTTAGGTCCGATGTCAAAATCAAACTCCATTGAGTATACAAAATAATCACCAGAAATTGCTGACTTTCTAGCTTGTGAGGATCTCTTTAATTCTGTAGTCTCAATTGGGACTTGAGCTGCAGGCTCTATGTTGACTTGTTCCTCTTGTGGTGAAAGTTCTTAAATTTGTTGATTTTCAAGAATCTCGGGTTGATTATCTTGAAAGACAACCAATTCACCTATATTCATGGGTGTTGTATCCGGATCTCGTGATTCCTTCCACTCTATCTTTCGAGGGTAACTCCCACTAAGGTCAACTTCCTCAATAAACTTAGCATTTCTGGCTTCAACAATTCTAAGTGAATTTGAAGGACAATGAAATTTGTAACCTTTGGAGTTTTCCGCATAGCCTATGAAAAAACCATTAACTGTTCTGCGGTCCAATTTCTTTAAATGTGGGTTATACACCCTCACTTCAACTGGACAACCCCAAACGTGTAAATGTCTTAACTTGGCTTCCGTCCTTTCCATAACTCAAATGGTGTTTCGGGAACAACCTTGGATGGAACCTTGTTTAAGATATACACAGCGGTTTTCAAAGCTTCACTCCATAAATTTATAGACACATAAGAATAACTAAGCATGCTCCTTACCATGTCCATAAGTGTTCGGTTTCTTCTTTCAGCAACACCATTTTGTTGTGGTGTGCCAGACATTGAATATTGTGTAATAATGCATTCTTCCTTAAGGAACTTAGCAAATGGACCTGGTAATTGTCTCAATTCTGTGTACCTCCCATAATATTCTCCACCCCTGTCTGACCTCACAATTTTAATTTTCTTTTATGTTTGTGCCTCTACCTTTGCTTTATAAACTTTAAAGGCATCAAGTGCCTCGGCCTTATCAAACAAGAGGTAAAGATACATGTATCGTGTGAAGTCATCAATAAATGAGATAAAATATCTCTGACCATTCAGACAAGGTGGAGTAAATGGTCCACAAATATCAGTGTGTATGATTCCAAGAATTTCCTCACTCCTTTTGGCACCTTTACTGATCTTGTTGGTCTGCTTTCCTTTTATGCAGTCCACACAAATACCAAAGTTGGTAAAATCAAGAGTCGGAAGGACTTCATCATTAACCAACCTCTTTATTCTCTCAATGGAGATATGTCCCAATCTCCTATGGCAAAGAATAGAGGAGGACTCATCAACAATATTACGCTTAATGCCAATATCACCATGCAAGGTTAAAAGATTTTGTTCAAAAACATGATCTAGATTTAATTTGTACAAACCATTAATTAAAGTACCAAATCCTACAGAAACAGAGTCTTTAAACAAACTAAAATTTGCACCAACAAACTGAAATTCAAATCCAAACGGTACTAGTCTAGAAACAGAAATTAAGTTTTTTGAAAAAGATGGAATGTAAAATGCGTTTTCAAGATCCAAAACAAAGCCATTTTTTAAAACAAGCCGGAAAGTTCCAACAGCTTCAACATGCGAACGCATCCCATTGCCAAAATAGATGCCTTGTTCACTTCCCGTCGGTTTCCTTAGGCTGAGGAAGCCTTGCATGGTATTAGCAATGTGAATTGTAGAACCCGAATCAATCCACCAATCATATTGATGAGTATTAACAAAATTAGATTCATAACACACGAGAGATATGAGATTACCTTTCTTCTCAATCTCTAAAGACTTAAGACGAGCTGCAATGTCCTTCATTTTCATAATGTGCTCACGCACACTCCTAGAATTGTTATGCTTCATTCCTGATAGTTGTTCATTAGGGTGCTTGCCAATTCTTTGTCAGAACTAACAAATTGCTCTTCAATAGCCCTCATGTAGTTCTTGACCTTATCAGATGGTGGGATTGAGCCCCTAATGCTCTGGCTGATATGTGACTTTATAAGCATTAGGCTTAAGCGATTGGATCGCTCCCACTTATCATAACCACTCTTTTCTACAACGGAACTCTCGTTCGTGGGTTCAGGAGGTTTATCCACACAGAGTGCCAGATCGAGGTCCATGTACCCTAATGTTAGAAGGATTTTGTCCTTCCAGTCCGAAAAATTATCACCGTTCAAGAATGGAATACGAGAAGACTCATTAGATAGTACAGAGGTAGAAATCGTTGCAATTACCAAGAACATTATTAATGCTTTGAAACAATAGCTATAGTCTGAATCAACCAATGTCAAATTCAGTAACAAACCTAAACCTTCCTGTGGGTAGAGGTCACTAAACTGTATTAGATTTACTATTACTTTATAATAAAACTAATGGGTTCCGAAATATGTAAGGAAAAGAAAACTCATACCTGTGGGTTTAAAGTGTTCAATCCCTTTAATACCCAATCCATTGTCTTATTCTAATTAAATTTCATAAATAATTACTTTCCTGTGGGACCAAGAAATTATTTATAAAACATAATTGCAATGTAAAAATGCCAAATTAATTTTTTAACTTTATGTGATCAAAATACTGAGGATCACATCTTTATGTCTTAAGATGCTGTGGCTACTCTTAAAATAGAATAAAATTTTAAATATGGCATAATTTATTAATGTGAGTAAATCTTTATAGTCACAACAAATACGTAATCTTTCAATGCACATAATGTATAACACATACAAGTAGAGTAATATCACAAGAAAAATCTCAAGACCAAACACATGTAATTCAACGTTATACTAGATTTTGCTTAAAAATTGGATCAAAATAAATTCCATAAGCCCAACACATAGTGTATTCATACTCTTATTTAACATGAATTTTCAATGCATAAATAATTACCTTAATGCATGTAATATAATATTACATTATTTTAAATAATATGCCAATGAATCTCAAAAATTATAAAAACTAAAAGAACATGTTATAATTCACTATATGAGATTCAATTGAATTTGCTTACTATTTAAATATGCAACGATAATAAATAAAACATCCTTAATAGCATGTTAAAATTTCTTTATGAAAATTATAAAAATAAATTCAAGACTAAACAAGCCAAATAAATCCAAATAAAAGTATGAGAACTTCTAGATTTTATATAGAATCAGATTAAATATTTTTCTCTTTAATGTGTGTGTCAAAAATAATAGTTAATGACACACAACAAGTCTCCTAAATAAAATAGATTAAAAGTAGGAGAAAATTCTAAATAAATGTAAATACCACTAGCACAAATCACGATGGACTCTACTATTGCAACAGTGCTTCCTTTTCTTTAATAGTGATATTCAAAAGTTATGCAATATAAATTACTTATTCTGATTCTACAATTATTCTGAATTGTTAAATTTTATGGTGTGAATTAATATACAAATATCACATGTATAGAATAGGCTTGATTCGATTCCCGAAATTGATAATAGTTTGATGTAAGAATTTGAAATAAAACTAAACAACATAACAAAAGGTTGGCTCTGATACCAATTGTGAGAATTAAAATAAGTTTAATTCAGAAAAAAGGAATACCTCCTGCCATGATATTCAAACCTTTGAATATTTATCCTTGAATGTGTAAAAAGCCCACTCACAGAACACTTTTACAAAACTATATAGGAAAAGTGAAAGGGACAGAATTTCAAGCCTATTCTATTTACAAAACTAACGCCTGTGTTTGATGGCAATCACATGCATATATATAGATAGGCTTGGACCCATATCCAAGTGTAACTCCTTATAACTTCCCACCATTAGGGAAGTTGTAAAGTCCCATGAAACCACCATATGGATAGTGAACAGACATGAGTTACCCATTAGTCATTAAACCAATTAATTAGTCATTAAACCAGTTAAATATATATAATATAAATAAATAAATAAAACAAACATGTGGCATATGGGTCACTTTATGGATATTCTTACATTATTTTCAAATATAAATAACTAGCAATGTTCAACAAGTTTCCTCATCTCCATCATCATGAACATCATTGTCTCTCAACACTTGAGAAAGTGGTGCATCTACAATTGCAGCAGACATGTCTATCCTAACCAAATAAAAATTATTGTCCCCATCACCACTTTGCGTATTGCATACAACACTCTGCAAGTGTGCCTCCACATTGTCCATAGAAGACCCCACATTCATATCATATAAATCTCTCGGATTTATCTTGATAGCAACTTGCCAATCTTTGTGTTTGAGGTCTTCTACATACATTACCTGTTCTGCTTGAGAAGCCACACAAAACGCTCAATATCTTTCATTAATCGTGCAAAGTTAACTAATGTGCAATCTTTATCTTGTCTTTTTCCTAATTGTGACACCCATTCACCTTTAAATAACACAACCCTCTTCCCAAACAAATAATCTAACTCAATTATATCTGTTAACACATCATAAAATGTAACATCTCCAGAGACAAGATTTCCATCTCTACCACTTGCAAAGCTTCTTGTTTTTGCCGCGATAATAACCCCACTATTTTGAGTTTTTCTCTTTCGCTCGATCTCCTTAGTATAGAACCTAAAACCATTTATCAAGTATCGCTTATATTTTGTAAAAATTCTATTTGGACCACGAGCCAAACATCTAAGCTTTTCAGTTATTTGACTATCCCTTGTATTATGCAATTCCTCAACCTGTTTTTAGACAATTAACGACATAACTTCTGTAAGTGTGGAATGAAATTGAAGTTAATATCAAGTCAAATTTTAAAGAACTTTAAAACACTACTTACATGTTTATCAAACCATGTCGGAAATGTTTCACTATGAATGCGATCAATGGTCATTTCACGAAGACGTGGATTTTGTATGGCAACAAGTCTCCGGTGTTATCTGTATGCCATATAAAAGATTTGTGAGTGTGTGGAAAAAGTATGTAAAATAATAATAATAATAATAATAATAATAATAATAATGAAATTGATTACAGATGTGGAGTGTCTTACTCAATAAATTTGTTGACTGTCTCACAATTAAATAGCACACATTGATGTGCCTTTTCTTTTGTGCCATCATCCATTGTGTCTATCACGTCCTTACCTAATGGTCAGCCAGGCATTGAGAAGATAGATAATCCTTCGGTACCATTACCCTCCTCATCATAATTTCGAGACATCCGGTTGAACCGTGCCTCAACACCTTCCATATACCTCGAGCAAAATGTCAAGCATTCATTTGCAAGGTATCATTTTGCCATTCTACCCTCCGGTTGACTTCTATTTCGCACATATGACTTTAATCTACTCAAGTACCTATGTTTTGGTAAGTTCAAAAAACAAAATTTTGAATAATATTCGATAATAACAAAAGTAAAATATCATAATGATGGTAAAGAAATATGTAATTTAATATAAACTGTACCTCTCAACAGAATATATCCAACGATAACGCACAGATCCTGCTAATCTAGCCTCAAATGCTAAGTGAACCACCAAATGTAACCATAATATCAAAAAAGTTAGGGGAAATATTCTTTCAAACTTACAAAGTGTTATCGGAATTTGCCTTTCAAGACTCATAAAGTCTTGTGCCAAACCAACTTTAGAACATAACTCTCGAAAGAAATTACTCAACTCAATCAAAGGTGAAGTTACATGTGAACTCAACATTTCTCGAATTGCTAAAGGGAGTAATTATTACATCAAAATATGGCAATCATGACTTTTAAGTCCAAAGATTCTACGTTGCTTTAAGTCGATGCATCATGAAATATTCGCTACATAACCATCAAGAACTTTAACAGTCTTCAAAAATTTACAAAAAATATATTTTTCTTGTTTCTTTAATGAGAAACAAGGAGGCAAGATGGTTTTATTTGCTACATTTTTTTTTTTTTTTGGATAGAGTTCAGGCCTTATACCTTGAAGTTTCAAGTCAAGACATGCATTTAGATTATCCTTTGTCTTCCCCTCTAAATTCAGTAGTGTTCCAAGCATGCTCTCACATACATTTTTCTCAATGTGCATCACATTAAGATTGTGACGCACTAGATTATCCTTCCAATATGGTAATTCAAAGATTATGATTCTTTTCTTCCAATTATATGGTAATTCTGGATTAGTACTCGTCTTTCCATAAGTGATATTGAAGCCATGTAACATATCCAATACCATAGAACCAGTTAAAGGATTGGGTCCAGTTCTTTTTTCTTTAGTACCATCAAAAGATCGCTCATCATCTCGAAATGCATGATATTTGTCCAAGAATCGATGATGACCCATGTGACAATGTTTTCGGCCATGCTTCAACCACTGGAAGCATGTGTCTTTGTGGCATGAATGGCATGCATACTTCCCCTTAGTCCTCCATCCTAACAAATAAGCATATGCAGGGAAGTCGCTGATAGTCCACATTAATGCTGCACACAATTGGAAATTTTGTTTAATTGATGCATCATATGTCTTTACTCCATGCACTCATAATTCTTTTAATTCATCTATTAAAGTTTGCAAATACACATCAATATTATTTCTAGGTGCACTACGACCAAGGATAATCAATGATAATAGAAAATTGGTCTGTTTCGTACACATCCATGGAAGCAAATTATATGGAATAAGAATTACAGGCTAGGTGCTATACGTGCTGCTCAATGTTCTGAAAGGGTTCACACCATCACACGCCAAACCAAGTTTGACATTTCTACAATCTACTGCGAAATCAGGATGTAGGTGGTCAAAAGTCATCTAAGCTAGAGAATCAACAAGATGTCTCATACAACCATCATTAGTGCGACCTTCTTTATGTCATTTCATAGATAATGCTGTTTTGGATGACATGAATAACCTTTGTAGCCTTGGTATCAAAGGAAAGTAATGTAGAACCTTAAAAGGTGTTTTATAGCTGCCTTTTTTAGAGGATGCCTCGTTGCCTAAATCATTTTGGTCTGTTACATACCTAGATGTATGGCAAACATAACATTCAGAATCAGTTTGAGCTCATTCCTATACAACATGCAATCATTGGGACATGCATGAATCTTCTCATAAGTAAGTCCTAACTCCATGACTATCTGCTCAACTTCATAAACAGTATTAGGCAGTGTTACAGCCTTTGGGAATGCCTCCTTCAATAACTCTAATAACATGGTAAACGATTTGTTACTCCATCCGCCTAAATTCTTTATATGAATTAATTGAATGATAAATGAGAGCTTTGTAAAATTCCTACATTGTGGATAAAGCTCCTTTTGTCCATCATGTATCAAATTGTAGAACTTCTCTGCTTGTGGATTTGGTTTATCTCCCAGATCTATAGGGTTGTGTCCATCGACTTTGTCATCGTCATCTGAGATTCCAAATGCCTTGTGTACTAATCGATGCGCATCAACATTTAATTGTGGCCCATTCTGCATGTGCGTATCAAGACTTGTTGTAGCAACAGATGATGCTTCACCATGTAAAACCCATTTAGTGTAACCCTTTGTGAAGCCATCACATACTAAGTGATCATATGCAACTGACCGAGTGGCGGGAAGTGTAAGTCTACACTTGATGCATGGACATATGATCTTATCCTCATAACTTGCATTAGTAAATGCAAAATCGAGAAACATGTCTACTCCTTTCTGGTATGCATCACTTAATCTTGATCGATAGATACATCCATGTATTATCCATAAGTAAACAATCTCAATTACACAAGTGTCCAAAGTGTTTCTAGAACATTAAAAAATGTATATATCAATAACAAGTATTTGTAAGTTATGATTGACAAAAACAACAAAACTAGATTATGCAGAAGGCACAAAAAATTCTTAACTTATATGGTAAAACAAGGAAATTGAAATATATGAAATATCAAAAGATGTATTTATTCCAATAAAAACTGAAAAATCACTTGAGTTATGGTTATGTTGTAATTATGACTAAGAAATGTTATAAACTTGCATCATAACAAGGAAACAAATACAACTAGGGGTAATTGAATCGCCAAAAAACCATTTTCCATCACTTTTCCCCAGTAGGCCAAGAGGTGAAAGTGTTCAAGCCACCAGGGCCCAGCACCAGGTCAAAGATGAAATGTCAAGAAAATGTTACTAACATGGTTTGCATTATGTGTTGTTGCCAAGATACTTGTAGGGTTCAATCCGTGACGTACATTTCCTTGAAAATTCAAGGAAATCAACAATGCTTCTAAATTTTCAAATTATCCAGACAGTACTAAATATCGGCTTTGGTGGTTTCCACAAATACAAGTTCATTCCTTATAATTGATAAGTGATATTTCTAAAGAGTCAAATAAATGTAAACATCCAATTACTATGACCATTCTAAAATTAGAATGAAATGATTATTTCCAAATATTGCAAGCTCATCAGAGCTGGGTAAATGAAAAGGCCAAAATTATGTTACAGACTAGGCATATAGAAGTTGTAACAAGTATATCTTTAGAAAATTAGACATCTCATCAACAACATAAGTTGCCTCAATAAATCGAGCTGTGTACAACACAAAAAATTAAAGGCATGTCAGGTTGGTGTACTAGAGTCATCAATCTTTGCATACAGCCAGGTAAGATGATAAGTTATAATGTCAATGGACAAGCACAATAATAAAGCCCTGTTTTTCAGGAGAATAACCGTATGAAATGGGAATGTTTAATGAGTCAGGCACATTCATGATTGCTCAACAACAACAAATCAATCCGTTATACCAATGTGAGGATTATTATACAATTCAACAGTCCAATACAAGTCAAGTAATCTTAGGCTGAAAGAGTGTACATGTTCATCATACATTTTATTCTATCTATAAAATGCCACAGTGAAGCACACAAATTTAATAATTCACCTTGCCAATTAGAAGAAAGAGAATACTTTTTATAATTATTTTCATTTTAATGATAAGCTAGCCTATAGAAACCTCACAAATCATCGACATCTACCACTCATAAATCTTAATAAACAATAATAAGGTCATCAACCAAACTACTTTATAAGTATACCCTTGAGGCTTGAACTAAGAAACTTGACCACATAGTTTGGTATATTGATGGTTGTTACCTCAAAAAATCATAATAAAGAAAAAAAGAAAATAAATAAATATAAAAGAGGAATACTACAAGGCCCCGTGTTCACAGTGCCATGTAGACTAAACTGCAAATGTTGAATCCTCAACAATGAATTTGTTAAATGATCTACTACAAGCAACAGAAGAAGTGAATATAGCAACTAGCTAAAAATAGTATGAATCTGTGATAGACCAGTATGATGAAGAACTAATTCATTAGCTGTATCCACACAAAGGATATGCAATGATGATAGTTGTTTTCTGCACTCTAATTGGAGCCATGCAGCATCAAAGGTTTATTGAGGAGGGAAGTATAGAAATGGAAGACCATATATCATGGATACAACTCTGCATATAATAACACCAAAAGCTTGTTCATTTGGACTGGTACACTTAATCTAGCCATTTGGCACATGTTTTGTCTTAAGGGAATTGTCAACACGCAGCAAAATACACTGCCATACACAGCAAAATACACTGCCAGCACACAGCAGCAACAATTCGCAGAAACATCTAGCATCTTCTCTTCATCAGCAACGATCAGCAGCAGCAGAGTTTTCACAAACAACTTTTGCTGATTGTTGCTGCTGCTAATTAATTGTACTTGCTGCTGATTGTTGTCAGAGATGGGAAAATAGAAGTATGAACTGGTAGTAGCTTGAGAATGCAGGATCAAGAGATATATCAAATGAGACGTGATGGGGCTATTGATGGGTACTGGTGTATAAAGCAGAGGAGATGTGCTGCTGTTGAGTGAACTTCTGGGGTGAAGCAGAGGAGGTGTTAATCTGAGGATGGCTATTGGTCAGACATCACTTGAGGTAAAGGGTGAACTTCTGGGTTTTTACTGATATTTCTGCTGATTGTTGCTGGTTTGTCTGTTGTGTAGCATTGTTGCTGCTGTGTGCTGGTTGTTAAGTTATATATGTGTGCTGCTGTGTAGCGTTGTTGCTTCTGCTGATTGTTGAGTTATATATGTTGGTAAATTGTTTTTTGACTCAATAACCACAAAAAAATTGCAATAAAAGAACTCGTGAACACACAGGTGTTGCTTGTTTTTGTGGAGTAGCTAAAATAGTTAACTTCACAAATGTCTGTCATACATTGGTCTCTCTTCTTTTTCGTTTTGATTTTTATGCTAGAAAATTGAAGTGGGAACTGAGAAATCTTGAGAATTATCAGAATAATGGGTTTCAGTAGCCGTATTTTTCAAGATTTAAAAAATCTCATCATTCCAAAGAATTAGATTTAACTCCTATGCCACCTGAACTTTCTATCTATTGGGATTTTCATTAATTGAGAGTTCAAACTCTCCATATTCTGAAACTTGAAGGAGTTTCAACTCCTAGGAAATGAATGATCCTCACAGATATTTTCAATTGCATCATTTTCAGTAAAAAATGTTCATAGACTTGAGAACACAGATCATTCTTGTTTCCATAACAAGATATTCTTCCTTGCACCAATCACTTTAATACTGAAAGTCTGGTAAAAGTGACGTAAGTAAATTACAGTTAAAAGTAATATTCAGCTATTTTATTGGCTTCAGTAGTCAGTCAGGTAAGCAGACATTAGCAGGTCATCAAGTAGATGAATATAAATTGTTAAGCCTACGGAGCAGCTAATAAGGTTGCCAAGGAAAGTTATTATGTTTACAATCAGAGGATTTGCGGCTTGATCTATAAAACAATTTGAAGATGATGATGATGGTGAAACTCTTCTTGATCATGGCAATAGAAGATGAAAATATAAGGACATGATTTTAGTGAATTTTCTATCAAAATGTTGTTGGTTGATCAAAATAAGCTTTCAAAGTCTTCATTTTCTATGATGTTGTTCTCTCTTATCCTAAGTGTCCTAACCACGCATTAGACAGAGAATATCTCTTTTTTTGTTCATTATTCGAGATCAATTCATTAGCTAAATAATTTAAGTTTAAATATCTTCTGAAACTCGTTAATTAATTTGTTGAGCTCATATTTTACTTGACTCAATAAATTTATATACACTACACTATATAAAAAAACTAAACTGTTCAAACTAATCTCACTTGAAACTCGTTTGAGATCTTCTCGAATGCTAAACAAACATACTCATGAATATATTTTAAAACTCATACAAAATTTAAATTAATCTAGAACAATCAAATATTAAACTCGCCCTTAGCTCAGTTAGAGTCTCTTTCCACTAGTTTTGCAATTAAACATCAGGTATTGTTCCTAGTAGAGTGTTTTTACATGCTAATTTTAAGGTATAGTTGTATTAGCCATTTTTTTGCCACAAAAGCCAACATTACTAATCAGCAGAAACAGAAATCAATTTGGCCTTTATTGGTGATACTGATGGTGCATGATCATGACCACTCTGTAGCAACAAATTTGGGCCTGCTTGAGAAGAACAACACTACATGTTTGTGTGCAATAACATAATATATATATGTATGTGTGTGTTTACATATACCATGACATGTAATGCATGGGGAGAATGCAAATTTTCAGGGGTCCCACCGGCCTCCATTGCTACATATATATTATATAATCTAAACTTGAGGACAAAAACATTTATTTAGATAATACGGGATCCTTTGATATCAAAATTCATGTTCATCTAACTGAGTAATTTGTTAAAAAAAAAAAAACAGAGCAACCTAATGCAAAATCCTATTGAAGCATTTAAACAAACACTTGCAAGACATTATATACAATCACAACATAAATATAATAATAATAAATTACAACTAACCTTTTATATTAAAAGATGAAAATTAATAAATTCATGAGTTACAAAATTAGATTTTCAGATAATATAAAGTTTTATGCCTAAAACAATAAGATCATAAATAAGTGAGAAAGATAGAGGTATTGTGTGTGTTTAATGAGTGTGAAAAAGAGAGAACGAATACCTAATGAACTCTGATCGCATAAGGTGAAAACGCAGCGAATTTGTCGTGTAGATGGTAGATAAGGATGGCATGAAAGATAAAGAATGATAAACCCTTGTTTCATGATTTGGCTCCCGCCTCTTTGACCCGCCAAAATCAAATTTACTTCACCAATTTCAGAATTTTCGGACATCCTTCTCTGTCTCTATGTCGATCTGGTATGCAGATTTTGTTGTATCAAATTTGGTTTGTTTCTTCAGTTTCGTTATTTCCTTTGTTGTATAACATAAAAGGGAAAAAAAAATCGTGGAGAATGAGTTTGTTGATATTTTAAATAACAAAGTAAATATAAATATTGGTCCTTATATTTTTTTATTAAATCCATTGTAACTTTTAATTTTAAATTTTGTGTCAATTTAGTGAAATTAATAATATCGTTAATATTTTTGATAAAAAATAATTACTGAATTTGTTGAGGCTAACTCAAAAAGTTGAGCAAATTTATTATTTTACCTATAAAAAAAATGACATGTGTCACTTAATCATTAAAAAATGCTAACAATTTTGCTTATTATACTATTAGTCCCTATATTTTGGTTATTATGTGATTTTAGTCTTAGTTATTTCAATTGAATCGATTTTAACCTTGAATTTTTTTATTTTGTCTCCAATTAGTCCAATTGATAGCATTTTTTTATGACACATAAAACTTGTCATCGTTTTAGGAATAAAACAAAATACGTGGTCAATTCAGTGGCTTAGGCCAAGTTTGGGGTATGTAAAAAAAGTCAAAAAATTACTCAAAAAGTTAACACTATTTATCAAAAGTCAACAATTGCGGCTGCACAACTCCCAATCCTAATTTTCCTCTACAAACCAATTTTTACAATTTTTTATTACACATTTTTTCATGAAAAGTCAAAAAGTTAACCCAAACATCCATATTTTTTCCCTCAACTTTTTAGTCCAAAAAGACAAAAAGTGCACTTATTTAGGACATCCCAAATAATCATTTAATCTTAACCAATCTAATGAAAATTTTCTATTAAAGACTCTAAAGATTTTATGTCAATTGAACGTAAAATCTAAAATTAAGTGTTAAAATTTAGTCAATTAAAACTATATGGAATAACAAAATGTAAGGATTATTGATATAATTTACCCAATAATTATAAGCAATTGAAATAAATTGAGATAAATTCATAGTCAAAATCGAGTTAATTGAAACTATAGGAACTAAAATTCAAGTAACTTTATCATTGTATAGGAGAGCAATTTGAAATTTTATTTTTCCTATTAATTCATATAAAGTCGTCGATCAATTTTGTACATGTGGTATGTACAGTTAAAAAAATATGTTATATTAAGTTTAATTATTTGTTTTTATTTATTTTGTGCATTTAAAAAATTTTGAAAATATATTGGCATTTTTTGTTTTTTCAAAAAATGTCATTAGATAGATTGGAAAATTTTTAGCTTAGTGGCATTTCTCAAAATGCCATAAAATATTTGTTTGTGACACTTTTCACTTAATGCCATAAAAAGTAACTTACATCTACTTAGTTTAGTGACATTTTTTTAAAATGTCATTGCTACTAAAGTTTAGTGGCATCTGTTAATAAATGTTACTAAAACAATTTCTTGTGTCATTCTTTTATAAAATGCCATAAAATTTGTTACCCAAAAGATAACCTAAGAGGGGGGGTGAATTAAGTTTTTACAATTAAAAATAACAATACCCTAATAAAATTTATGACTAACTCAATAGATAAATATAATTAATAAAATAAAAATAATTAAAACAAGTGTTATAACAACTATATCAGTTAATGATTTTAGCACAATGAAAATATGAATAGTTAATGATTTAATGAAATAAAAATAATTAAAACAAGTGTTCTAACAACTATGTCAGTTAATGATTTTAGCACAATGAAAATGTGAACAGTAAATAATTTTAGCACAATAAAAATGTGAAATATAACTATGGCAATTTAAATAAAATAAAGAGATAAGGAAGAGAGAGGCAAACAAATTTATAGTGGTTCGGTTTCAACTCGGCCTACGTCCACTCATCAGGCTTTACTTAAGATTTTTCACTATACTCTAGCTTTACAGGGTGCTAGCAACCTTTTCACAAATGGAGCAATCCTCCACAGATTTTACATAGACTTTCTAAGTCAAGAATACTGAGTGTACTACACTCTTACAAGGTTGAAAAGAATATGTTTTTGCTTTTACAAAAAGTTACAAGAATTATCTCTCAAAGATAGATATAAAAATGAAACTCTAGATTTTCTATAAACCTCACACAGGAAAGATGAGCTTAATGCTATGAGACTCAATGTATAATTTATGAGATAAAGATGCAAACAAAATTGAATAACACTTCTCAAAGAATTTTTAGAGAAAAGATGATTTTTTATCAAAGAATTTTTGCTAGGTTGTATCTCTTGTATATGTGGTTTTTGTGTTGTTTTCACTGAGGCTCTCTGGTATATATAGATCAAGAGGCTCATAGAGCCGTTGCATTGATTTTGAATATAAAATCATTCCATCATTGCTAATTTGAACTTGTGGGAGACAAGGCTTGGTCTGGAACAGCTTTAATTGGAATACTAACCGTTGTAGTTCAGTCTTGTTGAGAGCAGAATTCAAAACAAAGCAGAACTGGGCAAAAATGGCCTGGCCGGTCGTCCGACCGGAGGACCGGCCAGATGTCCATCCGGACGTCCGAAGATTTGAACCTTTTGAACTGCTGCTGTGCTGGGCTATTTGAACCTCTGTTTTTGGGCTGTTTGAACTTCTGTTTTGAGTTATTTGAACTCCTGATTTAATCAAATATTAAATACATTCTAACAATATTTAGGATAAAAGTTTAGAAAAGAAATAATAGGGTAAAATAAATTGTGATTCTATTTTTTTCTTCTAAATAAATTAAAACATAATTAAATAAATTATTGAAATAAATTGTGATTCTATTTTTCTCTTCTAAATAAATTAAAACATAATTAAACAAATCATCTAAATAAATAAGTCTAACAAAATTGATGTGACATTTCTTTATTAAAATGTCACTACAACCTTATATGTTTAGAGAAATGCACCATACACCCAGCTGGGGGTCACCCCCAGTGAGGTGGCAGTCCATTATTGGATGAAAAAAAAATTGTTTTTTTTTTTTTTTTTTTTTTTAAGTTTGAACCAGTGGGGGCGCGACACCTCACTGGGGGTGCGACCCTCACTGGGTGTATGCATCACTGTTGATATGTTTATGGTTCTGTGATATTTTTCTAAAATGTATCACTAAATATTATTTTTGTGACATTTTCTAAAAACATACCACTAACGTAATGCCACTACAATATATTTTTGTTGTAGTGTCCTACAACTCAAAGTTAGGGACCCGAATCTTGCTTCGAGCTACAGCCATATATTAAAAAGTAATATCAATCAACTATATCAAATTAGTTCAAAAAATCAACTATATCTAATGAAAACGCTTGTTTCTTGGCTCTCTCCCACATGGCCTTCAAATTTTTGATAGAAAACCTACAATGGGACTATGGGATACACAGGAACAACCTATTAGAGAAAGATTACAACAAATACGAATTTTAGGTACTAATTTTTTTTGACCCCAAAAGTGAATTTTGATGCAAAAAAATATTTAGTGACTAATTTTTATCGTTGCAAGGATAATCGCTGAAAGATTATTTGAAAAGTCCAAAAAAAAGCTTTCAACAACAAAATTTTAAAATTATCGTTAATAAATACACTTTTAAGGGTAAAATAATTCAGTCCCAAAATAGTTTATTTTTTTAGACAAATTTTGATCCAAAAATGATAGTAATATATCACTAAATGTGCAATTTCGTCACTAAATATACACCCAAAAAAAAAAATGACAATTTTGACAACAAAAATATTTCTTCCTCAAAAAGTGATTTTGTTCATAAATTTTCATATCTAAAACCTAATTGTGTTGTGTACAAAGAGAGAGCTGTTTCATCCAATGCAGCCATTAATACCCTAAGGAATAGCATTACAGCAACCATAGAAGACCTTTCACCAGAGAAATGTAATTTACCATGGAGAAGAGTCTGCAAATATAGTTGCAAAAACTCTATGAACTTGGTCCTTTTTGTAGAGAGGAAAAGGCTTGAAAGTCTCCATACCACACTATTTCTAGTCAACAAGTCTCGTGGAAATTAAGCTAAAAATAAAATTCCACAAAAATACACCAACTTCATGTACAACACCATTTAAAGCTGCATCTCTGTTTGTTTGCATAGTCTTCTTTTGGAGTTTTCCATATATCTATCTTTGAAGAGTCTGAAAATTTTCCAATTCCAGTGTAAATAAATCCTAAGAATGACTACACAATGCAAGACTAGTAGTTCCTATCGATTTATTCAACACAGTAATAATGGTCCACATAATTCACTATAACAAATAATGATTTTAGAAAACAAACTTTTACACATTTAAAAGTAAAATTTTGTTGCAAAAAATATTAGAAGACATATTACGAGAAGTCAAGAAATGACCTTTAATGACAAAATTTAAAAAATGTCAACAATAAAGGCAGGACAAAACAATTTAGTATCAAAAAGTTTATATTTTGAGGCAAAAAATTTGGTTCCAAAAGATATTAATTCATTACTAAATGTTCCAATTTTGTTAATAAAAATACAATGACATAACTCAAATATTTAGTCATTAAAAAATAATTTCATTTTTTAATTTTTATCTTTAAAACCTTAACTTCTTATAGTAATTTACGCGGAATTAATAATTATTGATATAATTGATTATTGGTGTATAGCATTGTTGAAAAATAATAATATCAACTTAATTGAGATTTTTTGTGTAACTATGAAGTTCCGTTCCTTAGTCTTTTTATCTCTATGTAATTTGAATTTTCAAATTTATAAAATTTTCCTTCATAGATAAAATTTTTACTATGGTAGCATTAATGACAACCCCAAATAGAACCATGTCAAGACAACAAAATGCCAATGGCAATGCCACTCTCTCTCTCTCTCTCTCTCTCTCTTAAATGACTTGTCGATGAAAAGAACGTACATTCTTCAACACGTTTGTGGAGAGTTGACGTACATCTTGAGTTTTATCTTATAAAGGTCGATGTGTGTTACAGGGACGAACTTCAATTTTTTTTATTCAAAAGGAGTAAATACATATTGATAAAAATTTTAAGCTGAAAGTAAGGATCATAATATTTGTTTTTATCAACATAAAAAAAAGTAAAAATCAACAATAAAATCAAAACATGTATAAGTAAATATTTTCTTGTATTTACATTAAATTATAAAATGCATGTTTTCTTATAGTAAATGCATCTACATATGGCCTCTTTTGGATAATAAGTTAAAAGTCACTTTTTAATTTTTAACTTATTTCGAGTCATATTATTTCTCTATTTTTTTAATATATTTTAAAAAAAATTCAAAAAATTAACTTTTAATCTATTTTCCAAAACAACCGAGTGGTGCATCTACACAGTTTAATTGAAAGTTTTAATAATTATTGCTTTCTTGGACCTAATCACGTAATGACTAATAAAATATTATGAAACTTTAATATTTCTCTTTCTTCAAGAAATATAAGATTAAGCTTATATGTAAAAATTATAATGTATCATATACAAATATATAAAGAGAGAAAATAAAACGGAATAATATTTAAATACTTTATTATTTATGTGAGACGGAATTAATTGATTTTTTTTTTTTTTAATTTCATGGGCAATCCTGTACATATCTTCTATTATATTATTGGGCCGAATTTGAAAACCATTCAACACCCTCCCTATAAAATTGGGCCCAAATCAATTATAATTAAATTATGTATTAATTAACAAACTTAGGTATGATTAACATAGAAAGGTTAATCACTTAAATTTCTTCAAAAATTAGAAGGTTTAAGATTTATCCTATTTAATTTAGAGATAATTAATAATAAATATTATTATGATGATGATTTTATTATTTTGATAATGTCAAACTAGTAATCTGTCAATCACTTCAAGTTCTGTACACTATATCATCCCCTTTTAATAGTGACAATTAAGTCAATCTTTATGCATTTAAGTTGTCTCATAAATATGTTAAAAAATATGATCTGTACCTCGAAATTCGGTGATCCGAATTTGACTCAAAATTTAAAACGACGTCGTTTTGGACTTCAATTTTTTCTTTTTTTCTTCTCCTTTTCTTGCTTTTCGAATAGAGAGACAGAAAAGAGAGAGAGAGAGAGAGGAGAAAAGAGGAAGAGAGGATGAGAAGAAAAGAAGAGCAACAGAGGAGGCGAGAGAGAGAGAGAGAGAAGGAGGCGGTCGGTGATTGTCAGTGATGGCAGTGATGGCGGTCGGTGGTGTCCCCTTTCCAGTAGATTTGGATTTGATGAAGATGATGATGATGATGATGTTAAAGATGATGAAGATGATGATGATGTTCAAAATCTGGATTGTTGATGAAGGAAAAAAAAAAAAATATATTTGTTGATGATGTTGATCTGGATTGAAGATGAAGGAAGGAAAAAAAAAAAAAAATTGTTGATGTCGGTGATCCCCTTTCCAGTAGATCTAGATTTGATGAAGATGATGATGATGCTCATAACCTGAAAATGAAGGGAAAAAAAAAAATTTGTTGATGAACCCAGCAGCGCAGCAGACTCAGCTTCAGCTCATTCTTCTTCTTTTTCTTCAAAAAATGGCGAAAAAAAAAAAAAGATACCAAAACGACGTCGTTTTGGTGTCGAGCCACTCTCGAGCCACACACTTTCAAGCTACGAATCGGAACTGATATGTTAAACAGTTAAAAAGTTGGTGCTATCATTAAAATCTCAAATTTTAGTCTCTATCATGACCTCCGAAAGAGACATTTTATTTTCATATTTTATAATCCTCAATTGTCCTTTTAATGAGGTGATAAATAATGTTAAGTAATCAATTTTTTTAAAATACTTCCTTTTTTTAAATTATTTATCATACCATTAAAAATATAATTAAAAATAATGAAATAAAAGAGATATATAGTAAAACTCGTCTCCCAATAATGTGAGTTTATTTATTATAAGATTTGGATTATGACACTTACAATGACAGGCTTGACCGGGAAAAAGAGGCTGGGCCACGGTGCACAAGTCGTGACTCGCGGAAGTTCAATGTAATAAGTTAGATTCGGCTCATTTGAAAATATTACTTTTTAATTTAAAAATTAAAAAGTTAATAATTTATATTAAAAAGTTAAAAAATTATTTATTTATTTATTTTTTACATATTTTTTTATAAAAAAATTAAAAAATTATTCTAAATATATTAAATTTTTTTACATTATATTTTAATTAAAATTTAAAAAAATTATTAAAAAATTCTATTCCCAGAACTCAATGATCCAGATAATTGACTTTTGAAATAGTGTGAAAGTTATAAAATTTGATTGGGTTGAACCACTGCAGTCTTTTTTTTATCATTGGTTAAAGGAACTACAAATAAATAAATGATGATATACAAACAAATATAAAATAAATTCAACTATTCTCATTGCAGTTAGGGATAGACAAATATATGGTATATGTTATTTCAAACTTGACCTAACCCCGTCATTGAGCTTAATTTAATCATTTTAAGACTATTCTTAAATCTCAAATCTATTCACTTTTTAGATAATTTAGATCATTTTAAAATTATTTAGATCGTGAAGGGCTATTAAAGTGATGTAGATCGTTTTGCTAATTATTTAAATTTAACATATTAACAAAATTCAATTATAAAATATATATAATCTTTTGACAAACGTTTTAATTTAAGTTCTAGAAATAAGAATATATAATTATTTTTCTTTATTTTTTATTATTTTTTAATTTATTTTGTAATTAAATAATATAAAAATTAAAATTAATATTTTGTAAATGAGCGGGTTCAGACCGAGTTGGACTAAAACTTTTTATTCCAAACCCAAGCTAAAAATTAAATGAGTTTAAAATCTTCTAAGCTGAATATTAAATGAGTTTAAAATCTTAGTGTAGTCTGGTTCTATGAGTTAAATATTTTTTGAAAGAATACAATTTAGTAAAGATTTAGAAGAAAAAATAAATTACACATCAATAATAAAATTTATAAATATTAATAATTAAAATTCTAAACTTTTTTAAAAATTTACTGCATTGTAATTTTTCTAATATTTTTTATTCAAATATTAAAATAATATCTGCTGGCGTAGGCTGGGCTCGAGTTTGCGGGCTATTAGGCCCATCACCACCCAACATAAGAGTCCACGACAAATCCATGCGGCCAAATTAGTGCTACACATCAATTGATATACTAATTAATGTATCAACATATATTATAATAATATCATTTTAAACTTATAGACCCACCCATTATACAAATTAAAAAAAAAAAAGAGGGAGAAAAAAAATTAGTCTAAGTTCCCTGCCCAACTTTTGGTAGGAGGAGAGATCCACAATAATATTTTTTGATGCCTAAGGTCTCTCAACCTTATTTTAAGTTGTAAAATACCTAATTTACCCTTCTTTATAACATACGTTTGTTTGGATTTTGGCAAACTAAATATTCTATTACTGTTTTATAGAAGATTTCATGGGGATAGACTTCACAGTGGAGATTTCGTAGGGATTTTGCAAGTGTTGCAGTGGACTCGACGATGGAGATTGCTATAATTGTCTAGGTGTTGCAGTGGTGTTGATTGTTTTTGTTTTGATTTTTAGTGGAGTTGAATCAGGTATGTTTTTTATGGAGATTCCATATGCATTTGGATTTTTGATTTGAATTGTATATAAGGATTCTGATTTCATATTAGTTTTTCGAGTGTATTTTGCATTAGATTTGTGTTTTTAGTGTAGATCAATTTAAAAGTAAGGCCAATTCAATGAAGCTGTTTGTGAGTTTTGGAGTTGATTTTTCATTCTTTGTTATTAATTAATTTAGAGAGAAGCCAGCTTGATAGAGTTGATTTTGATTTTTGGAATTCATTTTTCATTCTCTGTTTTTTTATCAATTTCAAAGAGAGTTGACAGTGGAGTTGATTTTGATTTTTATAGTTCATTTTTCGTGCTCTGTTTTTCGTCAACATGCTTATCAATGATAAGTTTTGTTCTTTATTTTTTCAAACCAGAGATAAGTGTCAATTTCTTATCATTTTTTGTTCTCTAAGTTTTGTTCTCTATTTTTTCTGCACTTTTGTTAATAATCTAGAGAAAATTGTAAGTTTGTTATTATAATTCAACGAAAATCACAAAGAAAATTATAATTTCATATGGACATATTATTATAAGTTTCTAATGCAAATAGAATTACAGAGAAAATTGTAAGTTTGTAGTAGTTCAGTGAAAATCACAGAAAAAATTATAAGTTTGCAGTCCAATGAAAATCACAGAGAAAATTGTAATTTGTTATGGACATATTATTATAAGTTTGTTATTTTTAATTTTTAATTTTCTCAATTGAATGTTTTCTGAGCATAACAGACTTTCTCTATGAGTTTCTCTGAGTTTGTGTAGAATAGTTAGTATTTTTGTCAATTTGATGTTAATGTATTTGTGATCTTGAAAGTGAATATAAGTTCTTAAATTTCCCTATGATTCTCTCTAGATTCATGAAGTTTTCTGTGATTTTGTTTTTGTTATCTTGAAAATGAATATAAGTTTGTAAATGTCTCTGCACTTTTGTTTGAGTCTAGAGAAAATTATAAACATGTATTATAATCCAAAAAAAATTATAATTATTAGAAATTTCTCTGGACTTTTATGTTGTTCTTGTGAAGTGTTTTTATATTGAACAAGTCATTTTTCGTATTTTTTCTTTCAGTTTAGATGGACAGTACAGTGTTGTTGCTATACAAATATGAAAATGATACTATTGTCATTAATGTTTCATGCGAATTGAATTTTGAGGAATTGGTTGGCATTTTGTGTAAAACATGGGAGAATTTGAAACCTGAGACGATGTATATTTCATATTCTATTATGGGCTATCCGAATTGTATAGTTCGAAATAATATTGATTTTCTGAATATGTTGAGAGTTGTTTGTGCACGTGGTGTTGATATAGTTGATGTTTTAGTTATTATGGGTAGTACTTCTGATCAAGAGGATGAAGTGGGGTCTAGTTAGATAGATGTTGTGCATGGTGAATGTGATAGGCTCGTGGATATTGAAAGGAATTCACTCTCTAAGTTTTGTTCTCACCAAGAAAAAGTGTTATTGTCAGCTGGTTCGCGAAATAATATTATGAGTGTTAGACAAAAGTTTGAGGGTAGTGTGGTTGAGTTCCGTACTATTTGATGCAAATATGCTATTGAGGTTGGTTTTCAGTTTACGTATGTCAAATGACAAGCTAAAGGTTACGGCAGAATATGCATATAAGGAATCAAAGAGATGTATGTGGCGTGTACATGCTTCAGTTGAAAAAATAAATAGGTTCTTTTACATAAGAACTTTGAATAATGAACATATGTGTGGGGTGACAGTTTGTACTAGTAAACATGGTAGGATGACTTTCAGCTTAGTTTATGGGCTGATACTTGAAGAGGTAAGTGCAAAACCTTTAACTCGTCCAATGGATGGGGTCAAAGAAATGAAAGACAAGTATGGGGTGTCAATTAGTTATAACTGTGGTTGGTTAGGGGTTGAAAAAGCAAAATGTAGTACATATAGGGATTCTTGTTTGTTATTCGGTCAATTACGGTGGTATTTTGATGAGGCATTGAAGAATAATCCAGGAAGTCGTTTTAAGTTAAATTTTGAAGATGACAAGCGTTTCAAAAGAATGTTTGTGGCTTTTCATGCATGCATTGCTAGTTTCAAATATTGTCAGTCATTGTTGTTTCTTGATAGAACATTTTTTAAAGGACGATACAAAAGAGTTATGCTTGCTGCGACGGGAAAAGATAGGAATGAAGGTAATTGTAAATATATTTAATTTTCTCTAAGTATGTGAATTTTCTATACATGTGGGAATTTAGTGAATTTTCTATTTTTGTGGTTATGTTTTGTGATTTTTCTCTAACACTTTGAATTTTCTCTAGAGGTGGCCACTGTGTGAATTTCCTTTGGATTTGTCAGTGTGTGAATTTTCTCTGAATGTTGACACTGTGTGAATTTTCTCTAGAGTTGGTGACTAAGTGAATTTTCTCTGGATGTTACCACTGTGTGAATTTTTAGTGAATTTTATTTGGATGTTGCCACTATGTGAATTTTTAGTGAATTTTATCTAGATGTTGCCACTATGTGATTTTTTTTTGTATTTGGTCACTAAATGAATTTTCTCTACATGTTGCCACTGTGTGAATTTTCTCTAGATTTGGCCACTGTGTGAGATTTTGGCAGTGTCAAATTTCTCTGATTGTTTATTGTTATAATTTTCTCTGCATCTAATATGCTTGTTCCTATTAGGGGTGAAATCGGTGCGATTTGGCCGGTTTTTTCGTAGTTTTTGCACCGAACCGAATTAATCGATTTTATTTTTTTGGAAACCGAACAGACCGCAATACATCTATAAACCGAACCAAACCGTTTTACGTGGTTTTGGTACGGTGCGGTGCGGTGCTACGGTTTTCGGCCTCACGTTTTGGGCTACTTTTATCCATTAACAAAAGCAAGATCAATTATCCCCAACCAAGCAAGCAACAGAAAAAAAAAGATTTATTTCAAGTCAGAGAATATATATACAGAGTGAAAGAGGAGGAAAAAGAAAGAAAGAAAAAAAAATTGAAAAATAGAGGAAAAGAATGTCAGAAGTGAAAGACCATGCGATCAAGTTGTTTGGCAAAACGATTCCATTGCTTCTCAACGAGCAAGTCTCAGTTTTTACAACACCACTAAAAACAACAAAAATCCATGTTGATTCTGATGAAGATCATGATGATAATCATCAATACCACCACTCACTTCCCATCAAAATCTTCTTTTTTCAACCTCTTGTTAGACCCAAAATCAAAACAGAGTTGGAGATGTGCAAGAAAACAACCAGGTACTGATTTGAGTTTGTGTATTTCGATAATTTTTCATAACTAAAAAATAAATAATTAAAAAAAAGGATTTGTTCAAAAAGTAAAACAACAAAAAATAGGGTTTTCAAAATAAAAAATTAGGAATGAAATTTACTTGGTACCAAGATTTTGCTTCAAGACTCTGAGTAATGGATGATGGTGGTGGTGAATCTGAGAGTGCCTTAATAAAAACCCTAATTTGTTTGAACTTTGAAGTGAAGACAGAGTAAGAAAGAGAGAGAGAAAGACTCTGTGAAAGAGAAGACCAAAAGTTCCCAACTTTTTCACCGTGGTCAACTTGGAAGGAAAAGTGCTGTGTTATATATATTCAATGGACTGTTGGGATTAAAACACATGGATGGCTAAGGTGGAGTCTTATTTGGTGCGGTTCGGTTCGGTGCGGTGTAAAAATTACATAAACCAAACCGAAAACTGAAAAAATGGAAAAATTCTACCGACCGACCGAAATATAAAAAATAAACAGACCGTTAACCGGCGGTTCGGTTCGGTGCGGTCGGTCGGTTCGGTTTCAGTGATTATTCTTTCACCCCTAGTTCCTATTTGTTTTGTAGGTTTTTTTTCTATAGCTTTTGCCGTTGTTGATGCTGAGAATAAAGACAATTGGTGTTGGTTCCTTAAACATTTATGTGAAGTATTGGGATCGGAAAGGTTGATAAGTTTCATATCAGATCGACATTGTGGTATTGGGGAAGGAATTGCGAGGTTTTTCCCTAATTGCTATGACGGATTTTGTCTTGAACATCTAAAGAAAAATTTGACAGATAGATTATCATATGGAAACACAAAATTTGGTTAGGAAGACGATTGTGTCAAAGTTTTCAAAATGTGCATATGCACCAACAAAGGCATCATTCCATTTCAAGTTAAATGAATTAAAAAGTGAGGGAGGAGATATTGTGTGTATTTTCTTGAGAAGTTTACCATATGAAAATTGGAGTGATGCATATTTTGAGGGAAAACATTATGGTGAAATGTATTCACATATTGCTGAGTCATTCAATTCATGGATACGAGAAGCTCGGCACTTGCTAATAACAAATTTGGTGGACATAATACGGTTGTAAATCATAAATATGAGGTTTGATAAGAGGCTGCTTTCTAGTAAATGGAATAAAGTTCTCTTTCATCGTATGGATAGTGTATTAGAGAAGGCTTTCATGGATGAGAGGACATGGAATATGAGTTTATCATATGATAATGTGTTTGAAGTGCATTGTTTTTCTTTGGTTATGGTTGATCTTGGGTTGAGAACTTGTTCATGTCGAAAATGGGAAACAAATGGATATCCAGGTCAACATGCTATTGCTGCAATTTTTAGGAGTGGAAAAAATTTGAATTCATTTGTTGAACCATTTTTTCATACTGATATGTATCGTTAAGCATACTCATTTTCGATTAGCCCAATTGTAACTATTGAAAAACCTGTGTGTTGCATTGATGATGCTATGATTTTACCTCTATTGAGTAAGAGACCAGTTGTAAGGCCAAAAAAGAACAGAATTGCTTCTATTGGAGAGTTTAAAAGGGTAATGAAGTATAATCGACGTGAGAGTATTGGTCGCCATAATAAGAGGACATGCAAGGAACCTTTGTTAAATAGTTGAGGATAATACATTTTATTGATTGAATAATACATTTGAGAAATACTTTGTGTATTTTGTTTTGTGAAATGTACTTTTTGGACAGTGTGTATATTATAACAATCAAATTCATCCAGAGAAATTTTTCAATAGCAGTGAAAATTACTTTTTGTATTGTGTTTTTAGAAATATACTTTGGTAGTGCCTTTATAATACCAATCAAATTGATCTAGAGAAATTTGACAATAGCAGAGAAATTTACTATGTGCATTGTGTTTGTTGAAACATACTATAGGCAGTATTTTGTGAGGTCAAATTCATCTAGAGAAATTTGCCAATAAAAGAGAAATTTGTAAGGTCAAATTCATCCAAATAAATTTACTATGTGCATTGTGGCAAATTCATTTAGAGAAATTTGCCACTAACAGAGAAATTTGTGAGGTCAAATTCATCCAAAGAAATTTACTATGTACATTGTGGCAAATTCATCTAGAGAAATTTTCCATTAGTATAGAAAATTACTCTGTGCAATGTTTTGTGAGGTCAAATTCATCTAGAGAAATTTGCTAATAGCAGAGAAAATTACAATGTGCATTGTGTTTGTTGAAACATACTATAGGTAGTGTATTTATAATACCAATCAAATTCATCTAGAGAAATTTGCCACTAGCAAAGAAAATTACTCTGTGTACTGTGTTTTGTGAAGTATAATTCATTCAGAGAAAGTTGCCAATAGCAGAGAAAATTATAGTGTGCATTGTGTTTTTTGAATTGATGATTGTTTTGTACCAACACAGTGCATTACAAATTACATTATCATATAGGCACCCTCTTGGCACGATACGAGTTAAATTTCTCTGTGAAATTCTGGTAACTTCATACCAGAGAAATTTCTTCAGACAATTTCTCTGTGTGGATTGTGTTGACAATCACCACTTAGCATGCATTATAAAAAATATATATATTTAACCATTGATGGCTATGAAATTTACATTAGTCAAAAAAATATATATACATATATGTCAAACATCAACATTCTTTCAACGTATGAAAAAAAAAAATTGAAGGGTTATTCCTAATTACATTGCGCGCATTGTTTTCCTTTCACTAGTGTGTTTTCACTATTATACTTTTGGTTCTTCTTCTAGTGGTATTTTATTTGGTTCTGTCCAAAACTAGCCAACTTCGGTTGCAAATCTCTCTATGATTTTTTCTCTCATCAACCTTACGTCTTGTGTCGACAATGTCGAGCTGATAAGTTCATGGTTGCTATATTGTCTCATTATGTAACATACAAAGAGGCCACAATCCACACTCCATACAAATTATAGGTATAGTTAGTTTTAAGAAACATTCAAATTAGATTATTTTATTTATATATGTTGTATGAAACTCACGAATCACTACTTTGTTGTGGAGCATTGCCGACATATTGAAAGTCATAATTTGCGTTTTATGAGTCTATCAATTTGAAAGAGGGTTGTGATTGTTCTTCTCTTATAAGGCAAGCTTTCAGAAAATTATCCACATAATCTTGCTGCAAAAAAAATAATTTTTAAATAACAGAAGAATTTACACACAAATTAATGGGATTCTATGAAAATTATCATCACATAAACATTATCATGGATCAAAGAAATTCGCACTCGTTACCAATTATTTTGCATCTTTGGTATATTTGTTTTGTGCATCATCCCTTCTTGGGCTTAGTAAGTTATAATACCTCTATGAATTGTCTTGTTTGTCCAAGACAAGTAAGGTCCAGTGATTTCTATCTATTGACTTCTCATTGCCTCCGGTATTTATTGGGAAATGAAGGACCTGCAGTTCCTCCATATGGTTTCAATATGCTCGTCAAATAATGAAACTCGAAAAGTTTGATTTTTCGTCATCTTGATAAGTTTTGCAGTCAGAGAAAATCAAAAAATGGTTATGAGAAAGTTGAAATGATAGAAATTTCAGAAATATACACATAGAGAAATTTTAAATGCACACAACTAGTTAGAGAAAATTAGACCAGTGACACAACTGACTTTAAGAAATATCTTAAAAAGAGAAAGTAGTAAGTAAATTCCAAAGAAAATCAAATAAAAGAATAGTAACATACCAAGCTCATACATGTGAAAAAAATGAAGTTAGTTGTTGTCCTTTTCTCTTTTGGTCAGCAAATAAGATCTTTCCATAACCATCAATGACCTGAAAAATATCATTTATAATTGTAACATTGGTTTATAAAGGCTGATGAAACATTACAGAGAAATTTTGATGAAAGACTTAAATTGTTAGCAATTTCTTTTTCCTTCATTAGGTTTCCAATATTTTCAAAAGTAACTCACTTTTCCAGATTAAAGCCCTATAAGATGACAAAGAAGGGATTTAATAGTTGTTAATGCAATATAAGTTAGTAACTTGTTATTTGCTATCTTCTATTTTATTTGTTGTACTTACTCGAGTCCAGACGTATTTGATATGTGCTGCAAAATATTTTTTACATGTTCTTTTACCAATTTTGCAACTGGTAGAGTTTGTGAAAAAACTTAAGATTTTTTTATGCTGGTTGGTTAGGGCAAGACGTACTCATCGGCATCAAGTACTTCTTTGTCTTTGGTGGTTTGTTCTGTTTGCTTTGCAGCTTACTTTGAACTTCTAGTCACCTTCATAACTTTGGGATATTGAAAGTCTAGATTTTGCTGCTTTTCTTTCCTTTCTTTTGTCTTTAAATTCTTTATCATTGATGTAGGATCTTTTTTCACTGTAGGTAGTGAAAATATGAGTAAAAGTTAAATTTCTATGAGGTAACGGATCATATTTCAATATGTAAATTTATTTGATTCAGTATTTTCCAGTTACCATAGACTTTTTGTCTTTTGTTTTGGTTATTGTTTGTGTGTCACTTGTTCTTGCTGGGTTGTTGGTTGTTGTTCTACTTCTATTCCAACTATACACAGTAAAAATCAAACAAGTGCCAAAAATCAAATAAGCAAATAAACAGAAAAAATCAAATAAGCAGTGGAAATCAAACTGGCCAAACTAATGTGGTCAGAGAAATTTAACTTCCAGAGATAATTACCATTGACAAAAAAAATTGTAATCAATATAAATTTCTCTGAGTTATGTGGTTCGAGATTTTCACTGACCTTGGGGTTGAACTTGTGTTGGTGTTCGGTAAGGTTGTGTAGCTAGTTGGACAGATAGTTCTTGAATTTGTTCATGCAATCTAGTATTTTCAGTTTCAAGCACTGAAATTAAACATCTCAATTATTGAATTGTTTTTTTATCATCTTCTTTTTGAATCTCCAACATCCTTAGTTTCATTTGGTTTGTTTTGTCTCTTTCTTGAAGTTCCTAGTTATTTGATGTCAAGGTTCTTATTGTAATGTCCTTTTCTTGAAGTTTTGAGTTATTTGATATCAAGGTTCTTATTATAATGTCCTTTTCTTGAAGTAATTTATTCCAAATTTTCGCTTCTTTTATTTTGGACTTAGAAAGTGCCTTTAGTCTTTGTTGTACATTAACAATTTAAGCATCCTTTGATTTCTTAGATTCTTGAGGTTGATGCATTGTTGAACCACAAATGCTATTATGATGTTAGTCCATCGGCTCATTATCTTCTTCTTCATCTCTTTCTTCATTGTTTTCTTCTTCCTCTTTCCTCTTTAGATTCAGTGCCTTCATTTTCTTCTTTCTGTTCATTTTCTTCTTTGTCTTCTACTTCTTCATTTTCTTCTATGGCTTCCTTTTCCGCACTGCTTGCTTGATTTTCTTCTCTATTACTTGCTTCTTGTTCTTTTGTGTTGCTTTCTCCTTCTTGATTCCCTTATCCTTCTTCTTCAAATGACTCTTCTAATGTCTCCTTGAATTTGGCCAATGCCTTTTTTGATTCTTTTTTCTTTTTTTTACCAAGACAAAACTCCTCTGATGGGGTTTTAACTAGCTCATTGTTATCTATCTGTAATAGAAGGCTCTTTTATTAGAGAAATATTAAAATTTCATTGAGAGAAAAATTCAAATAAGATCAACCAAATGCCAATGGTCATAGAAAAGCAATCAAGGAGAAATAATTTTATGGGCCAGAGAAAATTATGAAACAAATAACATAATTTAGATATCAGAGAAAATCAATCAAGGCATAAAATTAATATTACTATAATTGTGGTCAGAGAAATTTGGATTCCAAAGAGAATTCATTACAATGGTAGAAATAAACCAGTGGTAATCGAAAAAGCAACATAAATTGAAATTTCAGAGAAAATTGATCTGAATCAG
This sequence comes from Camellia lanceoleosa, assembly GCA_025200525.1. NCBI lineage: Eukaryota > Viridiplantae > Streptophyta > Magnoliopsida > Ericales > Theaceae > Camellia > Camellia lanceoleosa. The sequence goes on along the minus strand of CM045767.1, from coordinate 163,456,121 downwards.
TCAAGGCACATAAATTATAGGCCAGAGAAAATTATACACAAGGAGAAATAATTTTATGGGTCAGATAAAATTATGAAACAAGCAACATAATTTAGATATCAGAGAAAATCAATCAAGGCATATAAATTAATGTTACTATAATTGTGGTCACATAAATTTGGATTCCAGAGAGAATTCATTACAAGGGTAGAAATAAACCAGTGATAATCAAAGAAGCAACATAAATTGAAATTTCAAAGAAAATTAATCTCAATCAGTCAAGGAGCATAAGTTATGGGCCAGAGAAAATTACATACAATGAGAAATAATTTTATGGGCCAGAGAAAATTATGAAACAAATAACATAATTTAGATATCAGAGAAAATCAATCAAGGCATATAAGTTAATGTTGCTATAATTGTGGTAAGAGAAATTTGGATTCCAGAGAGAATTCATCACAAGGGTAGAAATAAACCAGTGGTAATCAAAGAAGCAACATAAATTGAAATTTCAGAGAAAATTAATCTCAATCAGTCAAGGCACATAAGTTATGGGCTAGAGAAAATTACACAAAAAGAGAAATAATTTTATGGGTCAGAAAAAATTATGAAACAAACAACATAATTTAGATATCAGAGAAAATCAATTAAGGCATATAAGTTAATGTTACTATAATTGTGGTCAGAGAAATTTGGATTCCAGAGAGAATTCGTTACAAGGGTAGAAATAAACCAGTGATAATCAAAGAAGTAACATAAATTGAAATTTCAGATAAAGTTGATCTCAATCAATCAAGGCACATAAGTTATTCCATATAAGATATTGCATTTCAAAGAAAATTGATCAAATCAAGCAAGACACAAGGAGGGAAAAAAACTAGTGGCCGAGAAATTTTAGAATTTCATTGAGATTTCAATGGCGATAGAAATCTTACCTGTCGTGGTGCAAGAGAGTGGACTGGTGTCTTCTGCAGCTGTTTGGTCAATCTTTACAGGTTCCACTGGGCACATCTTGGGAATTCAGTTGTGTTACTGTCTTCCCAGTCAATGATATTCGCATGTTCACATTGCCAATACTGTGATGGAAATTGAAGTAATAAAATTTTGCTAAATACACAAATTTGTATGTATTATAACTGTAATTTGAATAGAAATTCTACTTACCAGCAATGCAATGACATGCTTTGTAACTTTTTCTATAGTTTTGTGCAATGCTGTGATAGAATCGATCAATATTGTTGTGATTGCTTGTGGCCAATCATATTGCTTTATTGATTCAATAGGTTCCATGTACTTGATAAAAACCCACCCTATTGAATTCTCACTTGTTGTAAAAAATAGGGTGAGACACAAGTACAATGTAACAATGATTGCTACATCTTTGAAGTCAGTTGGTTGCTTGTCTTTCATCGCTTTGACCAAGGCATTCTTAAGAACAGGACCAGTGAGCCTTGTGTCCTTTGGGAATCTTCGCCTTAGAAATGCAGTGTTTGGCTTTTTTGAGTATCTTAATGACATGACTCCTTTACCACCTTGCAAACCAAAAATCAAGGTCATGTCATTGGTTGTAAAGGTCAAGTTCTTTTTACCAATTGTGAATGCTTTCGTTTTTTCATTGTAATATTGGATTATTGCAACTACATCATCATCAGATTTCCTAGACTTCCCTGGATACATCTTTCCAGTGGTTAGAGCTTGGATCAAATACCATAATGAAGTCTTTTGAAGCTCTTCAAGGTGGTTTGAATTGAATTTAAGTGTTTCAAAAAAATGAGACAATAGATGAGAGGTTGGATCGGTATTGAATGCTGTAATGAGTTTTTTTTCTTTGGAGTTTAACAGGTTTTTTTCCCTTGAGCTTGAGTCTTTTGAAGTTGGGGTATTCATCTTGGTGCTTGTTGCTTCATTACCTTGGATGTATGTTTTTTGGCGAGAAGTTTGTAGTGCTTTGCTGTTTTTTGATCTAAGATCATAAGACTCAGAGAGTTTCTGTTTCTTTCTTGATGTTTCTGGTGTTTTGCTGGTTTTACGTTTCGCCATTTCTAGACAATGAAAACATAAAGATGTCAACATTAAATCCCAGAGAAAATTGAACATGCTAGAGAAAATTACACATAAGGGAGAAAACTAAGGTGGCCAGAGAAAATTAGACATTGAAAATTGTAGCAACCCTGATCCGTAATAAAGTACTAATCCATAATTAATGATACTAATGAGAGGATTAAAATAAATTATGTGTTTATTATATATTTCCATGATTTTTGGCTTTCTATCTGTTACTTGAAGTAATATTTGTTGTGAAATCTGCTTTAATATGAAAATTGAAAGCCTTATCGGCATCCAAAATTGAAATTAGTTACATGAATATGTTATTCGGAATTTTTAGAACCATGTAGCATATTTTATTAAAAATTGATTCAGAAAAATTAATTAGGTTGTGTTTAGTTAGCCTAATGTTCCGATTAATGTATTATATCATCATAACTATATAAGTGACCCTTAAGCCCATTCTTGAGCTCAATTCTCTTATCTCTTAGTGCCAAAATCTGAGTTCATACATCCTAGAGTGAGAGAGACTCCATTTTAGAGAGAGAAAGTGTAGATTCAAAGTTGAAGTTGAGGATTTTGCTAGAGTAGCTCAAGTTTGGCAAGGATCTTGTGTGTTTGAAGACTTTAGGTAAGCCCTTGACTATTAATTCATGGAAATTGTGTATTGTAGAAATGCATTCATGGAGTTGTTATGATCATTTGCATGTATTTTACATATGTTTGTCAAGAAGATGGAGAGTTTGATTATAATTTCACATGCATGCATATATATATATATATAGAGGTTTGTCATTTGAGTTTGATTTTGAGCATCTATGTTGTTATCATACGTTATTTGGCACATGCATGTATAATTCATCATGTTTTAAAGCTTAAATTCATGTTTTGAAAAGGATTTCCCTCATGCATGGAGCCTTTGAGCTCAATTTTGTTAAAACCGTGGTGTTGGGAAAAAGAGAGTTTATAAACCTTATCTATATGGAAGTTTGAACTCAATTTTAGCTAAATCCATGAGTTTTGAGCTAAAGGTTGTAAATGATCATATATTTGTGTTTTAGAAAATTTTTCCAAGTATTTTGAACAAGCCATGCACGAATTTGCCTTTGAAATTGCATTTTGAAGCTCAAAACTCCGTTTTTGGAAACCCAGAATTTCACAATCCAACTGAGCGAGGAAACCTGCGCTCGAGCAGAGAATGCGAGCCCTCAGTATTTTTTTGCAGGCATGAGCTCTCCGCTCGAGCGACCAAAGTCACGCTCGAGCGAACCCTTTGCATATTATTGATTCGCTCGAGCGTGGAAGTTGTAGCTCGAGCGTAGATTGAGACCAACTAGTACTTTTTCCGAGTTTGCAAGCCACTTGAGCGAAGGAAGTCACGCTCGAGCGACCCCTCACATGTTTGCATGTCCGCTCGAGCGAGAAAAGCTATGCTCGAGCGGGGACTTTATTTTTAGAAATTTTACTAAGTGTTTTCCCAATGCATTTTGGCATCCTCATGGCATCTTAGGCATTCCTAAGCCTTAATTAAGCCAAAGTAATGAGGTTATGAAGTAGAAATACACTAAGAAAGGAATGTACCAAGTTAAGAGATTACAAGAGTGTGTTTTGAACAATGCGTTAAGCAAGAAACTTATGTAACGAAAGCTAAGCCGTGATGGCCATATGAATGTGTAATGGTAAGTTATGTTTGTGTTATGTACCTTGTGATTGACTGTTTACAGGGAACCACTGTGAGTAACATTTCTGTAAAGATATGTTGATATGAATTATGTTCCAAATGTGATATATTAAGTCATGATTTTTGAAATGATTATTTACGTGAACGAATGTCCTATGTTTGAAATCTATTATGGCATCCATAGATAGTCCCAAGTCATGGGAGACGGCATGTAAATGCAGGTCCATGACATATATGTGTTTACGAGATCTCGTTAGCCACTTCATTGTGGTGATATGTGTTTAATCAGTATCCGGAACCGATTATTCTAGTCGGAAGACGATATGTGATGTGTTCTATGGAATGTACCATTATTATGTTCAAACATGAGAATGATTATGCTATGATCTGTTTTACGCTTATGATATGTTCGGATTTCGTTCACTAACCCCTTTACCTTAATGTTATTCACTAGGCTATAGCTCACTGTGTGTATATATATGTATAGGTGAGCATTTTGGAGATCGAGCCTGAAGGGTGTTGTCAGAATCTGTGTTCTGTTGTCAGCCAATCATTGCACCTCACGTGGAGGTTCCGGATGTGTCACTTGTTATGAGTTTCGGTTACTTGTGTATATGACTTGTAGTTTTGTTGGCTGTACTTAAGATACTTTTATGTGTGTGGGTATAATGTATGAATGACTTTTGGATACGTATATAAAGTTTTAAATATTCTGTTTCATATAAGTCAGCACAGCTCATTGGACGATTATATTTATGCATTTACTTCCGCTAGCCCTTAATTTTGTTAATCTGTTCAGAGGCCTTCGATAATCCAAGGATTACTGGCCAGTTATGATGCTAAACCTATAGGGCGCGGGTTTGGGTCGTGACAGAGTGGTATCCAAGCACGAGTTAATTTACCCACACACGTGTCCATATGAGCTGTAGGGTGTCCTAGAAAAGAAATAGGGGCATTGCATTATCATGTTTAAGTGTGTGAACTATTATGAACATATCTGAATTGAAAATGAAAAGAAATGAACCTTAGAGTTATATGGAATAACATATAACGTTGAATGTGTAATTCTTGTGAACATGACCATATGAACGTGAAAGACTACGTGACTTATGTGAATATATTGGAGTTGAGATAAAATGATGAACGTGATTTATATGAATCGAAACATGAAATCAGTGAGAACTTTCCCTATATTGACAATTGCCCGGTTTATGTATAGACAAATGGAAAGGACAAGGAATGTAGACGAATCTTCTAATGCTAGAATTAGCCGGTTAGAAAGAATAGTCGAAGCCTTAACTGAATCTTTGAGACAATAACAACAACAAAGGCAAATACTTGTACCTGAACCAGCTAATTATGATATGATAACACTGACACAGAAATATAATAAGATGAAGCCACCGGAATTTCTAGGGGGTATTGAATCGATAAAAGCCAAGGCTTGGGTTTTAGAAACTGAGAAAATATTTGAAGTATTTCCGTGTATTGAGGCACAAAAAATTTTGTTGGCAACATTCACCCTCAAAGAAGAGGCTAGGAGATGGTGGATGTTAGTACGAAATGATAATGAAGGTGTGATATGAGATAGATTTAAAGAAATTTTCTTTGAAAAATATTTTCCCCAATACATCCGAGATAGAAAGGTATCCAAATTTGTACAACTAAAACAAGGCGATATGACTGTGGCCGAATATGAAGCAAAATTTACTGAACTAGCCCGATATGCACCACACCTGGTAGACACTAACTACAAAAAGGCTAGAAAATTTAAATGTGGACTTGATTTAGATGTGTATGACCGAGTAGGCGTTTTAAAGTTATCAAAGTGTATGGACGTTCTTGATAGGGCCTTAATGTCTGAGGAAAACATAGCAGCCTTGAAAATATCGAAATTAACATCATCAACTGAATCAGAAGGAAAGAAACAAAAGAAACAGGAAGTTGAAATGACCAATAATTCAATGACCTCTGTGAATGAAAAATATAAGGCAATGACTTTTGGCAATGTAAGTAGGGGAAACAATGTGAACAATGATATACCTATCTGTAGAGAATATGGGAAACAATATTGGGGCATTTGTCGCCACCTATTAGGGGCTTGTTTTAGATGTAGACAGAAAGGACACTTAGCTAAGTCTTGCTTACGAGCTCATCCGAACAACACTAAGCCTAATGCTAATATAATTGGTTCTGTTCCTGTACTTAGAGGCAATGAAGGGTTTACATCCTAGCTCTAGGAGATGCTCGAAATACTGAATCGACTGACGCAGGTATTACTTTAATTACGTGTAAAATGTATGTGTAAAAATTGATTTGGGAATCCGTATGACCATAACTTGAACTGAATTGTTATATGTTGACTGAAACCATTGAATGATTGGACCTATGAACTCGAATTATGTACCTGAATCATTTGCATGTGGAACTCCTGAAATTGAGAACCTATGTCAGTTTTGGAAGAATGAACTGTTACTTATGAGTTACGAACGAATGCCTAAATGATAATTGATTCTAGACTTGTATCTGTGTGTCCTTACTTGCAATGCTATTAGAATTGATGGGGCTGAACTGTGGTTAATAAACGCTTTGAAACCTACTGCCTGATGTGAACTAAATGTACGACACTTTGAACCCTTATGTTTAATAATTACCTATGCTATGAAAAATGTTTGGACTTGTATATACGCATACCTATGCTTGTGGATGTTATTAGACTCTGGACATACACATATATGACTATACCTTTGCTCAGAATGATTGATATGTTATTTGTTTGATAACTTGACCGTTGGGACTATGACTCTAGGATTGTGTGACTAAGTAAAGACCCCGAATGATAAACTCTAAACTGTGAACCGTGATTGTTGAAAATTGACAAGACTATTTGACTAGACCAGCGAGCCTATGCTTTAGTGACTGTATGACCAATTTGGGACTTCTACATAACAACTTGCTATTGTGTGCCACTGAAAAACTTTATATGATACGCTGCTGTGTACCGTATGCCTATATGAAAGACTTATTTGGGAAGCTGCCATGTTCACTATGATACTTACCTCTTGATATGGACAACTGCATGCCTATGCATTTACCTATAAACTTATTTGGAGAACACATGGTCTATGACTTGAAACACTTTGACATGAACTATTATGATGCATGACTCTGAGGTAATTTGAGAATTGATAAACTTAGAACCACTGTAGAACTGTTGACTATGTACCTAAACGAATGGAGTACGAACTATAGAACCAAATGTATTTTGTTTGAAAATGATGAGGATAGAACCTTTACCTGATCTAATTGATAGAACCATGGTTTGATGAGACATTTGTTTAGCTGATAGGACTTCTGTTTGATGACACACGATGTAACGCCCTCAAAATAATACATAAGACCCATCATTTTAGACATGCAGTGATATAAGAAATTCAACACTTTTCCATTTCATCAGAGTAGTTCTTACAACAGTATTACATGTTAACAACAAAAGCAAATGCCCTACGGGCTTACAGCTTTCCAAGTCAACACTTGGTTACACAAAAGAAGAGTACTAACTCTATACAAAATAAGTCCTTGGCTTGATATACATGTAATACAAACAAAAAGAGTCAAAAAGAGTCTTCAACTCCCATAAATCATCCAAGCTATGACCTTGGAGGTGGCATGCTACCTGTACCTGAGAATGATGTCCCATAAAGGGTGAGCCAATACCCAGTAGAGATATGCTAAACACAGTATGAGCAGTAACTAAGACATTAGCAATTGATAAATGTTTAATTCCCATAAATCAATTCATATACTATTTTCATTACATGACAACTGTGTCCATGTTTTCTTTCCTTTTCTATTTCTTATTACATTCTCAACTCATGACTATGGCTTAGAACCTGGCCCACAATTTAATAGTAATTCATACTAACATTTCCCATTTCATAATAGATAAGCATACTAGCTATATCAACATTTTCAACAGATAAGCATACGAGCTACATTATCACTTTAACAGATAAGCCTATGAGCTATATCCACACTTCCATAGATAAGCATATGAGCTATATCATCATATTAGCTAACAAGCATAAGAGCCGTGTCAACGGAGTCCATCCCCTATCTTCTCCCATACAGTATCCGGTTTAGAGGTCCATCCCCCATCTTCCCCTAAACCGTGGAGTATATCCCCTATCTCCTATCGCACACACACAACGTATATACACATAGGTCATATACAAAATCAATCAATACATAACGTTAATGTATTCTATCAACCGTCATACTCTATGACACATCCAATTGATTTGTTTTAGTTTGCCTAATCATCATGCATTGTCTACAACAATCAAAACTACCCTCCACCGGTAGTCCAAAGCAATTATTTCTAAACAGATAATAAAAGCTCCAACAGATAAAATATCAATGTTTTCAAAAGTAAGCGATTAATAAATCCAACTCTACCATTTTACACTATAATGAGCCAATTTCATTATTTCCATCTCAATTCCAAATAACACACTTTTCCCAAATTAATTATATCAATTAATTTATACTACAACTTAGGGTTTTCTACCTTTTTTTTCCAATAAGACCCCAATGGTCCAAAAATCAATAACCAACAATAATAACACCATTTTGAAACCCAAAATACATATTTAAGAATCAAAATGACAAAACCCCCATTATACATTTTGAAACCCTAGATCCCAAAATCAAACCATTTAACAAAATGCTCAATAATCTAGGTCAAAACCCATAAGAGTGAGTAGGAATCCCTACCTCAAATTTCGAAGCCCAAGGAAGAAGATGAAGAAAACCAAAATGCTCCAAACTCCAAGATCTACGGATCAAAACGAAACCCTCAACGATCAACACAACTTTTACAAAGGCCAAAGGAAAGGAAAGCACTCTAACTAAATCAAACCCTAGAGAGAAGGGAGTTTCTAGAGAGAGAGGCTCTCAAAAATGTTTTTGGGAAAGTAAAAGAGAGAGAGGAAGTGTAAAAAATGATTCAAAATGCCCGGTATCCTCGTTATCGACATTCATTTCGGCGGAAAACACAACGCTCGAGCGTTAAGAACAAAAAAACTAGGTCCGCTCGAGCGCAAGACGGAACGTTCGAGCGCCAAGACACAAAAATAAAGTACATCCGCTCGAGCGTGAAAACCAGTTCGCTCGAGCATAGATTTCCCCATCCCAGAACTTACACCAAAAAGTACTACCTGCTCGAGCGCCAACAAGCCTACTTGAGCGCGACCCGCTCGAGCGTAGGAAATCCGCTCGAGTATAGAAATCACACCTGCAGAAGTTTTGCAGACCACGAAAATACTGGGAGTGTGCAATCTCCGCTCGAGAGCTAGACGTCTTCGCTCGAGCGGAACGACCAAAAACCTGGCAACAAGATTTTAGACCAAGGCTCAACCCACCTGCTCGAAACATGACCAACATATCCTAAAACTCAAACGTGAGGAATTAAAGGATGACAACAAGGTATACAACCACCAACTCCACGGAACCAACGTCCGGAATACAACGAATACAGAAAGGGAAACCCAGGATCGCTATAACTTTGAACTTTTGTTTGATATGATCGGATGGAACTTTTTCTGATGTGATCCGATAGGACTTTTATCTGATTTGATCTAAGGAGAAAACTAAACATGGCAAGCCAAAGAAAATTTTCATTCCATAATATGAAAATGTCAGAGAAATTTACAGACACAACCAGATAAAATTAAATATGACAGACACACACAAGGGAGAAAAGTGATGTGGCCAGAAAAAATTATAAATGCCAGAGAAACATAGACACAGACAAGAGAGTAAAATTACATATAGATGTAAAATATAGCCAGAGAAAATTCAAAAAAGAAACATAAATTTAGCAAGCACAAAAAAATGAAAAACGCCTGAGAAAATTACACATTCCAGAGAAAATTAAAATGCTAGAGAAATTTATAGAGCAGAGAAATTTGAATGAATTGAATTTGAAAATTACACAGAGAAATACAGAGAAATTAAACATGCCAGGGAAAATGAAGGAATAAACAGAAACAAATGGGAAATAAACATGCCAGAGAAAATTCGAAGAAAAAATATAGATCAAGCAAATGTCAGAGAAATTTACAGACAAAATCATACAACAATGTTTAAGAATAAGTTTAAAACGTAAAAAAATAACAATTTTCAAATTTATGTAGTTTTTATTACGAAATTGAAACTCTAATTAATGGAATGCTAATATAAAATGCAATTAATTGTGTTTCCAGAGAAAAACTCATTGGATTGTAGAAAAACTTACCACAGTGAGTATGAAATCCTAATTACGAATTGATATGCCCTGAGATGAAAATGAATTGAGATAATGATGAACAATGAAAACCGGTCAGAGAAATTTGTGAAGAAGAAATGGAAAAGATTTTCACAGAAGATGATGAAACCCTAATGTCGATAGTGAAGATGATTGAAACCCTAATTCTATTCTTCTCTTGTTCGTGAAGATGGTTGGATGTGAAGTCTGGAACTGATCAGTCGTTGGAATGTAGTTCAAGTTCCCCGTTGATTGTGAAGGGTATCTTGGTCCAAGAAGTAATTAAAGCTCGCGCGTTATTAGTTAAGGGACTTGAGACATCATTCTTTTTTTTTGTGTCATTTTTTCTCTAAATTACTATTATTAGGGACCTTAAAAAAAATTTCCAAAAAAATACCAATTCATTCTGTTTGGTTTTAATTTCCAGAATTCACTTTTTAGAAAAGTTTACATTTTTGTTTTCCACATTTTTTTATTTTCATTGAATTTTTTTAATAGTTTAAGCAAAATTTTTAATTTTTAGACACAACTAATATAAATACACTTAAAAAGTATAATTTTTATGAAAAAAATATTTAAAAAATTCACTAAATATCAAAAATACAAAAAATATGAAAATTCAATATATTTTTTATATTTTTGTGTATTTATTAATTTTTTAAAATATTTTTTTTATAAATATTTTAATTTTTAGATATAAATACATCTAAAAAAATAAAAAAATTTAAAATTTTAAAAATATTCATTTTATAAAAATTCTATTTAAAAAAAAAATTAAAATAAAAAATTAAAACTAAACATGATAATGAGTACATATGCGTATAACTTCATTCAGGATATTTTGATAACCTGATAAAAAGTCAACTCTTTTAAATTTTTAAAATTTTTTTAAAATCACATTATGTGAGTATTTTTTTAATACAAAAAAAAAAAAGTCAAAAAAAAAAAAAAACTCACACGATAAAAAAGCCAAAAAAAAAAAAAAAAAAAAAAAACTCCCAAAACACGAGGGAGGTATCAGAGAGCCGTGTGGAGAGTCTGCTGACAGAGATTGTATCTACCTATTGCAATCGCTTCTACGCCAACAAGCCTGAGCTTGCAGCCCGAAGGATCGAGGCCATCGGCTATCAGGTCGGCCACCAGCTCTCCGAAGGGTATACTTTCTCCTCTAATCCCCATATATATCTCATCATTCTTCCTTCAAATTCAACACTCTCGCTGATTAGAAGCTATCCAATTTTGATCCCAACCTGTCATCTTACCCATTATTGGAAAATACATATTTCCTCCAAAAAAAAAAAACATGAAAAACACTTTCAACCAAACAATCACAAAATCGTCTTTTTCTTCTTCCTCTTTCTCGATTTTCCATTTTTGTTTTTTGGTGTTTTGATTTTGGTATCAGCAACAAGCAATCACCGATCATGTCCTCGGCAATCTCTCAGCTTTTTTGCTTCTCTTCAATCAGCAGCAGACTACATCTACACACACGGCCATGCCCCACTTTTCGTTCCAAGGTGAGAATACTGCTCTCAAAACCCCCCAAACTTTCTCAGATTCCGTTTGGTTCCCAAGAAAATGCTAGAAAATTTAAAAATTTTGAATTTTTTTTGCTGGGTTATATGCGATTTGATGAGGTAAAACCTCTAGTCAACTCCTCAGTAATTTTTCGCCTCCAATTTGGGGTTTTATCTTTGTATTTGTATATGATGTACAAAATAAATTCAAATTTCCAGTTTTTTATTCTGAGGATTATTATGTCTGCAAGAAAAGAATAGGATAAATTACACTGGTAGTCCTAAAATATAGTTTCAATTTGCTCAATTTTTACCATTAATTTTAGATTTTACGTCAATTTGGTCCAATTGATAATGCGGTTAGGATTATTCACAGAAAATTTTCACTGAATTGGTTGAGGTTAAGGCACCGAATTGATCCAAATTTGCAATTTTGCTCCTAAAAGCATGACACCTGCTATTTATGTGTGCATTTGCCATTTAAAAAAAAAAAAATGCTAAAAATTGGAATCAATTGGACTAATTTGAGACAAAGTAAAAAATTCCGGGTCAAAATTGATCAAATTGAAATACAATGACCAAAATGACACGAGCCAAAGTAGAGGGACTAACAATTTAATTTGCCCAAAGGAAAATAAATTTAATTTATTTCTCAATATGAATATTTTCATTTGCTAAAATTTGGTGGAAGTTTTACTAATGAGTGCTTTATATTATTGTTCTATTTTATAGATTTTGGAAGTAGTACCAACTGTTGGAAATCTTTATTTTGTAGGTACTGGTTGTCATGAACAGTGATGGAAGTGGCACAGGGGTATCGGGTTCACAGACTAAGACCAATCTGAGTTATACTGCAGATGCTTCAAGATCACATATTGAGGGGTCAGCAAAGTCCTATGCAACTCCATCAGAAAATGACAATGGAAAAGGAATGAATGAGCCAGTACAAGAACATGCTGTCACCCAACAGATAAGGGCAGCAAAGATCCATGATTTTTGTCTTGGCATTCCATTTGGTGAGTGTGCTTTAATGTTGGTTTAAAACTTCTGGTTTTTCCTCACCCAGAAAAGTCTTTTAGTGTGTCCTGGCTGTTGTGAAAATACTTGTTAGATGAGTAATAATGTAACTCATGCACCCTCATTTATGAAATTGATTGAGGATTTGTTGAACTTGTTTTGATTCTCTCAATCTACTCATTAAATTCATAATGGATGTAAAATGCATAGATTCAAAAGTCATTTGCAACTTGCAACCTTTATTACATATTACTTACATAGACATCATAGAAATTACTTCGCGTCAATGGAAGGCCTCTACTATTCTTTACGCTTTCTTAGTTTCACCATACTCGCATCATTTTTGGTTTATATAATACTTCAGTTTTATGACTTTCTTCTTGTTATGGTGAAAGTTGTATGGTAGGAATTCTTGCTAGTTTAGCATTTGTAGAATGTTATGTATCTTATGATGTTTCGAGATCATGCACCAAATCAAACCACTGTCTTTATTGTATTTATGCATCAATAGCATAGCACATAATATCACAAGTCAAGTGATGTTGTGACCTGGGTTGATTAAATCAAATAAATAAAAACATGAGAGTGTATGCATTAGGGATTTTGTTGCAAATTTTATGTTATCATGTTTTGCATGTACTAATTTTTTTTTTTTTTGTTATTTTAAAATTTTATCTGTAGGTTGCACTTTTGATTGTTTTGAAATTTTAATATCGTTGGTGTTGGAGAGCTTGATGTCATTGTCGGGCTAATTCTTAACATCTTTAAACTTTTGGGATTAGTGGTGATCTAATGTGGTATTAGACCTCTAGTCAGGAGAGGTCTTGGATTCACTTTTTTTGACTTTTTACGAAAAGATGTGCAGAAAAGTAGAGAGGTGATATGACCCAAAAAAGATAAAAAGATATAAAGTGTGCTTATATAGCACACCCCAAAAATGCTCATTCTTTGCATTTGTTTCCCCTTTTGCTTTTTGTTTCTCTACATGTTTGGATGTTTGCATCTCCATGTGTAAGATAGGGTTGCATGTGAGAGAGGGTGTTGAAGAGTTTTGTAGTGAACTCTCTTTTATAGAGAGAATGGGATACAATGGAGTAATCAAATTAGTGGAGCACTAAACTAAATTAATGGAGCATTAACCTAAATGGAGCATTAACCTAAATGGAGTAGGTATAATGGTAATGGAGCACTAATTATGGTGCACTAACTATAATGGAGTAGGTGTAAGAATTGTTACATTCAACAGCCCCCCTCAAACTCAAGGGGGTTAGGAACTAACCAACTTGAGTTTGGAGAGAGTAACAAAACAGGAAAAATAATCTGATAAATAAAAGTAGATAGGAGACACTGTATGGTCGTGTCAGACCGTTGTAGAAGACAGTTTATAGGGTCATGTCGGACCGTTGTAGAAGATAGTTTATGGGGTCATATCGGACCGATGTAGAAAACAGTTTATGGGGTCATGTCGGACCGTTGTAGAAAATAGTTTACGGGGTCATGTCGGACCGTTGTAGAAAAACAGTTTACTGGGTCATGTCGGACCGTTGTAGAAAACAGTTTACTGGGTCATGTCGGACCGTATAAGAGCTAACCGGAATCAATGTCGGGGCTTCTGAGTCTTGTCGGACCCTTATAGAAGCTAACCGGAATCAAAGTCGGGACAGTTTACAGAGTCTTGTCGGACCCATATAGAAGCTAACCGGAATCAATGTCGGGACAGTTTACAGAGTCTTGTCGGACCCTTATAAAAGGCGTGCCCAATTTTATCAAAAGGTGTGCCATCAAAAGGTGTGCCCGACAGCCATCAAAAGTCGAGCCATCAAAAGGCGTGCTATCAAAAGGCGTGCCATCAAAAGGTGTGCCCGACAGCCATCAAAAGTCGAGCCATCAAAAAGCGCGCCGATTTGTCGTCAAGCGTTGAGAGGCGCGCGATACGCGTGTCGACTTTGCCTATTTAAACCAAGGCGAGGCTGCCGCTGATGTTGAGACAAAAAACCTGCTGAAAAAACTCCGAAAAACTCTTCGTTCTCTCTGTAACACTTCTGAGAGAAATAATCTGTAACACGCTGTTGCTCTGAAAATGGCTTCTTCTTCCTGCCCCGTTACCCAGAACATAGCTTCTTCGTCCCGTGGTCTTACTCTCTTTCCCGACCTCAACGAGGCCACAACCCAGAATATAGCCCTTGAACCTCAACCAAGCGCCCCTGGACCAAGCGTCCCTGGTTTTGCGCCTTTGAACTTTCCGATGCTGTCTGTGGAGCAAAGAATGGCTGCATAATCGGATATTGAGGCGAATTATTACACACTGAAGTCATGTGTTGAGACCATGACTGCGGTCTCAAACCTGTCGCACCGGCTTCAGAGTAGGACAAATGAGGTCAAGCAGCTTAAACGCTTGGCAGCTCTGCTCGGGGCATGTATAAGGATGCCCGAGCAGAGATATGTGGGCTGAAGGCTGAAAATAAGGAACTGAAGCGGAAGGCCACCGTGATGCTCAGATTTGGAGGGCCGCCTTATGTGACGGTTGAGGAGCAACGGGAAGTGAACGTGCTCGGCGGCGTGGGAAACACGGAGGCACCACCGGCAAGGGACGCCCAAGACAAAGGTAAAAAGAAGAGAACTGCTGAAGAGGCGAAGAAGTGAGGCCGGTTGTTTGTGGTGGTGATGGGATGTGGTTGTTTTGTTGTTGTTGGTTTTTTTTTTTTTTTTTTTTTTGTGTGTAAAATGATGATCGGGTTTGATCCCCGGCATGAATAAAATAAGGTTGGTGACATTACTGCAATTGCTTTCTCTTTTTTTTTTGGATGACCCAGATTTCTTTTTCTGAGTATTCCAATTCTTAGAGAAGAAATCAAAGCCAAATGGCCCCCCAGATCCAAATCCCGACAAACTGATGGAAGCAGCTTTTTCAGCCAAAGGGTTAAACTGAGGCATAGGCTTTGTGTGGGACTACTCCATCCTCGTGACCGAACTCATCATATGCCAATTATAACACCTGCATTCCCTTGCATGAATTCTAGTTACAATGTCTCAGTAAGTACTCTCAGGGTCATGATGGAGCAATTCCAATTTGGTAACAAGATCTGTGAGGAGATAGAGCTGAATAAAGCCCAATGGAGTGCTCTGTTTGAGCCATATTTGTTCTTTGAAAGCTATAAAAACTACCTGCAGGTTGACATAATTGCTGCTGACACTGATGATTTGCGTTCTTGGAAAGGCTAGGTTGAATCCCGACAACCAAAGCTAATGAGTGAGCAGCATCCTGAAAAACCATCTCAAGAAAATGGTGAAGTTTATAGGTCTGGATCTGGTGAAAGAGGCTTTAAGAGGAAAAGAGATTCTGAGGAAAGTCCAGAGAAACGGCAATCAATTAAAATCGAGAGGCGGGATTCAATTTCTCCTGACATTGTTAGTGATATTTTTGCCGGTGCATCTAAGGACTATGGTATTGGGTTCTGTGAGAACAAAAGGAAGTTCAGATAATGGAACATGTGAAGTTGGCATGGCTGAAGTGGGTGAAAGTGGATCTACTAGGAGAGTGCTGCGGCAGATGGAAAGCAGTGAAGAGGGCAGCACAGATGGAGTTAAATCAGATAAAGAGATCTCATATTCAAGTGTCATCACAAACCTTGCCAGTGAGATCAACTCTTGCGAGGATGTTGGGCTTGAATCTGTTGCGGGTAACAGTGAGGGTAATGCACAGAAAGGGCCCAATTATGATGCTCAAAGAGGAGCTGGTTACGATGCACAGATAGGACTCAACTATTATGCACAGAGAGGATATGGCTATGACACAGGCAAAAGTGGTGGGTATGATGCACCACCTAGAGGTGCTGCTAACCCTCAAGGACAGGTGGCAGCTCCTAACAATGCGCCTTACGGGTCTACAACACCAAAGAAAAGAAACCAAGTGAAGTAGGTTGAGGTCCGGCGGACAGCCAAGGCAAGGTTGCCGCCCGCCGGTAAGGCGAAGAACACCAAGAGCTTAACCTATAGCTCTGATACCATGTAGGAAATTTATGTATTGATAATATTGATTGATTGATTGATGATATTACAATGGAGAGAATGAACTCTCTTTTATAGAGAGAATGTGATACAATGGAGTAATTAAATTAGTGGAGCACTAAACTAAATTAATGGAGCATTAACCTAAATGGAGCATTAACCTAAATGGAGTAGGTATAATGGTAATGGAGCACTAATTATGGTGCACTAACTATAATGGAGTAGGTGTAGGAATTGTTACATTCAACAAGTTTGATATGCATTGACTTTCTGTTTGCTTCTAATTTAGACTAAGTACTGGCTTTGCTGTAGAGGGTAATAGGCAGCTAGCTAAAGATATGGAAGGTGTGAGTTTATACTTTTGTGTTATTAGCTTCATTGCTGGTTCTTTATCCTAAACAGTTTTCTGTGTTCATATATACTATTGAATTGTTAAACTGCTTCATAAGTTAGTGTAATGGTGATCCATGTTAATTGTATGTTCAGTGTATCCAACAAAGGGACAAACCTTTTAGCTTGTTGGTTCATAGGTGTTGGTTTCTTGTACTAACTAATTGGTTTTATGTTGTCATTTATTGATTGTATCTTTCCATAGGTGGTATTGTTTTAAGTGGGGGGCTTATTGGTCTTATATTTACAAGAAATCCTACTACTTTAAGCACTGATGCGCTCTTTGGAGGTGCTTTGCTATCCCTCAGCACCTTAAGCTTAAAGGTCTGGAGACAAGGAAGATCCAGCTTCCCATTCATACTAGGACAAGCAGGTATCTACTTCTCCTGTGATTTAAGATATCATGATATTGATTTCTTTTATATTTTTGCTCTTGGATTCTTGTATCTTTTGTTAGTTTCAAATTTATGTTTTCTTATTTAGAAGAGGGAAAGGAGGCAAAAAAAAAATAGTAGGAACTGAGAAGAAAAACATAAAACTATTCATCCCTCTGAATGGTAGTTTTGTGGCACTTTTTATGGCTGCCAGTGGACTAGCTTGTGAGGAGATTTTAGTGGTTTATTTATAATCAGTCACTCTATAGTACAACTTTTCTCCTCAACTAATGGTCCAGGCCAGGTTTGTTAGTTGAATTATATAATCTTTTTTGGATAAGTAGTGTGTATATATTAATAATGAAAGCAAAAAGGAACACAAGAACCTATATCACCTATACATCAATCTACTCAAAAGACTACAAAATTCAAAAATTCATTAAAAACAGAATTAACATCACCCAAGACCAACTATACAAAAAATGGTTTTTCAAGTTAAACGTCAAACCCAAAGAAAGACTGGATGAAGTGTTCTTAATCAGAGTCAGCCTCACCCCTTTTGATAAATACCGTCTCTTCCAGCCTGCCAGACACATGTGGAACCTTTCCACTCAAGCTCCAAACTGAGTTCACCTCAAAAGAGGATCCAAGAGGAAGACCAAGTAGAAAGAAGGTAAATAATGATAACCCTTACAGCCAAAAATATCTGCCGACACTCCCACAGGAGGAACCTCTCCGACTGGAATAAGGCTAGACTTCCCCAAATTTACTTTCAAGCCTGAAACTTCCTTGAATAATAGTGTCATCTGCATAAAGCAAGTGAGAGACCTTTAAAAGGGGAGCCATCAAGCTGCCTCATATGAAAACCCTCCAAGAAACCACCCTGGACGGCCCTCTCATCCTATAATGTCCTTATTATCCTCAAAGATACTAAATTTGGCTCTTTCATAAGCTCCAAATTACAGAGTTTGCCAAGTGTTTGAAAAAGTTCATGAAGTCAATGATTTTCCATCATTTACAAGTGCAAGGAACCGATGAGGAAGGTTCTCGTTTTTATGCATGACATCCATATGCCTTGTAAAAACAACCAAGATAAGTGTTATATAAATTTATGTTGATCTTCATTTTGGATGTTGCATTTCTGGCCTCGCAGTAATCGCCGTGGCTCTTCTCTGGAAGAACTTTCAGACTTACTCTATGGTAGTTTATCTCATCACCACTACATCATTTTCCCTCATGGGCTAGCTTATTCTTTATATTTAACTATAAGAATGATATTGTGATTGCAGACAAAGAAACTGTTCCCAACAGGCTTTTATGCTGCCATTAGGTACTTAAATATCTCCCAGTGCTTCTATTGATGAAGTTTAGTTACTTTCCATCATGAGCTATATCTTGCTAAAATGGTCTTCTGATCTTTATGTGTGTCAGTGCTGCAATGCTATGCTTCTATTCCTATGTGGTTTTGTCAGGAGGAAACCCACCACCAAAAAAGTTGAAATCATCTGCCGTTGTCCCATCATAATCAGAACCAACGAAGCTCATATCTTTGAATCAAAAAAAAAGGAAGCTCATATCAGATTTGAGGTTTACAGTTTTTTTTTTTGGGCTTGTGGCTTTCAAGTGAATGTGAAGGTTGTTTTGTTTGTTTGACATGAAGACTTGGTCAGTCATGAGAAGAGGGGAAGTGTAATCATAGAACTGGGTTCTAATTTAGAGGTTGCTTAAGTGAAAATTAGAAGAAAACTGTTTGCCGTGTCAGCTATGTTCTAAAAAATAAAAGGAGAAACAGTTTGATATGTTCTCATGTAATCTACATATGGATTGATATAACTTGCATGCAAATTGTTGAAAGAAACTTTTGAATGGGTGAAATAATAGTGTTATTGAAATATAACTAACTTGCAAAATAGTTTCATGCAGTCAGTTGAAAAAGAAGAAAAAAAAGAAAAGAAAACAGGCAGGCTACAAAGTTTTGCAATTTTTTTTTAATGGGTAATTAAACAAAAAATGGTTTTTTTTCCTTTACTACTATGTATCTGTTTCCTTCTTACTCAGTTCTAAAACTATCGGTTTAGATTCGGGATTGATCAAATTTTTCTCTCTTAGGTGTCTCACTTTCAAAATAAGAAATTTCACATTTTTTCACAAGATGAAATGATTTCAAATCATCTTCTAATGTAAAAATAATCGTGGATATCGCACTTACTGATATTTTGCTTTCTAAAAAACCAAATAGTCATAAAAGTTTAAGGGAAATTAAAGCTCTACTTATTCCTCCCTTGAGCATGATCATATTTTAATGTAGACAACTACATTTTATTTTTGATAACTTGTTTGAAAAAAAAAAAAGGTTTGAATTTTCATAATGGTGTGTTTAATTCTACTCTTACAAATTTTCATTAAAGTAGGAATTATATTTTTATAATCAATTTTAATTTATTTAAAATATTATTTTTATATTATATAAGTTTACAAATTATATTAAACAAAAGTATAACCAATTTGAATTAACATTATGGCAGAAGATTTATTGTTTTTTATTATCTTACATTTGGTAAACAATTCAAAAAAGCTTGTTAAATATATCTGGTAAATAACGGAAACAAGTTTTACTATCAAAAAAAGGGAAACAAGTTTATTATTGGTGAGGGAGGGGGGACGATGAAAGAAGAGAATAAGGCAGAGTTCAGGAAGCTAGATGATCAGTGTTTTGTCTTTAGTGGAGATTTAATGTCAAATTCAAATTTGAAAAAGAAAGAATCTCATGAAAATGTTGAGAAATCGGCTTCTCATGTAAGCGGGAAGATGAAATCAGATTTTGGGAAATTAGATAATATAAGTTTTGTGCTTGGTGGTAATTGGAGTGAACTGACATCAAACTTAGATTCGGTGAAGAGTGAATCTAATGAAAAAGGAGGAAAATCAGTACCAATTGGCAGCCAGAAGATGAAACTTGGAGCACAATTGGGGCTGTCTGATAATGTTGGTTTTAATTTTAGTGCTTGTTTGAAGAGTTCATCATCAATTTCAGATTTCAAAAAGAGAGAATCCAGTGAAAGTTCTGGGAAATCAGACTTTGAGGATGTTGGAAAGATGAAAGTAGATATTGAAGTAGGTTCTGTTGTAAATAATAAAGACAATTTTGTATTTGGAAGTAGTGTTAGTAGCACCAGTGCTTCCGGGACAAGCACAGCACACAAACTCTCAGATGAGATGAAGAAATTGACTGTTGATGATTGTGGAAAGATTGAATGTTGTGACAACGCTGAAGATCCTAATATTAACTCTTACGGCAGTTCTAATCATGTCTTTGTGTTTGGAAGTGACAAAAGCCCCCCTGGTTTTTGTACAGGAAAAGCAGGAACTACTTCATATGAGCAGGTCAAGGATGCAAATTTGAAAGGTCCTGGGAATGGCGCTGCTGTTGAGAAGACGGAAGGAGTCAACTTTAGAACCATTGACAAGAATGTCTTTGTATTTTCAAGTAGTATTGATGCTGCTGGCTCTTTTGGTGGAGGTGAGCGACATGTTATGCCAACTGAAAAGGATAAAAACACAAGTGGGCTGGGAGTTTTCGATGGAATAAAACTGGGGTGTCCTTTTGGAAGTTCTTGGGAGGAGAAGCAACCAGCAAATGTCGATGAGAAGAGCTCCAATGGCCCTTCTGTCAGTACCTCTACTCCAAAACCATTTATTTTTCAGGCAGGGCTAAGTAAAATCTCTGATGGACCTCAAGATCAACTCAATGATGATACCAACCTGAATAAAACCTCTAACCAGTCTTTATTTTCATCCAGTGGGCTTGGCTTTGAAGTACCTTCTATGGGCAGATTTGAGAATAAGGATAAATTCAGCTTCACAAGCACGCCAGTTGGATTAGGGGCATCTACTACAGACTTTAGAACATCGAATAGGGATGCATCTTGTTCATTTACAGCAAATCTGTATAACGGGTTAAATAAAAAGTTGGAATTTTGTGAAAAGAGTATTTCAATCAAGGACAAGACAGGGAAGAAGACGAGGAGAAAGTTGAGGCAGGCTATTCCAGTTCAGCAGCAATCTAGGCAAAATTGTGTGTCAAAAGAAGGCTCCCAACAAAACCCAGACTCTCCTGCATGCTATTCACCCATGGATTTTTCTCCCTATCATGATAACAGTTGTGCACCCTCCGCTGTGAATGCAACAAGTTCTACATATGCAAGTGATGAAGATTTGGCAGCTGCAAGAGAAGGACCTAATACCAGTGAAGATGACAAAAAATGTAGAGGGAAACATGAAGAAGTTTCCAAGAATCATTATGAAAGATTTGTTGCTCATTCTTCTTTAGAAGAAGCTGAAACTGAATGCAGTAATTCCAAATCTGAACAGAAAACAATTAACAGGGGTGGTGGTGTTGTGGAAGATAGTGTCAATTCAGACAGGAAGAGGGAAGAAAGTGAGTGTGTAAAGCAATTTTGTTTTGCCTCTAGTGTAGAAGATATCAGTGTGAGAAATTTTACCTTCTCTGTGTCCTCTGCACAAGATAACTTTTCAGCGACGAAGAGTCAAAACCGAAAGAAATATAGGATGAAAGTTGGTCATGGTCCAAATTGTACCACTCCAAGTCAAAAAGTTGACACTGCATCTTCCTCTGTCCAATCTTCACCTCTTGATAGTGGTTATTTGCCTCGGATATGGGCACAGGATAAAGAAGGGGATATATTTAGTTCTCAAAGGAAGGGGGAGAACAAATCTAAAGGAGGTGAAGAACATGACAAGAAGGGGTCCACTGCTGCAACTCTGGAAGCCTGTGAGAAGTGGCGAATTAGGTGCTTCTTTCATCATAGTAGTTCATCGGCTTTTGAAACTTCTTCTTTTTCTTTTTCTCTGTTTGTTTTCTAGATTTTTGCTTTAGTTTTCAAATATTATATCTGTAATTGCCATTACACAATTGGTTCCGCTGCTATGATTGTATCTTTACTTTGAACGCATCAAGTTGTTACTTATGTTTGAAAGTTATGGTGATTTTTATCAGGGGAAATCAAGCTTATGAGAAAGGGTACATGTCCGAAGCTGAGGAATTTTACACAAAGGGTATAAACTGCGTCCTTCATAGTGAGAAGTCAGGATGCTGTGTTGAGCCACTTGTGCTGTGTTATAGCAACCGTACTGCTGCACGGATGTCTCGTGGAAGGATGAGGGAAGCCCTAAGGGACTATATGATGGCTGCTTCACTGGATCCCACCTTTCACAAAGTCCAAATTACAGCTGCAAAGTAGGACTTTATTTTATGCTCTCTCATATTTTGTGTGCAAAATCGACTGGGTCTGAATTTTATGCCTAATTGTTTTGGGGGCATATAATGACAAATCACTTGATGATCATATCTACTAAGTACTAGCGGAAGGAGGTAACAAGGAAGATATTGTTTAGAAATATCGGGGTCTCTTGAACACAGAAATATTGTCCCAGACTTCATTTTAATCCTTAAAAATATCATGGTAACTGACTGGAAATTAATAAAAGCTATGTACAGTGCTATCTGAAACATCTAAAAGGGGGATGGTTTTTGGATTTGCCATATGGGATAAATGTGAACCTGGATTGGGAGCAATCCCAAGCTTGGAAGAGTAGATGGAGCCTAGTCAACTTATGGCTGAGGTGGCTTTGTGTTAAGAGTTACATTAATCATATTTAGCAGTTGGAAGATGAGATCTACCTTGCAGAAATGTTTTAGTAATCTGGTCCAAAAGACTTGTTTTCAGTGATGGAACTCGTCTCAATGCCTCTTTGTTGGTTTTTGAGTACCACCTGGGACAAATATACTGGTGATGCAAACAGTTTTTCTTCAAGCCCCTGGTGATGTGGTGGATTGGAAAGTTCTGTGCCCCAAAAGATTTCTTTTTGGGTACATCAGAGGTTATAGTCTGGGAAAGAGGGGAATCTTGTCTGTCTAGATACAGGGAAATGAGAGATGAAAATCTGCAACTTTTGTTGCATTTCTATCATTGTCACAGCGAGAGAAATGGGAACTGGTGATGCAACTTTTCTTTCTTGTTTCTTGAAAATCTGAAATTCTGTCTAGAGTTCTTAAAAGGCATTAGTTTTTTTATTTAATTTTTAATATGTAAAAGAATTGTTCCTTCCTGACAATCCAAATTTTTTGTGGGTATACACTTCTTTCATTTTTTTGTAGTTTGACAAGTTATCTGTATTTTTTTTTTTATAAAGAATATTCTAAAATGACCATATTTAATTTGGAGATTATGAATACTTTATATCAAGCATCTTATCCGTTATTTAACTAATTTATGTTTGATTTATTTATTTATTTTTATTTATTTTTGCATGTTGAATTGAAGTCTATAGTTGTCCATGTTAGATATTCTATACTGTTGCTCCATTTTAGATATTCTATTCAGTTGTTGCATGGATTTCTTTTAGTGTTGTTGCCATTGTGAGAGACTTGACATACAAATTAGGTATTTTGTTATCGTTATTATTATTGGTTTTTGATAAGTTGTTGATTTTATTATTTTTTTCTAGTTGTCATCTTGTGCTGGGGGAAGTTGAAGATGCACTCCAATATTTCAGCAAGTGTGTAGAATCAGGGAGTCATGTTTGTTTGGACCATAGAATTATAATAGAAGCAGCCAATGGCCTACAAAACGCTCAGGTACCGCATTTGATCTTTAACATTGTTGGTGTTGCTCTATTAGGGGTTATTTGTAATGTTTTCTTTTTCTTTTTTTTTTTTTGTTTTTGCTTTTATTTCTATTGGAAAATGGTAACAAAAACTTGTTTGGTATGTTGTTTTTGTTTTGATAAAAGTGAAATAGATTAAAAAATTTGGAACAAAAAAGGCGTTTTATTTTTAGTGTTTTTTTCAAAACAAATTTCACTCCCTGAAAATTTCTTTTGTTTACCAAAAAAATGTTTTCTTTGGAAACCATCTTTTCAGTTAATTTCTTTGTCAATACAAATGATACTGTGAAAGAAAAATCCATTGAACATCCGTTGGATTAGAAGATTGATATAAAAGAGAATAGATCAATTTAATTTGATCTAGAAAGGGGGGATAAAAAAACCCTCAGTGCTGTTCCTTTAAGTGACCATTCCATAGCTTAAAGGTTTTTTTTTTTGAATGAAACACAAAATAGAACAAGAAATAGATACAAAAATAAGTTTCTATGGCACATGTTGGAGAACGGAGGGGGAAGGGAGGAGGGGAACGAAGAACCATAATGTATCAAGGGTTTGGTGTGCCAAACTAGGGATCATCTTATTGGACCCAAGCAATACCCACAAAAAATCTGTTCTGACCTTTTCCAAACAGCATTATAAGTATCTGTTAGAAACTGTTTTTTTGGTGTTGGTCCATGGTTCTGTGCTCCTTGTGTACATAACACTCTCATTTAAGCCAAGTTGGACAGACATGGTTGATGCATTAATGCCCAAGTTATTTCTCATTTCAGTGAATTGAGATTTTCCTGAAATTTATACTTGGTATACTTTAAATCCTCCTCTATTCGGGTTCCAAGATAAACTATGTACTCATACTGAAATTGCTACTTTTTTTTTCCCTTTCTTTCTTCTAGGAATTAGTTATTTTTTAGATATTAAATAGGGATATAGTTGTTATGCTTGCATAGAATTGCAAAAATATTGCACCTAGCTGGACCCCTATTTGAAAGAGAATTAAATTTGGTATACTCTTGGATATAAAGTGCTTTGTCTCATCATGAAATATAGGATCAGTCACTAGCACTGTACATGGAAAAGAAGTAAGAAATATATGATATGTCTATGTACTTTTAGGTAATCCTTATGTTGATTTGGTTTTTTACTCCATTGAGACTTTTGACACTAAACTTTCCTTTTGTTCTTCTGCCTTACTAGTTTTTAAAGAGTTTGGATATGAGATCTGGAAAATTCCAATCTGTATTTTGAAGTTTAGAATTCATTTTGAGTTAATCCTGAAATTTTTTTACCATGGTTAATCATTTTTTTTCCCTTGTGATTTATGAAAGTCATATATGCATGGACAAATGTTTTCTTCTCTCTGTGGATTTAGTACTTAGATAATGCTGTGCCTAACTGTGTGATATTCCTTACTGGCAGAAAGTGGCTGAGTGTATGAATCAGTGTGCCGAACTTTTACGACGGAGAACTTCCAATGCAGCAATTAGTGCTTTGGAAATAATTTCCCAAGTCTTGTCAATAAGTTCTTACTCAGAGAAATTACTTGAAATGAAAGGAGAGGCTCTTCTCATGGTTTGTACTGTATAACAACTTATATGATTCATTTTTCATTTTTTTCATTAGTTGATTTCATTAAGCCATAAAATCAATAAACTCCTATTTGTTGAAACTTTAATTTGAATGTCTGAATCCTGGTCTCAGCATTGGCTTTATTTTGTGTGGCATTTAACAGCTTCGAAGGTATGAAGAGGTGATTCAACTCTGTGAGCAGACTCTCGTTTTTGCTGAAAAGAATTTTGCAATGGTAACTGGTGATAACAACATAGTGAATGTGGATGGTCTTGAATACAAGAACTCATCTATAAGGCTGTGGAGGTGGCTTCTGATATCCAAGTCCTACTTTTATCTGGGAAGGCTTGATGAGGCTCTTGATTTGCTAGAAAAGCAAGAGCTATTGAGATCTACTGAAGACAGGTAATACATAATTTTCATCATATGCAACTATTACTGGACTTCTGTTCAAATAGGACATACTCGTCTTCAGTTTGAATATGTTGTTTATTTATTATTTAGGCATGGAAGCAGCACTCGGGAGTCATCAATTCCATTTGCTGTCACTGTTCGTGAACTTTTACACCGCAAGGTATTCTGGTGGCCATTCTTTTAAGTTCATTTTGTCACTGTGAGTTTGAACCATGATCCTATATTGCTTAGTGGGATAATGACACCCTCTAAACATGTGATTTAGAATTAGATGTCATTCATAATACTTTGTGCATATAGCATTTACTACTACTAGATATATACCTTAAAAGGACAAAATCAAACCAGAAAAGATATTAAAAACCCACAAACTAGATGATGGAATCTAAAATGTGAGGGACTCACTCAGCGAGCAGACAAGGGACGAGTGCTAGGAGCCAACAAAGAGTAGTGCTGGTTCAGTGGCGGAACGCATTAAAAGAATATTGAAAGAATAAAATTGGTTGTGGAAAAGTGAGATCTTAGGAGCAAGAAACTCCTAGGGGGGGCCTCACTCCCTGCTCTCTTCCAACCTTATTCTTCTATAGAGCCCTCGCTCTGCTGCCCTCATCCCCACTTGGTGCAACTATGAGTGAGATACGAGCCGTAAATTTTATTACCGATTCTCGGCGTGGAATATAAATTTATTACCAATTGTGTAGAAAATTTATGTATTGATAATATTGATCGATTGATATTTTACAAGACCAAATGACACTCCTTATATAGGAGATATTACAAACATCATCATAACCCATTAAACCCATTATATACCACTTACATATTATATATTTCCACTATCTACCACTATATATTTCCACTATCTATATGGTGCACTAACTATAGTACTAACCTACTCACCTAACACACTCACATCTACTTACCACACTTGGTGGAGTTTTTACATTCAACACATTCAACAGCCCCCCTCAAACTCAAGGGGGATAAGAACTAACCAATTTGAGTTTGGAGAGAAAGTAACAAAACAGGAAAAATAATCTGACAAATAAAAGTAGATAGGAGACACCGATTTATGGGGTCATGTCGGACCGTTGTAGAAAACAGTTTACTGGGTCATGTCGGACCATTGTAGAAAATAGTTTACTGGGTTATGTCCGACCGTTGTAGAAAACAGTTTACTGAGTCATGTCGGACCGTTGTAGAAAACAGTTTACGGGGTCATGTCGGACCGTTGTAGAAAACAGTTTACTGGGTCATGTCGGACCGATATAAGAGCTAACCGGAATCGATGTCGGGACAGTTTACAGAGTCTTGTCGGACCCATATAGAAGCTAACCGGAATCAAAGTCGGGACAGTTTACAGAGTCTTGTCGGACCCTCAAAAGGCGTGCCCAATCTTATCAAAAGGCGTGCCATCAAAAGGCGTGCCATCAAAAGACGTGCCCGACAGCCAGCAAAAATCGAGCCATCAAAAGGCGCGCCGATTTGTCGTCTGGCATTGAGAGGCGCGTGATACGCGTGTCTGCCTTGCCTATTTATACCAAGGCGAGGCTGCCGCTTATGCAGAACAAAACATCTGCTGAAAAAACCTCTGAAAAACTCTTCATTTTGCTGAGAGAGATACTCTGTAACACTTCTGCCCAGAAAATGGCTTCTTCTTCCCGTTCCGCTACCCAGAACATAGCCTCTTCTTCCCGAGGTCTGCTCACTCTCTTTCCCGACCTCAATGAGTGCACAAGAGAGATAACCGGGGCAGTTGCCCTGGAACCGCAACCAATCGCCCCTGGACCAAGCCCCCCTGGTTTTGCGCCGTTGAACTATCCGATGGTGGCAGTTGAGCAGATAATGGCTGCTCAATTTGATATGGAGGCCAATTATTATACATTAAGGTCATGTGTTGAGACCTTGACTGCGGTTAACAACCTGTCACACCGGCTTCAGAGTAGAACAAATGAGGTGCAGCAGGTAAAAGCCCTACTGGCTCTGCTCCAGCGCATGTATACGGATGCCCGAGCAGAGATATGTGTGCTGAAGGCAGAAAACAAGGAACTGAAGCGGAAGGCCACCGTGATGCTCAGATTTGGAGGTCCGCCATATGTGACAGTTGAGGAGCAACGGGAAGTGAACGTGCTTGGCGGCGTGGGAAACACGGAGGCAGCACCGGCAAGGGACGCCCAAGACAAAGGCAAGAAGAAGAGAACAGCTGAAGAGGCGAAGAAGTGAGGCCAGTTGTTTGTGGTGGTTATGGGTTGTGGTTGTTTTTTTTTTTTTTTTTTTTTTTTGTGTAAAATGGTGATCGGGTTTGATCCCCGGCATGAATAAAATAAGGTTGGTGACATTACTGCAATTGCTTTCTCTTTTTGGATGACCCAGATTTCTTTTTCTGAGTATTCCAATTCTTGGAGAAGAAATCAAAGCCAAATGGCCCCCCAGATCCAAATCCCGACAAACTGATGGAAGCAGCTTTTGCAGCCAAAGGGTTAAACTGAGGCGTAGGCTTTGTGTGAGACTACTCCATCCTTCCCATGAAAAAGATGTGATTGCAGTAGCATGCACAGTTAAAGACAGAATCGCCCAAGCACTTCGCTTTCTTTGCAATCATTCGGACACCGGTCTCATTGTGGGAAGATCTTAGACTCTGAGAAGTGAGAGGGATGCTGTCCATTATATTGATCTTAGGGGCCTCAAGAATAGCCTTGGGCAATGAAAGTGCCCATTGCATCCCCCAAATTGCAAGTGGCCTCATATATATTAGAGATCGGAAATGCCCATCAATAGACCATGCCCATTGTAGGCGTTGAATGTCACATCTCGAAATCCAGATGAACTCAAGACCTGTGAGGATTTCTCCCCAAATTTAAAAGGAACCACATCATCACCTCTACTATGACAAAGCAGAACAGGCGACGATGCAGCTCGCCTTGTAGCTTCATTGTCCCCTTCTATCTTGCTACTCAAGTCCTTTGCGCATGGAAGCCAGCCACTTAGTCCAACAGCTGCACTTAAATTGATCGGGTATGGGTCACCATTCCCATATTTTCCAAGAGCAAAGCAAGTTGCAGAGTAGAGGGATGTTGCTGCACCCATACTGAAGCCTCCAACTGCAAGCTTAATGTTAGTGGGCTCTGTTGATAACAGACTTGCAACATGTGCTGCTGATGCATCCAAACCCTCTTGAGCATTTTCCGAGAGGTCGCTAACGTCAAACCAAGCAGTAGAAGGAAATCCACCAAACAAAGACACTGGTTGAGAAGGAGCAGTTGGGCAAATCCACTTAATATCGGGAAGAGGAAGCGTCTCCAAGAGTTGGGACCAGCTGGCACCATTATCACCGAGGCCGTGCAGCCAGACTATAGTGGTCTGGTGTCTACCTTTGGGCCTGACCACATGGGTCCTTCCAAACTCAAATGCCCTTCTAAAGGTTCTACTACCAGAACCAACAGAAGGAATGGTAAAGCTCATTTTAATCCCCCAAAAGAAGGAACTTGATTAAAGCTGGATGAGCTAATCACAGTAATTGAAACAAGTTCCTGGGATGATGAGAAAAAGGGCAGTCGGAGACTCCAAGGATATCGTAGAAGGTCTCATGACTACCGTGCACGCCATCACAGCCACACAAAAAACTGTTGATGGACCATCAAGCAAGGACTGGAGAGGTGGAAGAGCTGCTTCATTCAATATCATTCCTAAGCGACCTTGAGCCGCTATTGCCAAGGTCTTTTGCACTTAATGGGAAATTGATCGAATGGCTTTAGTGTTCCCCTTGTCGATGTCTCGATGGTTGACCTCACTGAGGCTAGAAAAGAAGGCTACTTACGATGAAATCAAAGCTGCTATCAAAGCGTCGAGAAAGAAGCAGATTGACTAAACAAAAATGATTAGAGCCACAAAGAAAGAGTTAGAACATGTAGCGAGTGAAGGTATGGGTATACAACTCCGGTGCAAATGAGCAAAGTTGCCGACGCTCACGGTGAGAAGGAAATACAGGCCTAAATCTTATAGCTCTGATACCATGTAGGAAATTTATGTATTGATAATATTGATCGATTGATATTTTACAAGACCAAATGACACTCCTTATATAGGAGATATTACAAACATCATCATAACCCATTAAACCCATTATATACCACTTACATATTATATATTTCCACTATCTACCACTATATATTTCCACTATCTATATGGTGCACTAACTATAGCACTAACCTACTCACCTAACACACTCACATCTACTTACCACACTTGGTGGAGTTTTTACATTCAACACATTCAACAAATTGTCTATAGAGCCTCACATAAATTTTATTACCAATTGTCTATAGAAGAATGCAGGGAATATAAACTCCTATGAGGGCTCTATACAAGCCTTCTCTGCATGGAATATAATTTTTTTTTTACCAAATGTCTTGACTGCAGAATGCAGGGAATGAAGCATTTCATGCAGGAGGCATACTGAAGGTGGAGCATTACCGCCGTGGTATCAAGCGATGTCGAATCACGTCCTTTTGCGGCCATTTGTTTTTGCAACTATGCTGCTGCACACCAATCTCTGGGCCAAATTGCTGATACTATTGCCGACTGTAGTCTAGCCGTAGCTCTTGATGGAAGTTACTCAAAGGTTGGCCTTTAAAGTGTGTACCATGCGGGGTGTTAGCTTATTTTTTGTTTTGTTGGAAGAGGTTATCAAATGATTCTCTTTAATTTTCTTTTTTATTGTACTTACTGTTCTTGTTTCTGTTTCTATCGTCATTTTCTTTCTCTTTCTGCTTTACATCATTGTTTTCTTTCTCTCTTTTCCTTTTCTTCTTCTTATGCCTATTCAAGTCCACCTCTACTAGTCACTGCGTCATAGGATTCAAAGATCGGCAATGGCATGATTTTTACTTAATAAACTTTTATAGCCATTTCAGCATTTTGAACCTTTGCCTGCTGCTAATAACTCCTGAAGTGTGGGCTTTTTTTGTTTATTCTCATTCATGTGTGGTGTTTTGTCACAAGAGATTTGAGTAGGTTTCTATATTCTCCGCATGATATAGTTATGAGGTTTTGTTTGCATCCATAAAGGAGTATCCCATGCAACCACCTTGAAAATTTGCCCTCTTATCACATTCTTGTCTCCCACCTTATCTCCCACCTTCATTTTGACCTTTACTCTCCCTCATTGCCTACATAGAATGATCATATTGTAAGAGAGAAGGAGGACCACGAAATTGAAGAAAAAGGAGTGAGAAAAGAGAGAAAAAGAGAGAAAAATTGAGTTTTTGAGCCAAAAATATTCCTATCTTCCATATACATCCCATACCTTCCATAGCTACTAAAATTCCTCAATTCTATACACCAAAACCACTTCAAAAATTCCGATATAGCCAAAGATCAATTGCCTTGATCATAAGGAAGAGTGTTTAGTGATTGAAAGTGTGAAAAACTAGAGAGTTAGCCACTTTAAAGTCCATAAACTCCATAATTTCGAATTGAGGATTTGAGAACACACTTCCTACACTTGAGGGTGATCAAGAGGGAGTTTGGGAATCAAGAAATTCAATCTTTCTTTGGAAGGTGAATTTTTAGTCTTTCATTTTCTTATATTTTATA
The DNA here is from genome assembly GCA_025200525.1 of Camellia lanceoleosa. Taxonomy (NCBI): domain Eukaryota; kingdom Viridiplantae; phylum Streptophyta; class Magnoliopsida; order Ericales; family Theaceae; genus Camellia; species Camellia lanceoleosa. The sequence goes on along the minus strand of CM045767.1, from coordinate 163,424,540 downwards.
TCTCATATTTATTTTTTTACTTCTTATTTCATAGTGTGTTGTTATAATCGTAGTGGTTTGTTTAGCCCATAATTATTTATTATTTATTTATTTATTTTTATTCGCATGTTTTAATTTCATATTAGTTTTATTATTTACAACTAAAATCGCAAGTCGTAAAAAAATTATCATTTTATGAGCAAGGGACACAAGGTATTGATTTATGATAAAGAAGCTGCTCTACGAAATTGAAATCACAGAATTGAAGTGAAGAGAGTGAGCCAGAGACTTGAGGGAGCCCAGCAGAGATTGTAACACATTTGGAGGCGTTTGTACTAGCTAAACGGTACCATTTTAATTAATACAAAATGCGACACTCATAAAATGTCGTTAAATATTATAAAAAGTTTAAAAAAACGTTGTTAAAACAAGCATTTCTTGCAGTGATATATAATTTTTTTCAAAATCCCATTAGGTGCAATTATTCCTTAAAAGAAAACACTAAATTATAAAATAATGTATAAATTATTTTTTACATTGTCCTCAATTAGAAAATTTTAAGGTGAGAAGTTTGATTGGAAATTGTTAGTTTTTTTAAATCATCAACAAAAAAAAAAAATAGATTAAAATTTTTTTTAATAAAAGTTTTTACAGCATGCTAATGCATGCCGTGTAGAGTTATAATATTTTTATGACATGAAATGTATGTTGTCTTAAGTATAAATATTTTATGACATATTTTTGTATGCCATGAAAATATACATTTTTTACGGCATGCTTTTGAATGCCATAAAAAAATTTCGGATTGAATTTTTTTTTTTTTTTCTTTTTTTTGCAGAAATTTTCATGACATGTTAATGCATGCTGTGTAAAGTTATAATATTTTATAGCATAAAATGTATGTCGTCTTACGTGTAAATATTTTATGACAAATTTTTGTAAGTCGTAAAAATATACATTTTTTACGGCATACTTTTACATGCTATAAATATATGAATCAACGACTTACATAGTATGTATGCTGTTATTGATAAAACATTTACGGCTTGCAAAAAGAAAAATGCCGTATAATGTACTAACTACGGCATGCATTTAATGCATGTCGTAAACATGATGCCGTGAATAGTTAGTTTTGTTGTAGTGTTTCCACACCATAAACTCCATAATTTCGAATTGAGGATTTGAGAACACACTTCCTACATTTGAGGGTGATCAAGAGGGAGTTTGGGAATCAAGAAATTCAATCTTTCTTTGGAAGGTGAATTTTTAGTCTTTCATTTTCTTATATTTTATATCTCATATTTATTTTTTTACTTCTTATTTCATAGTGTGTTGTTATAATCGTAGTGGTTTGTTTAGCCCATAATTATTTATTATTTATTTATTTATTTTTATTCGCATGTTTTAATTTCATATTAGTTTTATTGTAATCTTGCATGTTCTACCTTATAATTATTTTTTCTTGTATTAGTCTCATATTAGTTTTGTTGTAATCTTGCATGTTCTATCTTATATTTGTTTTATTGTTTTAGGTTTATGTTGTAAGTTTGCACTTTTTTTTTAATTTCATATTAGTTTTATTGTAACCTTGCATGTTCTACCTTATAATTATTTTTTCTTGTATTAGCCTCAAATTAGTTTTGTTATAATCTTGCATGTTCTACCTCATATTTATTTTTTTTCTTGTATTAGTCTCATATTAGTTTTGTTGTAATCTTGCATGTTCTATCTTATATTTTATTGTTTTAGGTTTATGTTGTAAGTTTGCACTTTTTATTTTATTTTATATTTGTTTTCGTGTTTATAATCTAACCGGTAGTGGTTAGTTGAGCCACCTACATATTTTTTGTTTGTGCCTTTTCTTGGTTTCGCAACAAGACAGATTTTGCTTGGCCTAGTTGGCCGGCCTGCCTATTTGGCCGGTCGGTTAGCTTTTTCCAGACAAGATGGCGTAATCTCCCAATGTTGACCAATTTCCGGTAGCGGTTCCAAAGAACATGAAGTTTTTATTTTATTTTTTGAGTTTAATTTGAGTGTATTGTGAGGTTTTTATTTTGTTGTAATATTCTCCTCATCCCTCTCTAATTTGGTTTGTAATTATTCTTTAAAATGTTGTAATAATTCTCCGCCCCGCTTCTTTCTATCCCATTCTTTTACTTGCTTTCTTTATTTGTACATAAACATCATATTTATTTTTCATCATATTCATGCTTTGCATCCATGTTTCATGCATCTTGATTCGGCTATGTTTGCATTTGTGGATTTAATCAATTCTTATGTGATTATGTGCGCTACCTCATGTTCTTGAGATGATTCACATGTCATATCTTAGAAGCCGAATTTTTAGTTGCATCTTATGAGTGAATTGCATTAGGATTTTGTATATAAGATCATGCATGTTTTACTAACTTTGTTTTGTAGCTGTTCGCGGGATGTCGGTAAATATGTAAGTTTTTATGCATTAGCATCCCGTTTGTGCGTGTTTTTCTTACTATGTTCAAGCATCCTACCATGTGGCTATTTGCTTATGTGATATAACTGTATGAATACCAGTGGATGGAGGTTGTGTCGCTTAATTTGGAATAATGTTGATTTTCATGTTTGTAAACTCAATTTATTTGGGTTGTACATTTTCAAAACTCTTTCAAAACTATATGAAATCAAGCTGTTCCAAAATGGGTGACATAGTCTATACTTGTATGTTTCACATAGTAAATTTTAGGATTTATTAAATAATCAGAACATGAACATATAAAGAAAATAAAATTCATATCATGGTTTAGTAGAGGCCGATCTTTTGATTCGGTGAGCGGGGGTGCTCATTATTGACCTTCCCCTCTCATACCTAAGGTTCTGAGCCAAGCATCCTTGGTTACGACGAACAGTGGCCTTGGCACTAAATCATGGGTTTCCTAATTTCCCAAAATATTAGGTGGCGACTCTGAGATCTGATGACGCAGTCCATTTTTGACAAAATTTCAATAAAATGGATTTTTAATAAAAGTTGCCAAATTTGGACTCTCATCTACGTTTCACATAGCACTCGTGAGACTAGATCAAAGAGATCTCGGGAGTTCGAACTGTTTAACACGCGCGGGTACCCCCCCGGGCATGTTACAGTTTCTGGCGACTCTGCTAGGGATTTTATGAAACCTTGACTCAAACTCCATGATATGACTTTTATTTTCAATTATATGTTTATTGCATTGCATGCATTGGTGTACTTAAAGTCCCTGTGTTGCCCAGATGCTGGTGGGAGCACAGACACACTTTTTGTGACACTACACCTATCTCTACGTTACTTTGGAAGCCTTGTGTTATAATCTTTTGAGATCTGAAAGTTCTCAGACTTTGAAGAGAGGCTAATATTGACTCTTCTGAGTTCCTAAGATCTTCATTGGTTATGACCCAAAGGACTCTTTGGTAATATCACCTTGACTTCAACCCTTAAAGTAGAGCCAACCTTGTACATATAGTGAGCTCTAGTACCTTTCAACATTAGGACATGATGCTCTCCCATTGCTAGGATGTATGATACCGCTTGTTTGAATAGTGAAACCCTAGATCATTCCAAGCTAGGACAGGATAACCCTACCCTCCTTAGAGGTGTTTGTTCTCTTTCCTGCCTCATGTGCAATGTGTTGGATCTATAAAGGGGTTCTCATATTCGAATGAGTGGTTCAGGCTATTCAATTTAGAAAGTTGTGGGGGTTGAAGCTACCCAGTCCATTCCTTTAAAACAAATCTTAGTTGTTCATAGGGACTTTGAACTAATATAACTCCAATATCAAAAATTAGTTTTTGTTTTAATCTTTAATATTTATTCTATGTTCATTTTTTGTTATGTCTCATTTGGATTTGGGGGACTATAAAAGAAGCTGTTGATTGGATTGGAAAGGTTGGTTCATGAGCCGCCCTTAATGGATTTCTTTTCTTTTCTTTTTTTTTTTTTATGTTTCTTTTTTATTTTTATGGGTATTTTTTTTCCTATATGTTTTTCATGATATCAATGACTTGGGTTTTTGGATTTTTATTTTATTTATTTATTTGTTTTATATTTTTATAGCTGGCCAAAATTGGATTTTGTTGGAACAATCTTCTGTGTAAAATAAATAAGTCAAACAAATAAAAATAAATTACTTACCGAATTTATTTTACTGAACCGAATAAATAATTAAAATATCAAGTCGAGTGTGTGACACTCTGTCCTTAAGACAGATTCGCCCCACTACGGTGCTTACGGATAAAAGCCATCTATCTTCCAAGATACAATAATCTTTACAAATTGTAGTAACACTCTAAACAATTTGTACGACAAAGAAAACTTGTGTTCTAAACTCTCTGAATTTTTCCCTAAAAAGACAAAAATAATAATATGAAGAACAATGCAATTAAAGAGCAAAACCGGAACGAATCAAGAGAATTTCAAGGTTTTTGGATGCTTTTCAAGATCCCAAACTGTTGGAAATGAATATGAATTTATGGGCTTCATAACAGACCCGAACAAGTCTGAAATTTGAATGAACAGATGCAAATTCAAATTAGACAGGAACAAATAGATAACTGTTGGGCAGTTTCTATCCGTTGGAAAACTGGTAGCAGATTTGAATTTGTCGAGCAGTTTTGAATTTATCTGGCAGTTAAAAAAAAACCTATTTAACAGTTGGGAATTTAGTGGAATTCGGAGGCACAATTTTTGGACCAAAAATTTGAATTCAAATACATTTTGAAATTCAAATAATTTCCTGCAAGAATATAAAAAAATCTAAATAAATTTTGTCCAAAAAATTAATGTTAGAACCGACCTGACCCACAACCCACACACCTTGGCCGGTCAGACGGGCCATTTGCGTCTTGGCGTGTGGTGGTTTAGGGTAAGATTCACTTTGTCTATAACTCCTCTCTTTTACAAACTTGGGGTGCCTCTTAGGGCCCAATCCAAGTTAGTACACCAAGAGCTTATATATTCACAAAAGCTCACTTAAAGTTTCAATGTCGGACAAGCCTTACAAGGAAACCCATATTGAATTATTTAATTGTCCATTCCACAAACCCAAAAACGACGTCAACTTCCTATTCACTCATAAATGGTTTTAACGAACCGTCTTCACCATGTGACTTGCCATGCGGCAAGTAACACGTCACCTCTTCGGACCCACCCCAAAAGACGTTTGGGACCCACTCAAATTTAGGCTCCAAGTTGACCCAAAATAAGCCTATAAAAACCAATTTTCCAACAATCCCCTATATGAATGGAATTTGACGGAGAGAAAATACAACAACATGATCTAATTACAGAGAGTATAGAAATTGGGAATATTCTACAAAGGATAGGTAGCTTTTGGCTTTGAACCTTTCTTTGTGAGATATTATCGGATTTACTAGCTAACCTGTGAACATGATGTCTTGAACTGTTCAACCATTTGTGTAAACCAAAACAATAAAACTCACATAGCATATTACCAGACACAGTTTAGTTCTCACTATTGTGTTCATTTTGGCCCTGAACAACCTGGTCTTTCATGAGTGCTCTAGAGAATTGTAGCATTTCACAAATCTCATAGAACCAGCCCAATTCACACTCACATAGGTGATTCTTATAAAGAGTATCTTGCCATACTCTACTAGGTTTACCTAGATATAAGAATCATTAAAATTTTACTTAACCTAAAACTCTGCAGACATCACTATTTCATCATAAAAATGGGTAGGATTTTGACTCCCCAGTGATCCTTCTAAGTCATATACAACTCGGTTTTCCCTTTGAACCTAGATCTTGGGATCTCTAATCAACTAGGTTGGGTTGCCGTTGTGGTAACTCTTATTTAATAGGCTTAAGTCTCATTCCCCTTGATGAATTCTCAACTAGCTCTCTTGTTAACCCTTTGGTTAGTGGATCTGCTATGTTGTCTTTAGACTTCACATATTCAATGGAAATAATTCCATTAGAGAGCAGTTGTCTTATGGTGTTATGTCAACGATGAATGTGTCATGACTTACCGTTATACATATGACTCTGTGCTCTATCTATTGTTGATTGACTAGCGCAATGTATGCATATAGCAGGCACTGATTTCGGCCACATTGGAATATCTTCAAGGAAGTGGCGAAGCCATTCTGCTTCTTGCCCAGCTTTATCTAAAGTTATGAATTCTGATTCCATAGTTGACCTAGTAATGCAAGTCTGTTTGGAAGATTTCCAAGATACAGCCGCATCACAAAGAGTAAAGACATACCCACTGGTGGATTTTGAGTCTCTAGTATCCAATATCCAGTTTGCATCACAGTATCCTTCAAGTACTTCTGGATATCTAGTATAATTAAACCCAATGTTACGAGTAAATCTGAGGTATCTTAGAACCCTTATAATTGCTTTCTAGTGTTCTACTCCTGGGTTACTCGTATATCTACTTAATTTACTTACTACATAAGCTATATCTGGGCGAGTGAAGTTCATCAAGTATATTAAGCTCCCAATAATTTGGGCATACTCTAATTGAGAAATACTTTCCTGTACATTCTTAGAAAGAAACAAATTAACGTCCACAGGTGTTCTAGCAAGATGATCATCATCTTTGTTGAATTTGTCAACTATTTTCTGAATGTAATGTGATTGTGACAAAGCATAACCTTTTGATGTTTTGGTAATTTTCATACCAAGAATTACATCAGCAATCCCCATGTCTTTCATATCAAAATGTTTATTCAACATTTTCTTGGTATTTTTAATCATGTCATTATTACTACTTATGACGAGCAAATCATCCACATAAAGACATACTATAACATAGCCTTTGTTTGTGTTTTTAATATAAACACATTTGTCACATTCATTAATTTTGAATCCATTTGACATCATTGCCTTGTCAAATTTCTCATGCCATTGCTTTGGTGCTTGTTTTAAACCATATAATGATTTAATCAATTTACACACTTTCTTTTTTTTTTCCTGGAACAGAAAATCCTTCTAGTTGTTCCATGTAAATTTCTTCATCTAACTCACCATTTAAGAAAGCAGTTTTCACATCCATTTGATAAATTTCTAGATTGCACAATGATGCACTAGCAATTAGCATTCTAATGGATCTTATTCTAGTAACCAGTGAGTATGTGTCAAAGTAATCAAGACCTTCTTTTTGTCTAAAACCTTTGACCACAAGTCTTGCCTTGTATATGTTAATTGATTCATCCGCTTTCATTTTTCTTTTGAAAATCCACTTGTACCCAAAAGGTTTACAACCTGGTGGTAAATCCACCAATTCCCAAGTGTGATTTTACAAGATGGATTCAACTTCGCTGTTTACAGCATCTTTCCATAAAGAAGCCTCAGGACTAGACATAGCTTCTTTAAAAGTTAAAGGCTCATTTTCTAACAAAAAGTTAAAAAATCTGGACCACAAGATTTTGAGATTCTAGCACGTTTACTATGCCTAGGTTCCTTTTCCTCATTTTGATCTAATTGTTCTTGATCATGACTAGTAATGGCATCATAAGATCTTTTATTAGAACTAGTCTCTTGTCCAGTCTTATTTTGAAATATACTTTCAAAGAATGATGCATTCCGAGATTCAATAATAGTATTTACATGCATTTTGGAATGTTCAGACTTATAAATCAAAAACCGATATGTACTACTATTCTTGGCATAACCAATAAAAATGCAATCAACAGTTTTAGGACCTATCTTAGTCTTTTTAGGACTAGGAATAGCCACTTTAGCCAAACACCCCCACACTTTTAAATATGTATAGGATGGTACGCTCCCATGCCACAATTCGTAAGATGTTTGATTCACTTTCTTTCGGGATACTTTATTAAGTATATAATTAGCCGAAAGTATTGCTTCCCCCCACAAGTTCTGAGGTAATTCAGAACTTATTAACGTGGCATTCATCATTTCTTTTAAAGTCCTATTTTTCCTTTCAGCAATTCCATTTTGCTGAGGTGAGTAAAGAGCGGTGGTTTGATGAATTATTCCATGTTCTTTACAAAATTCACCAAAAAGTGATTCATATTCACCACCTATATCACTTCTAAGTTTCTTAATTTTCTTACCAAGTTGATTTTCAACTTCATTCTTATATTGAATGAAAGTTTCCAAAATTTCATCCTTGGTTCGAATTAAATAAACATAATTATATCTAGTATAGTCATCTATAAAAGTGATAAAATATTTTTTTCCCACCTCTGGTTTGAATTGATTTGAAATCACAAATGTCACTATGAATTAATTTAAGTGGTTCCGTACTCCTTTCAATTGAATGGAAATGAGTTTTGGATAATTTTGCCTCAACACAAATTTCACATTTATGATTTAAATCAATGTCAAATTTAGGTAAACATTCCATATTAATTAATCTACTCAAAGATCCATAATTAACATGTCCAAGTCTACCATGCCATAAATTTCAAGACTCAAGCAAGTAAGAAGAAGATGTATTTTTATTAATAACAGATGGTATAACAGTCATTACATTCATTTTGAAAAGGCCATCAGACATGTAACATTTTCTTACATACATCCCGTTTTTGGTAAGTACAAACTTGTCACTTTAAAAAACTAGCCTAAACCCATTTTTACTCAACAAAGATCCAGAAACAAGATTCTTGCGAATGTCCGGTACATGCAGTACATTGTTGAGAGTGAGTTCATTTCCAGAGGTCATCTTCAAGATAATCTTTCCTTGTCCTTCAACTTTGGAAGTTGAGGAGTTGCTCATAAAAAGTTGTTCATCGTTGTCCACTGTAGAATAAGATGTGAACATCTTTTTGTTGGCATAGATATGCTGAGTAGCACTAATGTCCACCCACAATTCTTTTGGATTCTTGACAAGGTTTTCCTCGAAAACAGTTGTAGAAAGATTTATGTTATCAACACCATTGGAAATTTTTTCCACTTCGGTCATATTGGCTTGAGCAGGCTTCTTGCTTGATCTTCTTTTGCCTTTGCGTTTACTATGGCAATCTTTAGCCCGATGTCCCTCTTTGTCACAGATGTAACATTTGCCATTAAACTTGTACTTTATAGTTTCTCCTCATTTAGAGCCTTGTGAGGAATTTTCTCCGGAAAACTTCCGTTTCTTGGCTTTTGGAGCATGTTCCACCACATTTGCCTTTGACTCCATTGAATGCTTACCAGCCCACTTCTCTGAATTGCGGTTGTCCTCCTCAATCCTCAACCGCACAATTAATTCCTCTAAAGACATTTCTTTGCACTTGTGTTTGAGGTAGTTCTTGAATTACTTCCAGCCTTGTGGTAATTTCTCAATTAAGGCTATAACTTGGAAGGATTCACTGAGAGATATATCTTCTGCATGAATGTCATGCAGAATGAGTAGGAAATCTTAAACTTGGTTGATCACAGCCTTAGAATCAACCATCACAAAGTCCAGGAATTTGCCAATCACAAATTTCTTTGAGCCAGTATCTTCTGTTTTGTACTTTTTCTCCAAAGACTCCCAAAGTTCCTTTGCCTTTTTGATAGGACTATAGACGTTGTATAATGTGTTGTCAAGTCCGTTCAAGATGTAATTCCGACAAAGGAAATCAACATGTTTCCAAGCATGGTTTTACAAAATAATATTCTGGTTGGAAAAACAAATAGTAGTAATATACTGTTTGACAGATAGTAGTAATATACTATCTATTTTCTTTGACAACTAGTAGTAATATACTGGTGCATTAACAATTTAGAATATTTATTTGTAAAGTTTGTTAGAAATTAATTTTGATTTTCAGAAATAATTTCTAGTGTTCATTAATTCAAATACATTTTGAAATTCAAATAATTTCCTGCAAGAATGTGAAAAAAATTCAAAGAAATTTTGTCCAAAAAAATAATGTTAGAGCCGACCCACACCCACACCCACACTTTTTAATTTCGGCTCGGCCGAGCATGGCGGCAAGACGCAGCGTATGTGGTGGTTTGGGCTAAGGTTCACTTTGTCCATAACTCCTCCATTCTATAAACTTGAGATGCCCTTTGGGGCCCAACCCAAGTTAGTACACCAAGAGCTTATATACTCACAAAAGCTCATTTAAAGTTTTAATGTGAAACAAGCCTTACAAGGAAACCCACATTTAATTCTTTAATTGTCCATTTCACAAACTCGAAAATGACATCAACTTTCCATTCACTCATAAATGCTTTTGATTAACCGTCTTCACCGTGTGACTTGCCATGCGGCAAGAAACACGTCACCTCTCGGACCTACCCCAAAAGACGTTTGGGACCCACTCAAATTTGGGCTCAAAATTGGCCCAAAATAAGCCTATAAAAACCAATTTTCCAATAGATTTACCTTCCCTCTATTTTATCCCCTCTTGTACTATGAACTTCATTTCGATTTATTAATAACAATATTATAATTTCTTAGAGAAGACTTGGTCAGGGGTGGAGGGAATTAAGGAACCAGGGGAGGGGGTGTAGACATCCTATTTTTGACCGACCTTAAGACTCAGACATTATCGATTAAGCGCTCGGTGATTGTGCATGTTGTGCTCGTTTCGAGGTTTCAGAATTTTTGGCTGAGTGCCTTGCCTCCGGGCCTCTGAACTCTTTGTGTTTCAGCTCGGTTTGCGGACCAAGCCTTGTTTCTCTTCCCTGTAGGGAAGGGGTGGTCTTGTAAACCACTCTTTTGTGGTCGTAGACCATTTTTCCCGCTTGGAGACTAGTTTCCGATTTTCAGAGCCTTCAACCGCGCGCCTTGTCTCGGGACCGCTTAACGTTCTTCGTTTGGTGTGGTTTTTGAACCATACCTTGTTGCCTCTACCTAGAGGGACACTATGGTCCGGGAGACCACTTTTGTGGTCGTAGACCACTTTTGATGCCCGTAGACTAGTTTTCGAGTCTCCCGACCGCGCGCCTTGACTCCCGAACTTTCGTCTTGCAACCTTTTTGGTTTGTCTTTGGTACAAACCTTGTTTTCCTTGTTTGGAAGGTGGTACAAGGGTGGGAGACCAGTTCTTCCCCTTGGAGACCACTTCGCTTCCTGCCAGCCAGTTTTCTGGTCCGGAAACTGGTTTTCTTGGTCTTTGGGCCATCTTTTCTAGTCGGCCACCACACCTTTAGCTTTCTTTCATGTTGCTGACCATCTCCCACCATGGCCAACCAGTTTGCTTTTTGGAAGACCACTTGTGGTCGTCGGCCGACCACTTCAAGTAGCTGGTCGACCACTTTAAGTGGTCGGCTGCTTTTCATCACCTTTTTGGAGATATTTTCATGCAGCTGGCACAACTGGAGAGCACTGAAGCCATCCTCCATATACGTGTATGGAGGGATGGCCTTGGACCCTTAGCTTCCTCAAGAAGGTTGAGCCTTGGTTCTCTATATAAGAGAACCTCCCCCCTCCTTTTCCAGGTTCAGAAAAAAGTGCTGGAGCTATATATATACACCTTTGTATCTATCTTGCTCTTGTTCTTCATTTTTGGGCTCAAAAGTGTAGTTTTATCATACTTTAACACACAAACACACACTTAAACACCATCCTTTTGTTGCTGAGGTGCTTAGGAGCTGGTTTTAGTGTTGTTGGATTGGTTTGAGCTTGGAAAACCTGTTGGAGTTGTGGTTTTGATGGTGTTCATCAAGGGTAAGCTTCTAACCCTTAAATCCCTTATTTTTGCTTAAGCTTTTGGACCTATTTGCATGGTGTTTTAGGCTTAACTTTCTGCTGCAAAAATTTCTTTTTTTCAGTCCTTAAAATGTTTGTTTAAGGTCACTTTTGTATTGGGGGTTGTCTACCCCCTCTTAGGCCTTGTTTGGGCCTTATTTTGTGCCTTTCTTTTTAAGCTATTGGGACCCCCTTCTTTTGGCCTTCTCACCACTGAAACTCAGAGGAATTTCAGTGGTGGAAATGGTGTTTTGAGGTCCCAAATAGGAGAGGGTCATCCCCTCTCCTTATGTTCTTGAATACTTGCTTCATTTGCCTCATGTGTGAGCATGTTTGTTAAGCTTGTGTTGGCCACATCTCAGCCTATTTTAGGTCTTATTTCAACATGAAAGACCACTGTTTTGACTTGGTTTTGTCATCCCTTGCATGCCTTATACACTTGCAGTGTAAATCTCATAAACTAGTCTTGTATGCTTCATGAAGTAGCATGCCATTCTAGCTTGTTTTGAGTCCATCTCAGCATGTTTTTGGTGATGTTTTGCCATGTCATACCTCTGTTAAGGTTTGGTTTGGTTGGCCTTTGCATGCTCCATGCACTTGTAGTGCATTTCCATGGACTAGCCTAATGTGTATCATGCTTTAACATGTCATTCTAGCATGCTTTTGGCTTAACTCTAAGAAGTTTTTGTCCATATTTTAGCATGCTTAACCTCTGATTTGTTTTTTTTTTTTTTTTGGTCATGCATGCCATGCTTTGTATAGCTATAGTGCATTTTAGCTTGTTAGGTTTGTGTATCAAGTCCACTAGCATGCATTGCTTGGCCTATTTGAATGATCTGGCATCATTTGTTATGAGATTTCAGTTCATGTTTCATGTTCATACACTCACATCTTTCACTTATTCAATGCGTTGGAAGGTTTGTCCTTTTTGCCTTAACATGAGCCATTGCGTATGCTTTCATGCGTAAGCTTACGAGCTATCATTTTAGTGTGTATTTGGGGTTATTTTTCCATGACATAACTCTGATTTTTGTTGGTAAAGTCATCTCATGCTTGGTCTTGATAGGTGTAGTGTAATCCACCTTATTTGCCTTGCATACATCATGTCTTATGCCCTTTAAGCTAGCTTGTTTTGGTTTTCTTCCATACATGTTTTAGACTTATTTTGACACGTTCTAGGACTATTTTAGGTTGCCTTTGCTATATGCCTCATGTATTGCATAGCTATAGTACAAATGCCTATGCTAGCTTTGTGTTTTGATGTCTCTTGCATGCTATCTTTGAGCTATTTGAATGATTTGGCATCATTTAATACTTGATTTCAAAGCATGTAACTTGGTCATATTCTCATGCATATCACTCTTTAATTGTGGTTCAAGGGTTGTGCATTGTTGCCTAGTTTGTGGCCTAGCATGTATGCCATCTTGCCTAGGTCCTTAGGCTCCCATCTCAGTATGTTTTGGTCTTTGTTTAGGCCTAATTAAGCTCTGTCCATGGTTGGTTCATGCATTTTTGCCATGTTTTGCATGCCTCCTATGTGTTGCTCTTTGCTAGCCTTATGCCTTAAGGACTCTAGCATGCCTTGTGCCTATTGTTTGAATTATTTGGCATCATTTCTTATTTAGTTTCAGTGCATATAGTGTTGTTACACTTCCACATTTGTCACTCTTTGAGCACTCTTGAGAGTTGTGCTCTTATGCCCGGTAATGGGCCTTTGCATTGTGCATGCATTTACTTTATACTTCATGCCTTAATTTTAGCATTATGGCCACAAATTTGGGCATGACTGAGGTCTGTCCATTTTGGTTGAAGTCCATCGAGCATATTATGTGAATGTTGTTACATTACATCATGTTGTTGTATGCTTGTCCTTTGCATGATTATTTGCATGCTAATATTGCATTGCATTGAGTTGCATGCATTACATTGTATTTGGTTGTCACGACCCAAACCCGCCCCATTGGGTTTTGCACCATAACTGGCCAGTAATCCTAGATTACCGAAGGCACATATGATAATACAATATCTGATACAAGGGCTTGGCGGAAATACATGAATTAAACAATGTCCAATGAGTGTGATAGTGCGTATGCAAAAGATTTTTATACATACATAGATATATACGATGCGAGCAGTATGCACAATATTCTGATCATTGAGCGAGGACCAAATCCTATTAAGCAAGATGCGATGAAGTCTATATAGATTACAAAGGCGAGATCACGAGCAGATGGGAAGTAAAAACACCCCTAAGCCATAGCTTGGCAGGCTCGGAACCTCGCAGTGAGGCACAGTGGTTAGCTTGACAAAAAGGGGAGTCTACCCCGCGCTTCTACCTCCGGTCTGGTGCCTGAACACCTACACACATATATATATATATATATATAAACAGTGAGATAAAGCCCAGTGAATAACATAATGCGTAAAGGGGTTTAGAATGAATGTCCTTCAGTATTGAAAACAGTTGTTTCAATCAGTATTTCAATTGTTCATTACAGTAAACAGTCATATGTGGTACATCCATTAGCATAACGATGACAAGATGGTGGTTCCACGAGAACGAGCGAGGATCTCTGTGATGTCGATGTGATGAGGTGCTAAGGATGCCACAGTATAGTTTAGAATATAGGACATACATTCATTCAGTAAACAATACCAGTTCAGTAAACAGTTCAGTTCAGTATTCCAAAAGATAATCATTTTGAACATATCTTTACACAATTGTTACTCACAGAGTTCTGAGCTATAGTAAGCTAGAGCGTCTCCTCGGAATGCCAACCCTATACAGTTAACAGATTGAACACACACAAAGTTTCATAGTTGGGAAAGATAATAACTTAATCCCTAAATTTTCCTTGGTGTGTTTTACATCCATATCCTCTTTAAGATGCCTTAAACTAGGCTTAAGAATGCCTAGGATGGAATGAGAATGCAAAGATGCACTTAGAAAACACTTTACAAAATTTGCTGAAAACAGGGGCCTCGCTCGAGCGAGGATTCCTTCGCTCTAGCAGACATGCAGACAAAGGATCTCCGCTCGAGCGTGAATTCCGTCGCTCGAGCGGACTGTGTACTACAGTAAAAATACTGGATGCTCAAAATTTACGCTCGATGCTCGCTCGAGCGTGAGACACAGCTCTTCGCTCGAGCGTAGGTCCCTTCGCTCGAGCGTACGTCCCTTCGCTCGAGCGTACATCTGCGTGCACCAAGATTCTGAGAGCTCGGAATTTACGCTCGAGCCACCATTCCTTCGCTCGAGCGTAGCTCAGAGTAAACGATGGTCGCTCGAGCGTAAAATCCTTAGCTCGAGCGAAGAAGCCAAATCTGGAATTTCCAGATTTGCCTCCCAAGCTCAAACCAAGCATTCTACAGCTCTAAACTCGACCTCTTAGGCCCAAATTCTAGAAAACACATCTAAACTCAATATACAACAAGTTTCAAAGCTCAATTTGTGAATTTAAAGCCCAAGGGTGAGGCAATTAAATCCAAATTTCAAACCCATTTTCATGAACATGAAGAACATGCAAACATGCATGAATTCAAATCATTTCAAAGCTTCAATGCTAGCTCAAATGAGCTCAAATCTTTCAAAAACATGATGACAACATGAATTACAACAATATTATAAACATGCATGTGAGGAATGATGAATTACAATCTCAAAACTTGTCAATATGCACATGCATACAACAATTGAGCTCTAATTCAACATTATTGAACCAATTCATGCCTTAACTCTACAATTAAGCATGAGGCATGCAAGAACTATCTTAAATACAACAATGAAAGGTTGATTCTCCTACCTTAGGTCTTCAAACACAAGACTAGGAGCTCAATTGACAATCAACACTTCAGTTCCTCAAGCTCTCCAAGCCAAACTCTCAAGAATTACTCAACTCTCTCACTCTCTCTCTCTCTTGATCGGCTATAGCATAGAGAATGGCTGAGCAAATATGTTATGTGATCAAGTGAAGGCTCAAATGTGTGTGAGATAGTGGGCCACTAAGTGGTATTTTGGTAATTAAGCCTAATTTGGGCATTTGTCAATATTTAATCTAATTTAATCATACCAAATCAATTTTCAGATAATTACACCATAAAATTGCATAAATTACAATGATCATGCAACACTATTTGATTTTGGGTTCGGCCGCCGATAAGGCCTTCAATTTACAATTTAAACACATATACACGAACAGATAATTAGACAACCAACAGATAGAAGTGCAATTCAAACAGATACAGTCAATCAATCAGTTTCAGATTCCAGTCGGTCAATTCAGTAGTTCAGTCAGTCATAATCAGTCTTAGTTTAGTAGTAATCAGTATTAATCAGTGATCAGTGATGAGGGTTATTACAGTCTCCCCTTCTTAAAAAGAGTTTAGTCCTCTAAACTCGAGTTACCTTCAGTTTGAAAGAAAATAGGATTCAGTGGAAACAGTTCAGGATATCTCCTAGCCATGTCATCTTCCCTTTCCCAAGTGGCATACACGCCACCATGGTTTTGCCAGTCAACTTTCACTAACGGGATCTCCTTGTTTCTCAGTTTCTTGATCTGTCTGTTTACAATCTGTATAGGCCGTTCCTCGTAAGTGTAGTCGTCACTCAACACTACCTGAGTAGGCTTAATCACATGGAATGGATCCCGGAGATAATCTCTCAACATAGAGATGTGGTAGACGTTATGCATATGCTCCATTTCTGGAGGAAGTGCAACTTGATACGCCACCGGATTGATTTTCTCAATAATCTCATACGGTCCGACATACCTTGGCGCTAACTTGCCTTTGACTCCAAAACGAGTCTGGCCTTTCATCGGTGTCACTTTCACAAACATGTGATCACCCACTTCATATTCTCGGTCTCGCCTTCTGACATCTACATAACTTTTTTGTCGGCTCTGTGCAGTTTTCAGTCTCTGTTGTATCAGTTTTACCTTCTCAGTCGTTTCATATACAATCTCGGGCCCAAGCAAAGGCCCATCTCCAACTTCTGCCCAGCAAATTGGAGATCTACATTTTCTGCCATACAATGCCTCGAAAGGCGCCATACCAATGCTTAAATGATAGCTGTTGTTGTAGGAAAATTTAGCCCATGGGAAGTGGCTTTCCCAGTTTCCCTGAAAGTCAAGGACACACATTCTCAGTAAATCCTCCAGAGTCTGGATGGTCCTTTCTGACTGGCCATCTGTCTGAGGATGATAGGCACTACTTAGTCTCAGTTCAATACCCAATGCAGTTTGTAAGCTTTGCCAAAATCTCGATGTAAACTTCGAATCCCTATCAGAAACAATAGACACAGGCACTCCATGCAGTCTAACAATTTCATCAATATAAATTGCAGCCAACTTGTCCGCATTATAAATTGTCTTGACAGGTAAGAAGTGAGCAGATTTGGTCAGTCTATCAACAATAACCCAAATTGAATCCATACCTTTTCTAGAGCGAGGCAATCCAACGATAAAATCCATCGTGATATGCTCCCATTTCCACTCCGGTATGGGTAAGGGTTGTAATAAGCCTGCGGGTCGCTGATGTTCCACCTTGACCTATTGGCAATAAAGACATTTTGACACAAAATCGGCAATTTCTTTCTTCATTCCCGGCCACCAAATGTTCTGTTTCAAATCTTGGTACATTTTCATATTTCCCGGATGGATAAAGAATTTTGAATTGTGGCCCTCTTGCAGAACTCTTCTTTTCAGTTCAGTATCATTTGGTACACACAGTCTTTCCTGAAATTTCAGTACATTGTTTTCAAATTTGAAACCCGGTCTCGGTTTAGATTCCCTTTCTTCGATGATCTTTTTCAAGAAGTCATCCTGTTGTTGTTTCTCTTTAATTTCCTCAATCAATGCCAGTTGAGCAGAAATAGCAGACATTGTGCCACCTTGTTCTCTCAAAACAACCTCAATTTTAGATTTTTCAAGGTCACAAAGCAACTCTTTCTGTCCGGTGAGCAAACAAGCTAAGTTCCCAATTGATTTCCAACTCAATGCATCGGCAACGGTGTTAGCTTTTCCCGGGTGATACAGAATCTGTAGGTCATAGTCTTTGATCAATTCTAGCCACCTCCGCTGTCTCATGTTCAGTTCTTTCTAGGTGAAGAAATACTTCAGACTCTTGTGGTCGGTATATACTTCACATGTTGCCCCATACAGATAGTGACGCCAGATTTTTAGTGCAAACACTACTACAGCAAGTTCTAGATCATGGGTTGGGTAGTTCTTTTCATGTGGTCTCAGTTGTCGAGAAGCATAAGCGATAACTCTCCCATTCTGTATCAAAACACACCCTAAACCCTTATGAGAAGCATCACTAAACACAGTATAACCATCCGTTCCTGAAGGTAAGGTAAGAACCGATGCAGTCACCAATCGAGTTTTCAACTCTTGGAACGCTGATTCCCTTTGGTCAGTCCAGTCAAATGATATCCCCTTCTGTGTCAGTTGAGTCAATGGTAAGGCAATTTTGGAGAAATCTTTGACAAATCTTCTGTAATATCCAGCCAATCCCAAAAAGCTTCGGACTTCTGTCACATTTGTTGGTCTAGGCCAGTTCACTACAGCTTCAATTTTCTGCGGATCAACAGAAATTCCATCTTTGCTAACAACATGCCCCAAAAAAATAACATGATCAAGCCAGAACTCACATTTAGACAGTTTAGCATACGCTGTTTATTCTCTTAGGGTCTGCAGGGCAAGTCTCAGATGATGTTCATGTTCTTCTATACTTTTGGAGTAAATCAATATGTCATCAATGAATACCACAATAAAGTCATCAAGGTACGGTTTAAAGATTCTATTCATGAGGTCCATAAATGCTGCAGGTGCATTGGTAACTCCAAAAGGCATAACTAAAAATTCGTAATGGCCATACCTCGTTCTAAAAGCAGTTTTATCAATGTCTTCCAGTTTAACTTTCAGTTGATGGTACCCCGATCTGAGATCAATCTTGGAAAACACTTGAGTACCCTGTAACTGATCAAATAAATCATCAATACATGGCAATGGGTATTTATTTTTCACAGTTACCTTGTTCAATTCACGGTAATCAATGCACAGTCTCAGTGAGCCGTCTTTCTTTTTTACAAACAAAACTGGTGCGCCCCACGGTGAAGTACTGGGCCTGATAAACTTCTTGTCTAACAGTTCTTGCAATTGTACTTTCAATTCCTTCAGTTCAGTCGGAGCCATTCTGTAGGGAGCTTTAGATATTGGCTGTGTACCCGGAATCACATCAACGGTGAACTCAATCTCCCTGTCAATCAAATCCCTTGGCAGATCATCTGGAAATACATCTGGGAATTCTCTGACTATAGGAATACAGTTCACATCAGTTTTAACATTATCATCGATGAATACGATCGATCTGAACACAGATATCCTTTACACTCCTTTCTAATTAGTTTAACAGCTTTCACCGAAGAAATCAAATACGGAGGGGGTAGTACTCCAACCCCATTAAACACAAATTCAGGTAACCCAGGTGGACGGAAGACAACTTGCTTTGACACACAGTCAATGGTAGCATGGTATTTTTGTAACCAGTCCATCCCCAATATTACATCAAAATGATCAATGTTCAGTGGCAGTAGTTCAATAAACAAATGCATGTCCCTAACAATGATCTCACAAGCAGGATACATATATGCACATGTCATGGATCCCCCAATAGGTGATGATACAACTAACAGATAATTCATGGGTTCTAAGGGTCTACTCAATTTCCGTGAAAAAGCATGCGATACATATGAGTGTGTAGACCCCGAATCAATCAGTACATATGCATTTTGAGCACAAATAGAGAGGATACCTGACACAACGGTTTCAGTATTTTTCACGTCTCCCGGTACTAGGGCGAACACTCGGCCCTGCCTCATAGGCTCTTTCCCAGTAGCTTTGGGGTTAGGCTTTGGTGCTACAGTTGATGCTGCTGCGCTTGGTGCAGCTTTACTACTAGCCTGCGGAGTAGAGGGGCAGTCTTTAACCATGTGGCCCACCTTGCCACACCTGTAACAGGCTCCAGATATTTTGTAACAAACCCCTTTGTGCTTCCTGCCACATTCAGAACAAGATGGAGTGAAACCACTCCCTTGGCCGGGGCTAGTTGTTGACCCCGTATTTTGTTTCTTATTTGATGGGTTATGCTTGCCTTTCTTGAACTTGAAACCCTACCTTTTACTACGCCATTCAGATACCGGCGTTTCAGATTGTTTCACAGCTTCGATGTTCGACTTAGCCATCAAAGCTCGGTCAAGAACATTCACATAGCTCGGTAGCTTCAAAACACTAATTCGGTCCAGTATAGCAACATTAAGGCCGCCTTCAAACCTCTTGGCCTTCTTATAGTCGGTGTCCACCATGTGTGGTGCATATCTAGCAAGTTCAGTAAATTTTGTCTCATATTCAGCAACGGACATTGTGCCATGTCTCAGCTGCTCAAATTCAGTCACCTTTCTGTCCCTGATACACTGAGGGAAGTACTTTTCAAAGAAGGCTCCCTTGAATTGAGCCCATGTCAGAACGGTGTTGGTGTCACGGACTAGCATCCACCACCTTCTGGCTTCCTCTTGCAAGGTAAAGGTAGCTAACAGTACTTTGTGTGCCTCCGAGCACGGAAACACTTCAAACAATTTTTCAGTCTCCAAAACCCATGCCTCAGCTTTTAACAGTTCAAGGCCTCCCTGAAAGGATGGCGGTTTGCTGAACTTCTGGGTAAGAGCAATTATATCCCCATCATCAACATTCACATTCGATTCCGGTTGTACCGGAGGAAGAGGTGGGGGCTGTTGATTCTGTTGTCGCTCAAGTCTAGCAGTTATCAGTTCCATCATCCTTTCCATTCTTGCCATTCTTGCCTTCGTGGATGAGGACTCAGATTCATTTGCATTATCCATTTCACTATAAGCAGTTATAGCAATTATAAACATAAGCAGTTGCATACTTAACAGTTTATCACATTAGCACATACTTAGTCATGTCATAACCACACACTTTTCAAGTTCATGCAGTGCCCTAATCACCTTTCTAGGACATCCTATAGCTCATTTGGACACTTGTGTGCGGTATAACTCGTGGTTAAGTATCGCTCTGATACCACTCTGTCACGACCCAAACCCGCCCCTATGGGTTTAAGCAGAATCGCCGATAATCCTAGATTACAAGGGCTAACAATAATATAATAATATCTAGTCTGAGGGCTTAGCGGAAGCCAATACGAATTAAACAATGTCCAATGAGTTTGTGATCAGTATGCAAAAAGATTTTCATACATACATAGATATATACCAAGATGAGCAGTATGCACAATATTTACAATTATTGAGCGAGGACCAAATCCTATTAAACGAGATAAGAACAATCTATATAGATTATAAGACAGATACGGAGACAGATGGGGGAAGTAAAAACACCCCTAAGCCATAGCTTGGCAGGCTCGGAACCTCGCAGTGAGGCACAGTGGTTAGCTTCACAAAAAGGAGAGTTTACCCCGCGCTCCTAGCTCCGGTCTGGTGCCTGAACGCCTATATATATATATATATATACAAACAGTGAGCTAAAACCCAGTGAATAACATAATGCATAAAGGGGTTTAGAATGAATGTCCTTCAGTATTGAAAACAGTTGTTTCAATCAGTATTTCAATTGTTCAAGACGATGCTTGATCATATGTGGTACATCTATTAGCATAACGATACAATAGCAGAGGTCTAAAAGACCAGCGAGAATGATGGCCATCAATTAGTAAATGAGTGGTTCCACGAGGAAGCGAGCGAGATCTCGTAACATGTCGATAAGCGAGGTGCTAAGGATGCCACAAGATAGTTCGAATATAGGACATACATTCATTCAAGAAATATATCGATTCGATACAGATTCGATTCGATTCGAAAGATAATCATTTTGAACATATCTTTACACAATTGTTACTCACAGAGTTCTGGGCTATAGTAAGCTAGAGCGTCTCCTCAGAATGCCAACCCTATACAGTTAACAGATTGAACACACACTAAGTTTCACAGTTGGGAAAGATAATAACTTAATCCCTAAATTTTCCTTGGTGTGTTCTACATTCATATCCTCTTTAAGATGCCTTAAACTAAGCTTAAGAATGCCTAGGATGGGATGAGGATGCAAAGATGCACTTAGAAAACACTTTACAAAATTTGCTGAAAACAGGGGTCTCGCTTGAGCGAGGATTCCTTCGCTCGAGCGGACATGCAGACAAAGGATCTCCGCTCGAGCGTGAATTCCGTCGCTCGAACGGACTGTGTACTACAGTAAAAATACTGGATGCTCAAAATTTAAGCTTGATGCTCGCTCGAGCGTGAGACACAGCTCTTCGCTCGAGCGTAGGTCCCTTCGCTTGAGCATACGTCTGCGCGCACCAAGATTCTGAGAGCTCGGAATTTACGCTCGAGCCACCATTCCTTCGCTCGAGCGTAGCTTAGAGTAAACAATGGTCGCTCGAGCGTAGAATCCTTCGCTCGAGTGAAGAAGCCAAATCTAGAATTTCCAGATTTGCCTTCCAAGCTCAAACCAAGCATTCTATAGCTCTAAACTCGACCTCTTGGGCCCAAATTCTGGAAAACACATCTAAACTCAATATACAACATGTTTCAAAGCTTAATTTGTGAATTTAAAGCCTAAGGGTGAGTCAATTAAATCCAAATTTCAAACCCATTTTCATGAACATGAAGAACATGCAAACATGCATGAATTCAAATCATTTCAAAGCTTCAATGCTAGCTCAAATGAGCTCAAATCTTTCAAAAACATGATGACAACATGAATTACAACAATATTATGAACATGCATGTGAGGAATGATGAATTACAACCTCAAAACTTGTCAATATGCACATACATGCAACAATTGAGCTCTAATTCAACATTATTGAACCAATTCATGCCTTAACTCTACAATTAAGCATGAGGCATGCAAGAACTATCTTAAATACAACAATGAAAGGTTGATTCTCCTACCTTAGGTCTTCAAACACAAGACTAGGAGCTCAATTGACAATCTACACTTCAGTTCCTCAAGCTCTCCAAGCCAAACTCTCAAGAACTACTCAACTCTCTCACTCTCTCTCTCTTGATTGGCTATAGCATAGAGAATGGCTGAGCAAATATGTTATGTGATCAAGTGAAGGCTCAAATGTGTGTGAGATAGTGGGCCACTAAGTGGTATTTTGGTAATTTAGCCTAATTTGGGCATTTGTCAATATTTAATCTAATTTAATCATACCAAATCAATTTTCAGATAATTACACCATAAAATCACATAAATTACAATGATCATGCAACACTATTCGATTTCGGGTTCGGCTGCCGATAAGGCCTTCAATTTACAATTTAAACACATATACACGAATAGATAATTAGACAACCAACAGATAGAAGTGCAATTCAAACAGATACAGTCAATCAATCAGTTTCAGATTCCAGTCGGTCAGTTCAGTAGTTCAGTCAGTCATAATCAGTCTTAGTTTAGTAGTAATCAGTATTAATCAGTTATCAGTGATGAGGGTTATTACATTGGCATACTTGTTGCATTTGTTTGGATTAGGTGTTAATCCAAACACAAGAAATGAGGAATGTTTCATACTTGATGTGATGAAACGTGCCTCAATTCTCGGTCGCCGACGCTCTTGATCATACATGATAGAGTGAAGGCTTTATATGTTTATGTGTGCATTCATTTTATATTGAATTGTGCAATTTGGCTTCTCGGCCATCATGCATCGAGATACGTGATTGGTGGCCCCAGGATCGAGAACTACACCCCCTTAAGCTTATGAAATAATAGGGAGGGTGGTTGTGTACACATATCTTGCAAATACATTGCCATGCCCTTTCTTGCTCTCTATTGCAGCAAACTAGTGAAGTGTAGCAAAAACTAGTCGGCTGACTAGTAAAGCTGGCTGGCCGACTACTTTTTCTGGTCTGCAACAACAAAAAGTGGTCGGCCAGTTGCTGGAAACATCAACAACTGGTCGGCAGCCCTCCTACAGGTCCCCAAGGTGAGTTAGAAGCTTTCTGGAGCTTGGTGCAAGGTTCTGAGAGCAGTTGCAAATAGAGGCAAGTCGAGGCATCGCGATGGATTTCCAAACGAGGCAACCAGGCATGCATACACTTATCGCCTTGAGGCTCCTATTTTACTGCTTTCCTTAGCTAGCTTATTACTTTGGTTTGTACTTAATTAGTTAATGCGTTTAACTATTCAATTTGTGTTGTAATAGATTAATTAGTTAGCTTGTTAGTTAATTAATTTTGTGATGTAATAATTAGTTTAATTAGCTTAGATTAGCTAGTTAGCTCTTTATTCGGACCCTCTGTCGAGAGGGCCAACTGTTGTAATAAGTGTGTGTGTGTGTGATGCGTGTCTTCCAACCCCCATTTCTTTCTCCCTTTTACTTACCAGCTTTCGATGGTTAGTTTTAGGGCATATTTCAATTAGCATACCTTATGCTTTGCATGAGTGCATCATTCATCTATTTTGCATGCACCAGGCTCGGCGTATCATACTAACTGCATTGTATTTCAATTCCAATTTGAATACATGTACCAAGTTGCATTTCACATGCCATCTTAGGGTAGCCGAGCCTATCTTAGTTGCATTTTTGCATGTGTTGCATTAGCCATCTTAACATGAACTAGGATCATGCATGATTTCTAACTAGTTCTCTGTTTTGGCTCAGAGTACACTGTGAGTGTTTACGCTTTAGCATACTGCATGTGTGTAAATGCTGCCATGTTTAGCATGCTTGCCATGGGCTAACTGCTTATTTGATATAACTGCCTGAATGCCTGTGGGTAAAAGGTTGGATTGCTTGAATTGGAACAATTCATTGAAATCCACAATTTAGCCTATTTGCGAGTAGCAAACTTTAAATCATTTTCAAATAAACGAATATGCAATGTTTTGTTCCAACTTAGGCGATCTAGTCTATACTTGTATGCTATATGCATCACGTAGTAAGATTAGCTAATTAACCGGAATCAGAACACATGTGCTTTCAAAAATAAAATATCATGCTTAGTACAGGCCGATCTTTGATCGGGCGAGCGGGGGTGCTCATTGTATGACTTTCCCCTCTCGTACCCAAGTTCCCGAGCCGAGGCTACTTTGGTGATGACGAACACGTGGCCTTAGGCACAAGTCAGGGTTTCCTAAATTTCTCCCAAAATAAAATATTTAGGTGGTGACTCTGTATCTGGAAAAGCAGTCCATGTTTGGCACTTCTTTATTAAAAATCAGTTTTCCAAAACGATTTACCGGATTTGGACTCATTGGTGGTTTATCGATCTGACATTACACTTCATGAAATTAGATTCAGAACCGTAACATTGAGTCTGAACTATAGTAGCTAGAGAACAAAACGAGATTTCGCGCCCTCGTCGGCGCGGAGCCCAAAGAGTTCTCGAGGGCACGTCTACAGTGGGGCACTTGCCCTCCCCTCAACTATTGAAAAATTTCACTTTTGCCTTCAGTAAAAAAAAAAAAATTTCAATTCAATCCATTCAAATATGATGTTAAATTTTTAAATCATTATTTTCTTTACATTTTCTATTCAAAAAAACTTGTTTAATATATTACTATATGTCAGCAATTTTTATATTAGAGAAATATTATATGTCATTGGATTTTGTTAAGATTTCAACTCAATGGTGCCCCCTTTGAGCCAAAATTCTAGCTCCACCACTGAACTTGGTAGTCAAATCCTTTCTGTGTTCTCTTTAGCTGCTGATAAAATGTTAATAGTCTTCTTGGAAGTGCAACTCTTCATGAGCCATTTGAAGTCGACGCATCTAATCCTCCCGCAGATTTTAGGTAATCAAAGATGATCACAAAATAGGATTCACTAGTCAATACATTTGATAATCTTCAATTAGTGAACTCAATTGAAGATTCACAACCTGAAAAATTCAATCAGGTGTTTGTCTCTCGCTATATAAATTTGAGTATAAATTGTGCAGATGAATTCAAATGTCCAATTAATTTTTTATCGTATTGCCTACTGTATACTAACTTGGACTATACCTTTGATCATTTGAATATATGTCGATTACGCTTCAACCTATGACATCCTAGGTAGGACTAAGGAACATAGTTCATTTAATTTGCAATTGAATAACTAATGACCTTTTGAAATTACTTGACAACTTTAGATGCATAGGTAAATAAATACAGTATATTAAGCAAGAAAAAAAATAAAATTAAAAGAAAAAGAAAAGAAGTGCTAATTGAGTTACAAGAAAAGGGCAAAATAAAAAAGTACCAATGGAAAATATTTTATGGTTTTGTTTTAAATAAAAAAAGAAAAAGATTCAAATAAACAAATTTGGGATAACTTGACAAGTTTAAGCAATATTTTATGGTTAAATGTTCCATCCCAATTATCTAATATTTTAAGTTTGCAATATTTGTAGATTCAAATTGAAGCTTTCAAGTAAATGGAATTAATATATTATTAACACAGTTTACTTGAGCATACATTTTCTTTCGTTTCTTTTGATCATGATGCAGCACGAACGTCATTTTCTTCTCTTACAATGTCTTCCCCACATATGTTAACTGTTCTTGTTTCTTCTGAAAATAGCAAGATATTAGTTTGATTGAATCGTTCTTCTCCTTTTATTCTTAGCCTTCCCTTTTATGTAAGAAGATTTTTTACTTTTGCCTTGTCTGTAATCAGTTTTGAAAATTTGAAGTTCATTTAAGTATTGAAATGTAGTAACTTGTGTGAAGTCACATCTTTTTCATTCTTGACATTCCTACATAGTCTTACAATAATTGGCTCTCCTCATCTCCTGCTGTGAGATCAAACAAAATTTTGTTGAATAGTCATAGGACTCACATTGTTATTGGATGAACAAGTAGTAGTGGGAGGTTTGTGATGTATAGTTGACAATGTTTTCTAGTGGCTTTTGGTTTCATGAGTTTGAATTATTTCTTGAGTTTGTTATAGTTTTTAAATTTTAGGGTGTGGAAGGGTTTAATTTCAATTTTTTTTCTCTTTCTACATTACATTGTTCCTCTGATAACATTGTATTATAATGTGACCATTTATTTTTTAACTCATCCTAACTGGGTGTTGATTTCCAACCACACCACCAAATAGGGAACTCAACTGGAGAGTACCAACAGAATAGATTAAGCCCGAACAACCTGTCTTAGAAATATAAGAATCTAGCGGTGGTTCGTCCACTCGGGGGCACTCCGACGATCAAGTCAGTAATCAAATATCTCTCAAAGATAGCAAATTGTGCTTAATCTCACAAGAAAGAACTTACTTTAGACTTACGAGGGTGCCCTACTTTTATAACTAATAGTGACTTGGTTCCCCTAGAAGCCTCGCTCCATAGGACTCAGGCTCCATGCTCATCCTGGACCCTTATCTAGATAGAGATAAACTCTTCTTGAGCCTTATCTCTATCCAGACTGAGACCCTCCCCTATTCTAGAACTCTTGTCCCTTATTTGCTTATCTCGGATTCTAGTATCTCCGTAGATAACCCCGGCCTAGCCGAGATCACCTCGGCAGCATGACCAAGCCATGTGGCACCTCGGCTGACACTCCGGTGTCACCTTAGCCACATGCTGTCATTCACAAAATACTCCCCCACAATTGCCTCTTAGGTTATATTACCTCGGCAACCTGATGTGATGGTACCTACATTATTTGTCCATATAGCATGTTGGCTAAAATTTCATTCTTTCTCCATGACCGAGATCATTACTCGTCGGCTTCAAGTACCCAAGACTCAACTGTCCACCTTTATCAAAGATCAAGAACCAAGAACCCAATTCTTAAAGCATCTCAACCAAGATTGCTCCTTTAGCCGAGGTGTTTGCCACATTCTTTCAAGAATTTCAAGAGTGTAGACACCCCATTTTTGACTGTCCTCAAGACTTGGACGTCACCGTTGGAACACTCGGTGATTATCCATGTTTGTGTTCGTTTGGAGTTCCCGGAGATCTCGGCTCTTGGCATACGCCTCAGGACCTCCGAACTCGACCGTTTGTGCTTGGTTTTGCACCAAACACTTGTGTTTTGCCTTGGGAGGGTGGGGAATGCCTTTTGAGTCATCCCTACACACCACCGGTTGGGACTGGAGGCCATCGGCTGGCTTATTTGTCCATCGGCACTTTATTGTGCCGACCGGCACTAAATTTTGACATTTGGTACTCTTTCTTAGGCCGAGCCTTTGTCTGATTGCTTTATGAGATATTTTCTCACAGCTGTAAAGCTGGTTGCTCTCCTCCATACACGTGTATGGAGGGATGAGGCTTTGGTTTGCTTAGCTTGTAAGCATTCTTTGCCTATAAGAGGAGGACTCTTCCTCTTGGCTTAGGGTTGAAGTTTTTGAAGACAAAAACCAGAGCTCATATACATATATCTCTGCCATATATCTATATCTCCCTCTCTCTCCTCTTGTGTGTGTGTTTTTGGGTCCAAATAGTGTGTTTTACCTCACTTTTGCACCATTACACACACTATTGCACCTAGCTCCGAGATTGGGAGACTTGGAGGTTTGTTTTGAGTGATTTTGGACTGGTTTTGATCACTTGAGGAGGGCTGGACCATCTGTTCTTCATTGGATCTTCAAGGGTGAGCTTTTCACTTTAGTTTCCCCATTCTTGCAACTACTTTCTACCCCTCTTGTCTTGTTTTTTTGGCTTTGTGTTTAACATAAAAAAACCTTGTTTTTTCTTGCTCTAGAACTTTCATTAAGGTCTCTTTTTCATTTGATTGAGGCCTTACTCTTTTAGGCCTTGTTTTGGTCTTTTTGTGCCCTTTTCTTGGAGCATTGTTTAGCTTGGTGTTTCTGACCTTCTCACCACTGAAAACCAGTGGGTTTTCAGTGGTGAGGATGATATTTTCGAGCTTCGTTTAGGGGAGAGACACCCCTCTCCCCTTGGTCCTTTATTTGCCTTTGTTTTGGGCTCATAGCATAGCATGTGTGCATGTTTGTATTTGGCTTCATTTCAGGACTTTTTGGGCTGTTTTATGTCATGTTTGATCTCTGTTTTTGGTTGGAATTATAGCCTCTAACATGCTTCTCATACTTCCTTTGAAATGCTCTTTTATGCCTAAAAGCATGCCATATGTCTAAGCCATATTTCTCGCATGTTTTAGCTTGACTTTATGGAAATATGAGTATCATCTTGTCATGCATAAGGGCTGTGAGCCCTTTGTTTTGGCTATGTTTGGCATGCTTAGCAGTTGCCTTGCTTGTTGGCTTGTAGGCCTTGCTTGTATGGAGTTATAGCATGCTTAACTTGTCTTTATCCCATGATTTGGCATCATATTAGACCCTATTTCAGTCCATTAGTCATGTTTATATGTTGGCATATGTGGCTTAGTTCACGCTTTAAGGGTGTGCTCTTGTATGCTTTAAAGTAGGCCTTTGCATGCTTACATGCTTAGTGCATTTTCGGGGATGCCATGAAGGGGATTTGGGCTCATTTTGCATGCTAGAAATCTGTCCTTGCTTGCTTGGTATGTACCATGTTTGGTCTTATTAATGGTAGCAAGGTGTGCTCCTTTTGGTGCCTTAAACTTGGCCTTATTTGGTTCGCATATTGGCATGCTCATTGGTCACTATTTTAGGCTTGTTTTGCTACTGTTTTTGGGGTCTTGAAGGCTGCCTCATTGTAGTTAAATCCATGGCATGCTTGCTTTATGATTGTTGCATGTTTGATTGACCAAGTGTTGTGAAAGGTTGGCCCTATTGCTTGACTTATTCATGTTAACATTGCATGTTGCATCTTGTATGATTGGCATTGCATACTTAACATGATAGTTGCATTATTAGATTGCATCATTGAGCCATGTTGCATACATGCATTTCATTACTTGGTTTGGGGTGTCAAACCAAGTGTGGGAAGTGAGGGGTGTTTGCACTTCAAGTGGCAAAACATACCTCCATTCCCAAGTCACCAAGGCCTTTGACTTAAGGATGATAAGGTTTCGGTTCCATTTGTTTGTTTGCATGCATTTTTACATTGAAAATGCAACCTTGGTTCTTAGGCTATCATGCACCAAAGTGCACAATTGATAGCCTTAGAACCAAAAGCCATGCTTCCTTGAGTCTCCTTCATGATGGGGAGCATTGGCCATGCATAAATATGTCTAAAAAACCAATACCATGCCTTTGCTTGTTTCTTCTTCTTTGTCAGCTCTCTGCAGAATTTAGTGCCGACCGGCACTCTATAGTGCCGACCGGCACTTTATTTTAACCCGATAAACACTATTAGCGCCGGTGGTCAATGGGAGAAGCCGGTGATCAATTCTTCGGCGGTGGGGTATTTGGATCATCTGGGAGGCATTACGAAACTTTGGGAATTTTCGGAGGCGAGCGGTGAAGCAAGCGGCGATGGCACGGTGTAGGTTTTCGGGCAAGTCGGATCGAGCATGCGTGCATCCCTCTTCCCGAGGCCTTTTCTGCTTTCGATGGTTTAATTAATTTGTTAATTAATTAAGGTGCGTAATAATTAATTAGCTAGGATAGTTGATTTATTATTTGGGATTTGTATATTTATTTGGTCCCCGGTGAGGGCATAATTGTAATAAGTGTGTGTGAGTGGGTGCATGTCTTCCAACCCCCATTTCTTTCTAACCCTTTTATTTATCCGCTTTCGATGGTAGATTAGGGCATCTCTAAATTAGCATACCTTATGCAATGCATGCGTGCATTCATGCATTTGTTTACATACATCGGGTTCGGCACATCATGCAAAGCGCATCGTACTTTCAATTCCAAATTGAATACGTGGTAGTTCTTTGCATTTCATGTGCCATGCTTAGTCGGCCGAGCTTTGTTTAGATTGCACCTGTATGTGATGCATTAGCCATTTAACATGAACTAGGTCATGCATGTTTTGCTAACGGTTTAATGTCTTGTACGCAGTCTGATGTAAGTATTTATGCTTTAGCATATCGCATGCGTGTGAATGTTGCCATGATAGCATGCTTACCATGCGGCTAAGTGCTTACATGATAAACTGTTTGAATGCCTGTGGGTGGAGGTTGGATTGCGTGAGTTGGAACAACTCATTGAAATCCGTATTTTAGCCTACTTGCGAGTAGCAAAAGAAAACAACACGTTTTTCGAGACAAAACGGATATGCAATGATTATTTCCAAATTAGGCAATCTAGTCTATACTTGTTTGCCGTGCGCATAACATAGTAATTCTAGGCTAATAACCGGAATAAGAACGCATAAAGTTTTCAAAAACGGATATCACGGTTAGTAGAGGCCGGTTTTCGGACCGGGCGAAAAGGGGTGCTCATAGCTGACCTTCCCCGATCGTACCCAAGCTCCCGAGCCAAGACCACTTTGGTGATGACGGACACGTGGCCTTCGGCACCGAGTCAGGGTTTCCTAAATTTCCCATTTTAAAAATATTTAGGTGGCGACTCTGTAATCTGGCAAAGCAGTCCATGTTTGGCACTTCTTTTCAAAATCTGTTTTTCTTCAAAACGATTTGCCGGATTTGGACTCTTTGGTTCAAGATTTGGAACCGCAACAAAATCGAGTCCGAATCAGAGCGAGGTCCCCATGGGCGTGCTTCTGATTTGGCGACTCATTGGGGATTTTAGAGAGCTTGACTCGAACTCGTGATATCCTATTTTGACTACATTTATGTGTTTCTTTGCATTGCATGTGCATTGGTGCGCCTAGGACACCGTGTTGGCCATCCGCTATTCTGGCGGTTTGCTTGGGAGGCTTGTCTTGTCAAGGCATGTCCATAAGGTGACCGTTCGCTGCGCTGCCAGTATGGGAACACAAACCCCGGTTTTACCGGGGCACCCTTTTCGACCATTCGACCTAGTGCATATTTGGATCCATAGTGACCATTCCAAACTAGGACAGGTTGCTTACCCGATTTTAGGTTGTTTGAAACCGCTGTGTGCGTAGTGAAACCCTAGCTCCTGACAAAATAGGACAGGGAAACCCTACCCCAACATAGGGGTGTTTTGGCTCTCTTTACTTGCTATGTGCTTTTAGAGTGTATCTCTACAGGGAATGCGTATACCAGTTTGCAAGACTGGGTGTCCGGCCTGCGGGCACCAGTATCAGTATTTTGAGAATCAGTTATATCTGCGGGTATCAGATTCAGATTTGGGGCAATAATTTCGGGGAACAGTGATCAGTAATAGAATGCAGTCGTTCAGCTTTGCTCGTATCCGTTCCAGTGAAATTGAGCTAAGATGCTGTCGGTTTTCTCTTTTGCTAGGTAGTCCTGGAATCATAGCTTCAGAAGGCTCCACTATCCCCCGGGTACATTGAATTTGTGCTGATAGACTTTGTCAGGTCAGAGACTCAGTTCAAGGGTAATCACGGCCAGAGAGGGCCAGTCAGACATAGACCACCGGTTACAGCGGCTACCGTCGGTGATCCTTGAGGAGTCGGGTTGAGATTTCTGAGCCTACTGCAGAAACAGATATATCGGTTGCTCAGTTAGACCGGGCAATATGTCGAGTTTGGAAGAGATGGTGCGCCAACTCCGAGATAGTATGAAAGCCATGCGGCAAGATCTTTACATCAGCGAATCCGCCAAACAACAGTAGGGTCATAGCCCAACAGTAAACAATTGCGAGTTAGAGCAAAGAACAGAACATCCACTTCACATCGGCTCCCCCACCCGAGTTCCAACGCCGGAAACAACTAATGTCGAGCAAATACGGACATTCGGTCGAACCCTCCGCCCGATTCTACCACAACTATCCAAAGCGCCACGCCCGTCAATGTACCGGACTCTCCTTTGAGTTCGGCGACCACAAGACCGGGTGAGCGGGTTGGAAAAAATGTTTAGGAAATCCCAAGGAGTCAGGTCTATTCCCGACATCGAGGATGGGTATACGGACGCAGTTGTGACGCTGCCAGATCGGTTCAAGATGCCTCAAATTGACCGATTTGATGGGTCCGGGGTCCCCATGGTGCACCTGAGATTGTTTTCAGATATCTTAAGGCCGATGGGCCTCACCAGGCTTGGCTGTCTTTGTTGGGCAGACCTCATCGGGTATTGCGATCATCTGATGCACGCCAAGTTAGAGAATTCAGTGAAACGAAGCTGGGAGGAGATGGCCGAGGCCTTCGTCACACAATATTCATACAATACATAGATTGAGATCACGACTCGTGATCTCGAGACGATTAGGCAAGAGCCTAAGGAAAGTTTCTCAGAGTTTGTAACTAGATGGAGGGCCAAGGCTTGATGATGACCTTGAGGCTGCGGACAAGGACCAAATTCGGATGATTGTGCGCAATCTTCAGCCGAAGTTAATGCAAAAGATGATAGTAGTCCCCTTCCCCACCTTTTCAGACTTACATGAGATGGGAGTACAGATCGAAGATGCTATGAAACAAGGCCTTATTGATCAGGAGAAGGAGGCGTTTACCGCGATTCGAATCGACCACCGGTGATGTGATGCGGTACAAGATCTTCCGGCGTGGGCATGGTCGCCACCGCCACACCAAGAGCAGCCACCCCCTTTATTGGTACATCGATTTCAAACCCCCGAACTTCAGACTATCTACCCCGAGGCAAGAGGGTCTTCACCCCACTCTTTATGCCTTTGTCTAAGGCTTTAGGGGTCCTACTCAGGAAAGGACATCTGAAACCGTTAGAACAACGGCCCCTACCCGATCCTCTCCCCGCAAAGCATGACTGGCTAAATCTTGTGCTTTCCATCAACAAACCGTCATGACACAGCGATTCGTCCATCTCCGCCATGAGATACAAAATTTGATCGACAATGGGGTCATCCCCGCACCAAGCTCTGCAAAGTCTATCGGCACTTGATCAGTGAACCTGTGGGGGGATAATGTGATGTGATCGGGGGATGAACTACCTGCGGGCAGCACTCAGTTTACTTCAGGTGTGGGAATGGCACACACTGTCTTGAGCATTCGCGAATGCTAGTTTTGTAGTTTCTGACTTGGGTGTTGAGTCAATTCTGTAGTTTTGTTTTGAGTCTATCTCTTTGTCTTAAGTCAGTCTTTTTGATTAAGGGTCTGTCTTGTTGTATCGAGTCAGTCCTATTGTACAAAGGTCGGGTGATTCCAGGGGTGTCACCTCGGGCGTCACCATTTTGTTTCACGTTTGTCTTTTCGTTTTGTTTTGAGTCTGTTTTTGCCAGGGAGCCAGTTGTGCCGACAGATTCTGAATGGAACAGCAGTGATTTTCACACTCTTGTGTTTGCTTCTGTGCAATTTGTGCCGAAGTTTTGAATGAGATAGATGATTTGACTAGAAGCTGTGACTTTTCTGTGCCTTGAATCATTGCATTGACCTAAGTTTTTCAAAACTTTTTCAAACACTGTGGTGAAAACAAAGAGGAAGGAATTCCTCGGGATTTGCAAAAGTTTGATCAACTGAGAGAAAGAGAGGCGTGCTAAGCCCTTAATGAATGAAATCATGCTTGTTAGTGTGAGTACTGAGAAGGACCCTAGCTTTGATCAAGATTGGTCCTACACTGTCTTCAGCGCGAGCGATTTGTCGCTTTCTTAAAAACTTTCAAAAAATGTTTTGCGCGGTCCTGCGAAGACTTGTGTGGAATCGCTCTTGAGATTGTGCAGTTTAGGATCGCTCTCAGCCTCGAGACTTGAGTCCTTGCCTTCAAACCTTGAACTTGCATTCAGAATGTTCAACGGTCAACCACAATGTGAGGCCTGTGTGGCCAGATTCAAAGCAACCCTCGAACAAGAGGCAAGAAAGTCAAATCAAGAAGCTCAGATGTCGTCAAGAGAAGCTTGGGAAGCTAGATCAGAAGCCCCCCCTCAAACTAGGGGCAAAAATGTCAGATAAGCCCGAAGAGCCGAAGGTGGATCTTTCTGCAAATCAATACAACAGCCACTCTCCCGGATACCGAGGGCTTCAATCTCAAAAACCATTTGGCATGGACTTGTTACACTTTTACCCTTTGAGAGGCTCGCTGGGCGAAACCCTAAGGGCGACCAAGAAAAAGTAAGAACAAAAAAAAAAAAAAAAAAAAAAAAAAAAAAAAAAAAAAAAAAAAAAAAAAAGAAAAAAAAGAAGCTCGCAAGGTCGAAAACCTGCATCGGGCGCCTTGGCAAAAGTTAGAGCCTAAAAGAAAAATGCAAAAAAAGAAGAAGAAAAATGAATGAAAAGAATAGAAAAAAAGAAAAGAAAGAAAAACAAAGCTCGTAAGGTCGAAAACCTGCAATAGGCGCCTTGGCAAAAGTTAGAGCATAAAAAATGAGAGGTTAAATACCCGAGTGTACCTTAACCCCGGAACTACGTAAGGCTTGATTCCCATGTTTGGGATACGTAGGCAACTTCATTCTGAAGTCCAGCCCTAAAACAATTCAAATTCGATTGTGTCCATGCGATGGTTCTGGCCATCTTTGTCTTCTCTGTATCTGAGAGTCTGGTTGTGTTCATCACTCCGAGGACTGACTACAATGTGCTGCGGCATCATCCAAACAAGGGGCAACTTTCCGTTGCCATTCAAAACGCTGCAATGTCATTTCAAACAAGGGGCAACTTTCCGTTGCCACGCAGTGTCCTTCAGACAAGGGGCAATTTTCCATTGCTATGGGTCCGAGGTTGTGCATCTCAAAGAGTTGGTTCCCTGCTTGTTGAGCATTGGCCGTTTGCAAAACAGTTTTTGAGAATTTTTACTGAGGTTGACTATTCTCTCAAAAATCATTCCATTTTTCCAAAACTGGACCATTTCTTGGACCCAAAAAGGAAAATTTTCAGTGCTTACAACCTGACTTGCATGATTTCAAATCAAAAATCGAATAAGCATGTTAATCTAACTCTCATGTTGGTCAAAATTGTTTTAGTAGAAAGCAAAATAAAAAAAAATGGTCAAAATGATGAACTAGGGGCACAGTTGAGTCAGGCTTCTGTTTTTCCCTTGCCAAAGATATTTGCGTAAAAGGGCACAACTGAAGTCAACAGCAAAAGGGCTGAAAGCTCTCTCATCCTCCAAGCAACGAGGTATTAAGTCAAGTGCGAAGCACGAACTGGAATGGATTAGGATGTTCCACTTCCTCATCTGGACAGATCTAACCACGTCCAAACTCCCTAGCAGAACATCTTCAACCAATGTCAATTGCAGATTTGCTGCACACCCAGTTGTAGCATAACCCCTCTGTGGGGGAAGTTCACTGTTGTGAGCAGAAGAAAGAGAATCTAGCAGAATGCTAGGGGCAAAAGCCCGCAACTTCTTGTCTACCCATCAACCACCCAGGGGAGGGATAAAAAATGATAGATTGAAGAATAGAGAGATGTGCGTTGAGAGAAAAAGTGAGAAAATGGTTTTTTCAGAAAACTAGAGATTGAGTGCCAAGTGATGTGAGAATCACAAATAAGAAAGGGTGGGAATAATACCCGGTGAAACAGGCTCCTGTATGATTTGAGTCTTTCGTTGTGTTTTGTTTGTCTCGAGTCTTGTTTT
The DNA here is from genome assembly GCA_025200525.1 of Camellia lanceoleosa. Lineage (NCBI taxonomy): Eukaryota > Viridiplantae > Streptophyta > Magnoliopsida > Ericales > Theaceae > Camellia > Camellia lanceoleosa. The sequence goes on along the minus strand of CM045767.1, from coordinate 163,388,506 downwards.
GAGTCGTTTCAAGTGTCAATAGATGTGTTAAGGTTGTTTACCTTTATTTTTGTTTGTTGAGTCTTTTTCGCTGTGTTCAGTTGTAGGCTCAATACGTCCGAGAACTCATTTTCTCAATTTCAAAAATGATTTGTTGTGTGCTCAGAGTACTGTGCCATTCTCCACATTTGTGTAAAAAAGGAATTTGTTCTTTCAAAAACTGCAGGGTCCACCCCCGATAAGTGTGAACAGTGAAATCAGGACCTATCTGAAGCTATATGGGTTCCAGACTACAAAGCAAAAGAAAAGAGGAAAATTGAAGCACCTGAGTGTATTTCACCTTCAGCAAATTCCGTGATTGTACTCCGGATGTACCTCCTCAGGCCTTGTCACTACTCCGAAGTATGAGTGTATCTCGACCCCAAGCTTAAGCCTGCTTCAAGTCAGAATGGCGATTAAAGCAAAGAAGATGTTATCTCTCTAATATGAACAGGGTGTGCCTGTTTTTGAGCTAAATGTGTTGCAAACCCCTCCGAAAGGTAAATCGGAGGTCGCGTTTTAATCTGGTCTCGTTAAGGCTTGTATTCCCTTATTCGGCATTTTGTTTCAACTATGCGTTGTCACGCACATTCCACTTGCATTGTTATGCACCCGTTACACCTGCATCGTTATGCACATTATAGTCCCTTTTTATACACATTGCGTGCATACGTGCATCGCTTTACTTACATGTGTTCAAGTCCCTTCTCCATACACATTGCGTGCATACGTGCATCGCTTTACTTACATGTGTTCAAGTCCCTTTTCATACACATTGCGTGCATACGTGCATCGCTTTACTTACATGTGTTCAATTCCTTTTTATACACATTGCGTGCATACGTGCATCGCTTTACTTACATGTGTTCAAGTCCCTTTTCATACACATTGCGTGCATACGTGCATCGCTTTACTTACATGTGTTCAAGTCCCTTTTCATACACATTGTGTGCATACGTGCATCGCTTTACTTACATGTGTTCAATTCCTTTTTAACACATCGCGTGCATACGTGCATCGCTTTACTTACATGTGTTCAAGTCCCTTCTCCATACACATTGCGTGCATACGTGCATCGCTTTACTTACATGTGTTCAAGTCCCTTTTCATACACATTGCGTGCATACGTGCATCGCTTTACTTACATGTGTTCAATTCCTTTTTATACACATTGCGTGCATACGTGCATCGCTTTACTTACATGTGTTCAAGTCCCTTTTCATACACATTGCGTGCATACGTGCATCGCTTTACTTACACGTGTTCAAGTCCTTTTCATACACATTGTGCATCGTGCATCGCTTTACTTACATGTGTTCAATTCCTTTTTATACACATCAGCGTGCATCGTGCATCGCTTTTACATGTGTTCAAGTTCCTTTCTATACACATTGCGTGCATCGTGCATCGCTTTACTTACATGTGTTCAAGTCCTTTTCATACACATTGCGTGCATACGTGCATCGCTTTACTTACATGTGTTCAAGTTCCTTTTCATGCACATTGCTCGCGCTGACCGCTTGCTTCACTTACATATGTATTTTCAGATTTCATTACACATTGCTTGCATGCGTGCATCGTTTTACTTACATGCGTTCAACTTTCCTATCACACACATTGTACACGTTGTTGCGTGTTCTTTACTTACATGTGTTTGTACTTTCATAGCATTGTTATGATTACTCTAAATTGCATTGTTATGCACCCCCTTCACTTGCATTGTAATGCACGTTTCAATCACATTGTTATGCACTCTCTGTTTTCGAAACACCGGGATACGTCCCTAGGTTTCTTCACCTTCTTCCGAAACACTGGGATACGTCCCTATGTTTCTTCTATCTTCTCTCCGTAATCTTTGGGATACGTCCCTAATCCTTGGGATGCGTCTCTAACCTTTGGGATACGTCCCTAACCCTTGGGATACGTCCCTAGACACCGGATCGTCCTACATTTCTCTCTCCTTTCCGAGACACCGGGATACGTCCTTATGTTTCTCTCTTCTTACCGGGATACGTCCCTATGCTTTTTCTCCTTATTTCGAAACACTGGGATGCGCCCCTATGTTTCTCCCTCTTTGGTTACAAGCGTTCAGAATACGTTCCAATGCTCACATCATTCTAATCTCTGGGATACGTCCCTATGTTTCTCTTTCTTTTCTAACCCTTGGGATATGTCCCTAACCTTTGGGATACGTCCCTAATCTCTGGGATAAGTCCCTAACCTTTGGGATACGTCCCTAATCCTTTGGGATACGTCCCTAACCTTTGGGATACGTCCCTAATCCTCTGGGATACGTCCCTAACCTTTGGGATACGTCCCTAATCCTCTGGGATACGTCCCTAACCTTTGGGATACGTCCCTAATCCTTGGGATAGGTCCCTAACCTTTGGGATACGTCCCCATGTTTCTCCATCTTTGGTTAAGAGCATCCGGAATACGTTCTAATGCTTATATATTTCCGAAACATCGGGATACGTCCTTATGTTTCTTTGCATGATCATAAGTTATGTTCGGCTTCTTGCATTGTCAGTTGCATTTTGCCCCTGCCTTCGGGCGCATATCTTACTTGTTTTGCATGATTGTCTAAGTCTTCGGCCTTGTCAAAAATGGGTCGTCTCTAGGCTTTGACATTCACTCCCGTCATTCTTATGACTTCCGAGTTCTGTCAAAGAGGGGCAACTGTAGACACCCCATTTTTGACTGTCCTCAAGACTTGGACGTCACCGTTGGAACACTCGGTGATTATCCATGTTTGTGTTCGTTTGGAGTTCCCGGAGATCTCGGCTGCGCGCGCCCTGCCTCAGGACCTCCGAACTCGACCGTTTGTGCTTGGTTTTGCACCAAACACTTGTGTTTTGCCTTGGGAGGGTGGGGAATGCCTTTTGAGTCATCCCTACACACCGGTTGGGGCCAGGCCATCGGCTGGCTTATTTGTCCATCGGCACTTTATTGTGCCGACCGGCACTAAATTTTGACATTTGGTACTCTTTGCCGGCCGAGCACTGTACAGTTGCTTTATGAGATATTTTCTCACAGCTGTAAAGCTGGTTGCTCTCCTCCATACACGTGTATGGAGGGATGAGGCTTTGGTTTGCTTAGCTTGTAAGCATTCTTTGCCTATAAGAGGAGGACTCTTCCTCTTGGCTTAGGGTTGAAGTTTTTGAAGACAAAAACCAGAGCTCATATACATATATCTCTGCCATATATCTATATCTCCCTCTCTTTCCTCTTGTGTGTGTGTTTTTGGGTCCAAATAGTGTGTTTTACCTCACTTTTGCACCATTACACACACTATTGCACCTAGCTCCGAGATTGGGAGACTTGAAGGTTTGTTTTGAGTGATTTTGGACTGGTTTTGATCACTTGAGGAGGGCTGGACCATCTGTTCTTCATTGGATCTTCAAGGGTGAGCTTTTCACTTTAGTTTCCCCATTCTTGCAACTACTTTCTACCCCTCTTGTCTTGTTTTTTTGGCTTTGTGTTTAACATAAAAAAACCTTGTTTTTGCTTGCTCTAGAACTTTCATTAAGGTCTCTTTTTCATTTGTTTGTGGCCTTTCTCTTTTTGGCCTTGTTTTGGTCTTTTTGTGCCCTTTTCTTGGAGCATTGTCTAGCTTGGTGTTTTTGACCTTCTCACCACTGAAAACCAGTGGGTTTTCAGTGGTGAGGATGATATTTTCGAGCTTCATTTAGGGGAGAGACACCCCTCTCCCCTTGGTCCTTTATTTGCCTTTGTTTTGGGCTCATAGCATATCATGTGTGCATGTTTGTATTTGGCTTCATTTCAGGACTTTTTGGGCTGTTTTATGTCATGTTTGATCTCTGTTTTTGGTTGGAATTATAGCCTCTAACATGCTTCTCATACTTCCTTTGAAATGCTCTTTTATGCCTAAAAGCATGCCATATGTCTAAGCCATATTTCTCGCATGTTTTAGCTTGACTTTATGGAAATATGAGTATCATCTTGTCATGCATAAGGGCTGTGAGCCACTGTTTTGGCTATGTTTGGCATGCTTAGCACGGTTGCCTTGCTTGTTGGCTTGTAGGCCTTGCTTGTATGGAGTTATAGCATGCTTAACTTGTCTTTATCCCATGATTTGGCATCATATTAGACCCTATTTCAGTCCATTAGTCATGTTTATATGTTGGCATATGTGGCTTAGTTCACGCTTTAAGGGTGTGCTCTTGTATGCTTTAAAGTAGGCCTTTGCATGCTTACATGCTTAGTGCATTTTCGGGGATGCCATGAAGGGGATTTGGGCTCATTTTGCATGCTAGAAATCTGTCCTTGCTTGCTTGGTATGTACCATGTTTGGTCTTATTAATGGTAGCAAGGTGTGCTCCTTTTGGTGCCTTAAACTTGGCCTTATTTGGTTCGCATATTGGCATGCTCATTGGTCACTATTTTAGGCTTGTTTTGCTCTTTTTTGGGGTCTTGAAGGTGCCTCATTGTAGTTAAATCCATGGCATGCTTGCTTTATGATTGTTGCATGTTTGATTGACCAAGTGTTGTGAAAGGTTGGCCCTATTGCTTGACTTATTCATGTTAACATTGCATGTTGCATCTTGTATGATTGGCATTGCATACTTAACATGATAGTTGCATTATTAGATTGCATCATTGAGCCATGTTGCATACATGCATTTCATTACTTGGTTTGGGGTGTCAAACCAAGTGTGGGAAAGTGAGGGGTGTTTGCACTTCAAGTGGCAAAACATACCTCCATTCCCAAGTCACCAAGGCCTTTGACTTAAGGATGATGAGGTTTTGGTTCCATTTGTTTGTTTGCATGCATTTTTACATTGAAAATGCAACCTTGGTTCTTAGGCTATCATGCACCAAAGTGCACAATTGATAGCCTTAGAACCAAAACCATCTTCCTTGAGTCTCCTTCATGATGGGGAGCATTGGCCATGCATAAATATGTCTAAAAACCAATACCATGCCTTCTTTGTTTCTTTCTTTGTCAGCATCTCCTCTTGAGAATTTAGTGCCGACGGCACTCTATAGTGCCGACCGGCACTTTATTTTAACCGATAAACACTATTAGCGAGCGGTGGTCAATGGAGAAGCCGGTGATCAATTCTTCCGGCCGGTGGGGTATTTGGATCATCTGGGAGGCATTACGAAACTTTGGGAATTTTCGGGCGAGGCGGTGAAAGCGAAGCGGCGATGGCACGGTGTAGGTTTTTCCGCAGAAGTCGGATCGAGCATCGTGCATCCCTCTTCGAGGCCTTTCTTGCTTTCGATGGTTTAATTAATTTGTTAATTAATTAAGGGTTGTAATAATTAATTAGCTAGGATAGTTGATTTATTATTTGGGGATGTATATTTATTTGGTCCCTCGGTGAGGGCATAATTGTAATAAGTGTGTGTGAGTGGGTGCATGTCTTCCAACCCCCATTTCTTTCTAACCCTTTTATTTACCGCTTGATGGTAGATTAGGGCATCTCTAAATTAGCATACCTTATGCAATGCATGCGTGCATTCATGCATTTGTTTACATACATCGGGTTCGGCACATCATGCAAACTGCATCGTACTTTCAATTCCAAATTGAATACGTGGTAGTTGCTGCATTTCATGTGCCATGCTTAGGTCAGCCGAGCCTGTTTAGATTGCACCCCTGTATGTGATGCATTAGCCATTTAACATGAACTAGGTCATGCATGTTTTGCTAACCAGTTTAATGTCTTGGCACGGAGTACGATGTAAGTATTTATGCTTTAGCATATCGCATGCGTGTGATGTTGCCATGATAGCATGCTTACCATGCGGCTAAGTGCTTACATGATAAACTGTTTGAATGCCTGTGGGTGGAGGTTGGATTGCGTGAGTTGGAACAACTCATTGAAATCCGTATTTTAGCCTACTTGCGAGTAGCAAAAGAAAACAACACGTTTTTCGAGACAAAACGGATATGCAATGATTATTTCCAAATTAGGCAATCTAGTCTATACTTGTTTGCCATGCGCATAACATAGTAATTCTAGGCTAATAACCGGAATAAGAACGCATAAAGTTTTCAAAAACTGATATCACGGTTAGTAGAGGCCGGTTTTCGGACCGGGCGAAAGGGGGTGCTCATAGCTGACCTTCCCCGATCGTACCCAAGCTCCCGAGCCAAGACCACTTTGGTGATGACGGACACGTGGCCTTCGGCACCAAGTCAGGGTTTCCTAAATTTCCCATTTTAAAAATATTTAGGTGGCGACTCTGTAATCTGGCAAAGCAGTCCATGTTTGGCACTTCTTTTCAAAATCTATTTTTCTTCAAAACGATTTGCCGGATTTGGACTCTTTGGTTCAAGATTTGGAACCACAACAAAATCGAGTCCGAACTGTAGCGAGGTCCCCCGTGGACGTGCTACAAAGAGCTTTAACTGCGTAAGAGCTATCACGCACGGTCTTTTCAACCGTTGCTTCTTCCACGCCCCCTTTTTTTTCATTATTGCCTTGACACGCACTATCAGGTTGTGTCATTTCTGCACACGTCGCCTGACAAGTACGTCGTCTAAGGCATCTCAGCATGTTTTGCCGTCTTCTTGTATTTTTGACAAAAACTCTGCTCGCTTTTCCCGTCTCTTCACTTTTACGAATTCAATTTTCCTCATCTCAAATTTTCTCTCTCTAACATTTTTCTCCAAAACTGTCAATTGACATTCCTTTGAGCTCTGCAACTGTCGTATTCACCACCTCTGGTGCACTTTTCATCATCTGCTTTCAGCCATTCTTATTGTCTGACTCCAGTGATCTTCATATCGGCGTTCAGTTCACTCGATAAGTTCACAATTTCTTTTCTCTTTAAGTTCAATCTTTCACTAGTCTTTTGATTTATTTTGAATATGTACTTGTAGCTATACTCTGCCTCTATTTTCATAAATCATTCCTCGTTTCCTGAATCTGTGTTGTGCTTCGAAGTTCATTACTAGAATGCCAATCAGGTTTGTTGGTTGTGACTTTTGCATGCTGCCTTTCACACACTCACTCAGTGTTTTGTACTTTTATAAGTTCTTGGGTTGCCATTTATATTACTAATCACATCCTTGGCACATTGTATTGACTCTATTTGAATGTCTGGCACTGTTCTTGCCATATCTATGTGATTCTTGAATTCCTTCTTGGTTTTGAACTTCGTTCCTTTTTTGTTTTCTTTTTTCAGATTCTTGCTCCTATTTTCTTGTTTTTGTAGTTCTAGGTTTGGGATTTGCTTTAGAACTCTATTTTTTGGGAAAACTGAAATGAATTTCCCTTAGATCTTCAAAAATCCTCATCCTAGTCCTCTCTAGGGTTTAGCTGAGGTCTTCAAGCTTACCCCAATTTCCTTTACTTGAAATCTAGTACCAATCTCATCTAGTTGACATAATGGGTATGTTTAGGTGGAGGGTCAACACCCCAGCCAAGCTAGAGTACTTTAGGCAAGAGTTCTCCATCCTAGCTGATGTCTAGATCAAGTTGGCTGGGGAGGAGGATTCTATCATGCATGCGGGGATTCCATGCCCTTTCCTGTAGTTGCATTCATAGAGTATGGACTTCGATTCCTTCTTGACATCCTGTTTAGGGAGGTCCTTCACTACTACAAGTTCAACCTTATGCAACTGGCCATCAACTCATATAGAGTCATTAATGGCATAATAAAATTGTCATGCCGAAAAAAAGCTAGGATCACATTAGCTGACATCCAGTTTTGTTACACCATGTGTTGCCTTAAATCTGACAAAGGTGTTGGAGATGACTATTACTTCAAGCCCAGATCCACCGCCTTCAAACTAATAGCCGACCTCCCAGATTCAAACAAATGTATTGGAGATGACTATTTAATCGTCTCGAGCAATTGGGAGTTTGCACCAGATGACGATCTTCATATTTTTCCCATTGTGCTGAACAGTTTTTAGGGAAGACAAGAGTAAGGACTTAGTCACCCTATAATTCCATGCAAGACTTGTGGCTATATTTATGTTATCTGTGCTAATGTTTTCTTCTTACCTTTTGCAGTTCTTCCTCAGCCAGCAAAGAACTTTCGCCAGACCTTCTTTCCCAGCAAAGATCTAAAAAGGCTGTTGGGTTTGTCAATTGAAAAGTGAAAATCTCCACTTTTACTCAATTGCATTCCCACTTATAAGTCTGTACTCTCCAACGTCCCCAGATGCAGCAAAACTTCCCCATCTACTTCAAGTCCGCTAGCTACTTCATTACCCTGGCCTGACCAAGCCTTATCTTCTGATCCAGTGGAGCTACCCTCTATTTCTGCCTCTTAACTTGTTCCACCATCTCAGCATCGACGCCGACGTCGAGCTCTTCCAAACGCCTCTGCTAGCAGAACTCAAAGTCTCAAATGACGAGATTTTGAGGAATCGGCATATGACCCAGAAAACCCACCTATCACCTTGCCAATAATCAATTTTGGCACTAGAGTCACCGTCGCTGCAATAGCTGACGAGATGGGCCACAACAAAGCCGTCGTGGAGGATCTCTTGGCCTACTTGCTAGGAGTGGTTACTGTTCAATCAGAGTCCCAACCCAAGCCAAAACCAAAGAGGGTGAAAAGGGCTAAGGCAAAAGCCCTAGTCACCCATATTGACTCTGAAGACACAGTGCCAATCTTCAAACTAGCCGAGGTTGAGAAAAATGCTTCTGCTACCAAGAAGAGGCCTTCTGAGGCCGAGCCATCCGAAAATTGAGAATCAAAATGGCCGAGGTATGAATGTGAAAAGGGCTGAGGATTTTTCAAAGCCGACGAGCCCTGGGCCCCAGTGATTTCAATTGGCGATTAGCCAATGACAGCTGGCGATGGGTGCCACTCTCTACACCGTTGTTCTTCTGCCTACTGATATAAATCAAATGGCCGAGATCACCGAATATGAAATCTTTTCTTTAATGATGCAACACTCTGTTCTGGTAAGTCTTCAACTCTTGTCTTTTTTGGCTTTTTACTTCAAGCTCTCATATTTAGAAATTTTACAAACTTGTTAATTCATTTTCTTCTAGGCAATCCAGCACGCTCATTCCTTTGCAACGAAAGCCGAGGCTTTCAAGAAAGAATTGGTCCACAAGACCAAAGAGGTTTCCGGCTTCCTTACCTCCCTCAATAATGCTAAGGCAAAAATGAAATGCCACTGGATCAGGCCAAGGTTGCCAGACAAGCTCAAGATCAAGCCCAAGGAAAGGCAGAGGTTGCTGAAGCGGTAACCGATGTTCTCAAGGCCAAGGCCAAAGAGTCCGAGGCCAAAATTGTGAAAGTCGAGGCGGAGCTACAAGAGGCCTTGGCAACCAAGGCGGTCGAAATCAAGGCAGCTGAGGAAAAGGCTATGCCGAAGGCCAAGTCGACGTGTGTGACGCCTATAAAGAACAAGTAAACCAAGCTTGAAACCGGGGTTTTTATCTCGGCTGGACAGCTGCACTGAACAAGCTTTCCATCCCAATGGATTCTGACCTTCGAGATATCAATAAACTCCAAGTGCCTTTCCCTCATCCTCTCAAAGGATCCGGCGGTGAGGCCGATGAAGAAGAGGTCAAGTCTGGGGACGCTGAAGAAGAAGAGGAAGTTACTAATGGGGCCAAGTCCCTCACTCTAAATGAGCAAGTCTTTGACTTGACTCAAGATGAAAAGGACGAGGTCGCCGAGAGTTTCTCTCCCAAGTAAACCACTTTAGAAGCCGAGGTCCAGATTGCCTAAAAGAGTTTGGACCAAACACTTCAGGAGATAGATGCCTAGATCTAAGCCGAAAAGTCTGTCCAGCTGGCTGCCGAGTGTCACGACCCAAACCCGCTCCTGTAGGTTTAAAGCCGTAACCGGCCAATAATCCGTAATTACCAAAGGCCTGCTTAAAAATAATGACAATAACACCGTAATAGGGGCTGCAGAAGCCAATCAATAATAGAAAATATTATCCAATGAGTTGTGGGGAGTTAAATGAACAAAACAAATTTCACACACTTGGAATTATACAAACACTTAAGTCCATAACACACATGTGTTCATAACAAAACGTAAGCTAGGGAATTAAATACCATTGCCAAAAACAGTTAAGAAAACTCAATAAACATTCTTATCTCATAAACATAATGTCAAAAGGGTGAATTTGAATCAACCAATAAGCCCTAACATGCAATGGTTCAGAACCTCGCAGTGAGGCACAGTAGTTGGCTTGACAAAAATAGGGTTCGGGTCAACACCGCTAATTCTAATCCAGTGCTCAATCACCTACATATATATAATAAACAATGAGCTAGAGCCCAGTGAATAACAACTACGTAAAGGGGTTATGAATGATGTCCTCACAATATTTGAAACGATTGATTATCAATAGAACATTTTCTCAATCAATATCATGTGTCAATAAATCATTCAATCGGTCAATTTAATAATCATTTAGATTCATATAAGTCATACGTGGTACATCTAATAGCAACAATACAATAGGTCTTAAAGACCAAACAATCAATTGATGGCCATCATACAATAACAATAGTTCCAAGATTTGGAACTGACAAAGATCTCTGTGACAATAGCTATAACAATATCAATAACAATAGCAATATGCTACAGATTCCATGAATAAAATTCAAAATAGGATCATCATTCAATTGATAAAAACATATCATTTCAGAAAACAATATGATTTATCAATTAGAAAATAAATATGATTGAACATATCTTTACAACAGTGTTACTCATAGTGGGCTTCCTAAAACACGTGTTAACAATGCGTTAAAGATACGGCGTTTGACCTAAACAAACAAATTCAAGCACAATTCAATTACATTCAAGTCATTTCTATTCAGTCGGCTGTTAATTTATTCGATTTCTATTCGTTGTTCACTAATTTGGTTCTAACTTTTGTTCTATACATTATTCGTGTTCATGAGATTCAATACACATGACAAACACTTTCAAACCATGCAAATTGCAATTTCCAACTTCAATTTCATACAATACAAGACCCAAAACTTCTTTCAGGAAAACATTAATTTTTATAAATGTGACTTTGAAAAAAACCATAAATTTATAACAATACTTAATTGTTCAATTTATAACCAAAAACCTTTAAAGCAAATTGTAAAATATTAAAATGTGTATTCAAGCTACAACTCAAGCTTTTAAATGAGAATTTCCTCAAATTATGAGAGACCAAGCAAGAATTCATGTATGTAAAACAAATTTGTCCATGAGATGATCATATTTTTTGGACTAAAACATTTTCAAGTGTAAATTACCATTATATATACAAATTATGTTCTTTTCCAAAACTTTTGAGATTTCTTTCTTAAAGTTCATAAACCATGCAAGTAAACAATTATTTTGTTCATGGATTCTTGAAAACATGACATGCATGTAAGGATCATGCAACCTAATAGGTGTTTGAACTAAAATTATGTCGTGCATGTGAATATATTACATTATCTCCTTCAATTTCTACTTTTATGATCATATATGGATTCTCAACTTTATTTCTTCTCTAAGAACTCCTAATTACTCCAAAATCCTTCCTATTTGAACTTAGATGCTAAGGAATTAGGAGTGTATCATTTCAATTTCATGAATTTTGAGATGAAATTTACCTCAATTTGGTGATTTGTTGAAACATAGCTCAAGCTCCTACTTTTCTTTTTCCTTTTGGGCCGAACCCTCTCTTTTCCTCTCATTCTCTCTCTCTCTAAGTGGTGGGTCTGTTTGGCATGTCCAAAAGATGATTAAACTTAGTCAACCAAGTACCCTCTCTCTTACTATGTTTGTTGATTAAAAAATGAGTAGTATTTCAAATTATTATTATTATTAATTCATTCTAATTAAGTTAAATAAAAATCAAATCTACGCAAATTAAATTAATCCTCATCACAATAAAATCTCAATTACACTAAATTTAATTATATTAATGTGAATTGAGCTCTAATTCTTATCCAATTATTTAATTCTAACTTGTTAAAATTAGTGAATTAGACATGTTTAATTTTCATTCTAACCTATTTGTTCAAACAATGCAAGTCAATAAATCTCATAACAATCAATAATATTTAATCACACAATTAACATGTAAAAACATAATTAATAGTTCCAATTAAGGCTCAATTCAATCACAGACAATTTTAGTAAACTGAATCAATTTTCAATTAAACTTTCTAAATGACTCTAAAAATTCCCATGAGTCTATCCATGCACTCAATTTCAATTTGTGCACCTAATACGATTGTCGATTTCAGTTTCAAAGTTGTAACCTTAATAGGTAATTTTTCCAATTTGGACAGACATGCACAAATTAAATTACTTAGCACTTAGTTCAATTAGAATGAACACATAATTAATTAATTAATTAAAATCACGATTAGAAAGTCTAGGTTGTCACATTGAGGCTGAAACAACGCCAATTGTTAAGGCAAGACAGTCTGAGGAAAATGATGGAAATTCATGTACTTAGGAGTTTTTTTCCCTTTTTCCCTTTGAACTTTTAGTTACTGAAATCTTTTTTCTTATTTGTTGGGCTGAAGTGCCATTTCTGTAACTAAACAAGTAGTCTTCTATGTTAGGCCAAAGTGTCTTTTTGTCTTGACTTGAACAAGTTTTCTTTAAACGAATGCATGCCTTTGTTTCTTGAAAGTGTTAAATGCTCCTCTTCAAGTATGCTTACTGCTTTTCTTTTATGCCTTGTATGCTTCCACACTTGGATTATTTCTACTGACAAGTTTCTTATGTGATCACTTCGGGTTAGAATACCCTTGCCAAGCATCATCTCGAACCTGTTTCATCTTGGGTGCACCCTTAATTGGTCACCTCAGGCCAATTAACCTCGGAGTTCTCCTTTTACCGTGATCTCGGTCAAACCACATTTAAGAATATTTTATTCAAAATATTTTTACAAGTGTTCTTCATTCATTTGTTCTTGCTGTCTTCTAGCAAGACTTCACCCTTCCAAGCTTGATAACTTGGTTGGTTATCTCGGGTAATGAATACCTCAGATGCCCCTTGCCCTATTACCTCGGCTAACTTCAACTTGTAAATTGTTCAGAATTTTCAACAAGTGTCAAGCCCAATCTGACTTGTAAATGTCTTCTAAAAATTTCAACAAGTGCAGAGCTCTCAAGCTTATTTATCATTCCTGTTCCCTGCCCCCTAATATGAACCTAAGTTCCACTTAAGTTCACATTATGCATTCATGGTCTTTTACCAAAGTTAGATTCAAACAAAGATTAGCCGAGGTGTTCGACCTTGGTTTCTCTGTTAATCTGACTAAAGCAAACTTGGCTCCATTCTGCCGACACATTTAAACAAGTCTGATTTTATTCAACTGAGTTTAACTCTGCCGATATAGCAAATCTAAGTTAATTTAACTTAGTTCAACTCTATCATATACAAGTATAATTCAACTCTGCCATATAGTAAGTCCAAGTTATTCGTCATGTTTCATTCAGAAATATCGCCAACTTAGTTCAACTCTATTATATGCAAATATAATTCAACTCAACCATATAATAAGTCTAAGTTATTTTCCATGCTTCAATCGGAAACATCGCCAACTTAGTTCAAGTCTATCATATGGCAAGTATAATTCAACTCTACCATAGATAAGTCTAAGTTATTCTTCATGTTTCACTCGGAAACATCGTCATAGGACTAGTCAATTCTATCGCATAAATTTCAAATTCATAAAAATCAAACTAGCATTTTATTATTATCGAAAGAAAAAAAAAAAACCAGTGATAAAAAAAATTCAAATTGCAAGTGTTTCATGGTCTTGGTAACTCCTTTCATTAGTTTCTTCAAGCCGATATGCCTCATTGCCTATAACTGAGATGATTCTATAAGGCTCCTCCCAGTTTAGGCCAAGTTTGCCCTCTCTAGGATCCTTCTTGTTGTCGACAATTTTTCTCAGGATGAGATCCCTAACCTTGAACTCTCTTGGGTTGACTTTCTTGTTGTAAGCCCTAGCAAGTTGTTGCTGGTATGCCCCCTACCGAACTGCTGCTTTCTTCCTTCTTTCTTTCAATAAATCCAGATCTCAGGCTAAAAATGCCTCATTTGTCTCATCTTCCACTCCCTAGGTTCTGATTCCAGGGATGTCGACTTCCGGTGGGATAATTGCTTCAGTGCCATAAGCTATGGCAAAAGGAGGCTCCCCAGTTGATCTTCTCAGCGTAGTCTGATATGCCTAGAGTACATTGGGAAACTCTTCCACCCACTTCCCTTTTGCTACTTCCAGCCTCTTCTTGATTCCATCTAAGATAGTCTTATTGGATGCTTATGCCAGACCATTGTTCTGAGGGAAACTCGGAGTATAGTAGTAATTCTTTATTTTCTACTTTGCAAAGAAGCTTTTGATTAGCTTACTGTCAAACTGTGTACCATTATTTGCTATTATTGCCCTTGGGATCCTAAACCTGATGATGATGTTCTTCCATATGAAGTTCTTCACATCAATATCTCGAATCTTCACAACGTGTTCAACATCTACACACTTCGTGAAGTAGTCAGTTGCTACTAGTAGAAACCTTTTTTGCCCAATTGCTTGGAGTAGTTGTCCAACAAGATCCATGCCCTACTGGGCAAATGGCCAAGGGCTAGATACTGGGTTCAAATCTGTTGCTGGTTGATGTATCAAAGGTGCAAACATTTGACACTTCTCGTACTTTCTGACGTAGGCTTCAGCATCCTTCTATATGTAGGGTCACCAGTACTCCTGAGTGATGACCCTATGAGCAGGTGATCTGCTCCCAGCATGGCTTCCATAGACTCCTTCATACATCTCATACAGAAAGTCCGTACACATCTCAAAAGGGGTCCAGTAAAGGATCTCCTGTAGAGATGGCCATCTACTGTTAGGCTGAACCTGGCCAACTTCAATCTGGTCTTGTATGCCTCTTTTCTGTCGTCTGGCAACTTGCCATCCCTGAGGAACATCACTATTGCATCCATCCAACTTGGACCCATTTCCATACACATCGCTTCGTACTCTGTGATCTGGGCCTCCACACTTGGGCCTAACAAATAATTAACCATTATTGTCCTTGCCTCACCTGATTTCATTACACTAGCCAGGTTGGCCAAGGCATTAGTGAGGCTATTGTCATCTTTGCTAACCTGTTGTAGTAGGCAATTATGGAACAATGTGAGCAGCTTGACAACCTCTTTGACATAGGCTATCATCTTTTCATCTCGGGCTGCATACTCATCCATTGCTTGATTCACAATAAGCTGAGAGTCACAGAAGACTACCACCTTATCGGCTTCCATTGCTGCTGCTAGCTTTAGTCCAGTAATTAGTGCCTCGTATTCTACTTCGTTGTTTGGGGCCTTGAATCCCAAACGGACAGACTGCTCAATGATTCGCCTATTTGGCGATACCAGAACCACTTCTACTTTGCTAGTGTGGAGTTTTTCAGTCCCAGCTGGGTTTCTTCTTGTTTCCTTGGACACCCTAAGCCACGGCTCACCGAAGCCGACGTGGGATCACACTAGGAGTGAACTCGGCCACAAAGTCAACTAGAACCTGGCCCTTGATTGCTGTTCTAGGCCTGAACTCCAAGTCATATTGGCCCAGCACTACTGCACATCTGGCTATTCTTCCTTTCAAATCTCCATGCTGCAATAGGAACTTCAAGAGATGCTCAGTCAATACCACAATCTTGTGGACTTAGAAATAATGATTCAATTTTTTGGAAGCCATCACTAAGGCCAGTGTCAATATTTCCAGGGGCAAGTACCTAGTTTCTGCACTTGCAAGGGTTTTATTAACATAGTATACTGCTTTTTGTTCTCCCCTGTCCTCTCGGATTACCACTACACTTACTGCGTGGTCTAAAACGGCCAAGTACACAAACAATTCTTCTCTAGGTACTAGATTTGATAGGACTAGAGCTGTTGTTAGGTACCCTTTCAAGTCGGCTAAGCCGACTTCGCACTCATCTGTCCACAAAAAATCTGTGGCCTTTTTTCAACAAACTAAAAAATGGTTTACACTTATCAGAACTTCAGTTGATAAACCTGTTTAGGGCTACTACCCTGTTAGTCAAAATCTGGACTTACTTGGATGAGGTCGGGCTATTTAAATCAAGTATGGCCTTGATCTGATCTGGGCTTGCCTCGATGCTCCTTCTGGTGACCAAGTACCTAAAAAACTTACCCGATCCGACTCCAAATGCACATTTAGAGGTATTGAGTCGAAGTTGATATGCTTTCAGGATATCAAAAATTGCCTTTAAGTCGGCCAGGTGATTCCCAAGCTCATTCGTCTTCACGACCATGTCGTCAATGTACACCCCAACTGTCTTCCCAATCAAATGTTTGAACATCTTAGTCACTAGCCTCTGATAGGTTGCTCTTGCATTCTTCAACCCAAAAGGCATCACTTTGTAGTAGTACAACCCTTTTGGGGTGATAAAAGCAATCTTTCCTTCGTCAGGGGGATACATCGCTATCTAGTGGTATCCTTTGTAAGCATCCAGGAAGCTCATCCTCCCACATCCTGAAGTGGCATCCACCAGCTGATCAATTTTAGGTAGAAAGAAGCTGTCTTTGGGACAAGCCTTATTCAGGCTAGTGAAGTCCACGCAGACCCTCCACTTGCCATTCTTCTTTTTCACAACAACTATGTTGGACAACCAGGATGGGTAGTTCACCTCCTGAATGGCCTTGGCTTCTAACAACTTGTCCACTTCCTCCTCAGCTGCCTTTACATGCACTAATGTCGGCCTCCTTGCTCACTCGATGACAGGTTTAGTCGACCTGTCTACATTGAGCATATGGCATGTGACCACGGGGTCAATACCTGGCATCTCTTATGGTGTCCAGGCAAATACTTTTACGTTGGCCCGTAAGAAAGCTTCTAACTCCCTTTCATCCTCCTCGGCCAAGCCTGAGCCGAGAAGGAAGAAGTGCTTTTCATCCCCTTCTTAGACCAAAATTTTCTTTAAGGTTTCCTCGTTCTTCTCAGTCGGTTCTTTGCCGACATTATCTAGGGCTTTCATGTCCTCGTCCTCGATTTCCATTTTTCTACCTCTCGCACATTGCAATTAGATTTCATTGTTGTCATAGAGCAATTCTTTGCCTGCACTTGATCCCTCTGACTTCCTCAATCCCTTGTTCAATTGGAAATCATAACAACTGGTGCAGCGTTGAGGGAACAGCCCTCATTGCGTGCAGCCTCGGTTTTCCCAATATAGCATTATAAGGGGAGGGGGTATCAATTACGGTAAATTCTATGTTAACATTCATAGTGCCTGCCTACACCTCCAACTTTATTGCTCCTAGAGGCCATGTCGGTGTTTTATTGAACCCGATCATTGGGCTATCGTACTACTCTAAACCATCTCGGTGAAGGTCAGGCTCCTTGTAACATTTGACATACATGATGTCACAAAAGCTGCCTTAGTCGATCAAAATGTGGCTTACCTGGCATTCTCCAATCTTGAAGGTCGCTACCAAAACATCGGTATGTGGATGTTGTACCATGTCTAGGTCTGCCTTGGTAAAGGACACCATTGGTCCCTGATACTAGTTTGTTTTAAGCCTCTTTTGCTGGACCTGATACACATCTTGTAAGTGTCTCACCTTTTGGGTCTCTCATCGCATATCATTCTCATTAACTTTTGAATGAATCACATTGATCACCCAAGGTTCTGCTTGTTGTGGCGGTAGTGGTGCCGCTGGTGCTGAGGGAAGCCTTGCATGCTCTTCTTTCATTCTGGCCTCGTCTACAAGGTCCCTCAAATGACCCTGTCTGACCAGATCTTCCAAATGCATCTTCAGGGCTCTGCACCCCTGAGTCAGGTGCCCATCCTCATTATGATAAGTGCAGTGCTTCCCAAGGCTCTTTTCTATGAACTCACCAGGAATCTTCTCTGGCACTCTATAATATGGCTAGTTCCTGATCCTCTCTAGACCGAGATCCGGAATATAGTAGTGACTGCCTGTGCAATCCTTAGCCCTGTTCATTGCCTGTTAAAACCAATATTTCCTCGACCTCGCTTCGGCAAGCCGTTTCTCTTCTCCTGCTTTGGCGCTTTCATTTCTGGCGTATCCTTTTCTGCGCTAGCATATTTCTCGACCGATGTCATGAGCTCCTCCATACTCTTTGGTGGAGTTTTTGCCAGTGACTTCTGAAGCAAACATTCATCCTCCAGGCCGTTCTTAAAAGACGCGACCGCCAACTCCTGGTTGCATCCTGGTGTTCAGTTGAACACCTTATAATACCTTTTGGCATAAGCCCTGAGGATTTCACCCTCGCTAATTTTCAGAGCCATCAGGGAGTCTACCCTTAGTGGCTGCAACTTGTTTGTAACAAACCTAGCCACAAACATCTCGGCCAGGCCTTTCCAACTCTTTACAGTTCCTTTCGGCAACTTATGAAACCAATCCGATGTGATTTCCCCAAAGGATGAGGGGAACACCTTGCACAGCAACTGTTCGTTTCTGCTATACAAAGCCATTGAATTGAGCTGATGTGAAAGTTCAGATCGAACTTACAGTAAAAAATCTAGAACCCTGGCATATGGAACCTTTTTGGGATCTCAAACCTATCTAACTCCACTGAGAACGGTGTTCTTGGCTTGACAGGAGATGTAACCTTAGTAAGCGGCAGAGATGTAACCTTAGTATTCTGCCGCTTCCTCTGGAGGTAGTCCCTCAAATCCTCCTTAGTCTGACTAAAAGCTCAGCTGTCAACAGATTTCAGTCTTTTTAGTGCACTGCTCTCGGTGTCGTTATGTGTCCGTTTGGACTTCTCTTCATTCACCGTATTGAAACACTGGCCCTTCCCCTAGATATGCCGGCGTTCTTTGACATAAGTTCCCCTAGTACGAGGCGTCCTCTGTGAGTCACCTCTAATCGACTTTCCTCGCCTGATATCCCATGAAGGCCAATGTGAGGGCTCATTTTCCTTGCCATGCTGCGGGACTACTGGGATTGTTTTCTGCCCCCTTTTCTGGGCATCAGTCTTGGCCCCTAATATCAGCATGTCCTGCAACGGAAATAATGGTTACATGACATTGTTCTGCATCATGAAGTTGATAATCGATTGTAGATATACCAACTTGTTGACCATTCCTTTCATCTTGTCGTCCCTCCTCAGGCATCTAGCCTTCCATACCTAGAGGTCGCTTTTGTTTTAATACTCATCTCGACTTGATTTCTTCAGGGTGTCTCCCTCTTTGCCGACATCTTTATCCCCGAAATTCTGATCCCTCGTTCCTTCATTAAGATTTTCTTCCTCAATGTTAAGATCGGCATGTTTACCACTCCCTCCTAGGACATCATCCCCAATCTTTTCTCCTTGCCCGTTGTTGGCCATCTATTCTCCTTAAGTTTCCATAGACGGTGCCAAATTGTGGGTGTTGATTTCTAACCACACAACCAAACGGAAAACTCAATTGGAGAGCACCAGTAGAATAAATTAAGCCCGAACAACCTGTCACAGAAAGATAAGAATTCGGCGGTGGTTCGTCAACTTGGGGGCACTCTGACGATCAAGTTAGTAATCAAATATCTCTCAAAGATAGCAAATTGTGCTTAATCTCACAAGAAAGAACTTACCTTAGACCCATGAGGGAGCCCTACTTTTATAACCAGCAATGACCTGGTTTTCCTAGAAGCCTCGCTCCATAGGACTTAGGCTTCATGCTCATCCTAGACCCTTATCTAGATAGAGATAAACTCTTATTGAGCCTTATCTCTATCCGGACTAAGACCCTTTCTTGTTCTAGGACTCTTGTCCCTTATTTGCTTATCTCGGATTCCGGTATCTCCGCAGATAACCCCGACCTAGCCAAGATCACCTCGGCAGCATGACCAGGCCACGTAGCACCTCGGCTGACACGCCGGTGTCACCTTAGCCACGTGCTATCATTCACAAAATACTTCCCCACACTAACTAATTAACTTGGTTTATTTAGGAGCTCACAAGTTCATCTGCCCTCTTCAAATTGCCACCTTGAAGTGTGTCGTTGTGTCAACATTGAAGTTTCTTTCATGTCTGAACAGGTCATTTTCTATTTGGGATCAATTTGGTTGCTTGAAGAGTATTGTCCTACGTTAAGTAAAAACTCACCATTGCCAGAAAGAATTGACTGTATGCATCATGGGTCATTTCAGGAATACCCACAATTTTGTGGTTGCAACTGGGTGTAACATTCTTTAACTATAGAGGAGGATCTCTCTTTTTATGCCCAAAAATCATTAGAAGACTTCTACATGTTGAAATACTGCATATCCTAAAACATAGGTCTTAATTACAAAAAGTCAAATGGTTCAACTGAGATGTGCAGCATGTGGTTTTGTTTCGGATGTGGATGTGAGGGACAAACTCATAGCCTTCATTTTGAAGAACCCACCTGAACCAAAGAAGGGTTCCAAAGACAATAAGGCAATGCAGAAGGCTAAAAATAAGCGTCTAAAGGAAGGTGAGGCTACTAATGAAAAGCAGAAGAAGCTGAAGAAAGTAATGAAGATGAACGGGTCTTCAAATTCCAATGATGGTCATGCAAAAGTTAACTATAACAAAAAGAAAGCCAGTGGTCCTGATGAGGATCAAAGTTCACCAACTATAAGCCAGGTTGATGAGAAAGAAGAGATAGACAATGATAATGACGACAATGTGCCATGGCAGACTAACACGTCACTAGAGGCAACCCGCCAACGCATCGAAGAGCAATTGAGATAACCATTTCCATCTCTTTCTAGTAGTGATAAATGACAGCAGGTATATAGTGCTCGATCCTGAGACACTTCAACTGAGACCAAGATTGAAAAATCAAGTACAAGGTTGAGGGTGAAGAGGAAAGTTTAGCAAACAAGCTTTACTTGCTATAGAAATGTTGATCAATGGATGGATCCAACACTGATTCTGTGAACTTGATTTTGATAGTGGTGCATTCAATTTTTACGTGTGGATCATCCATGTTCAATGCAAGTGTTGGAAGACTTTTAAAGTAAACCTCATCTGTGGTCAAGAGCACATGAAAGTCTCCAATTCTTAAACAACACAAAGGTAATTCTTTATTCAAATTTTGGTTCCATGGGATGTTAAGAGGAAAAAAGAAAGATGAGAAAATTCTACATTCTCTAATATTTGAAATAAGATATTCTTTTGGTCACCTTAATTTTTACAAATTTGATTCTAAGTCTTTGTTACTTGAACCCCTGTTTTTATGTGTGGCATACATATGTTTGTCTTTTTCTTTTTTAAAGACAGCAAGGAACTGATTTGTTTATAGCCTCTCTCTCTCTCGCTTTCTCTCCCCTCAAAGATTAGAGGCCATAAAAAAGGATGAGTGGAGGTTGGATTCCGGTGCTGAGACAAAGGAGAGGAGGTGGAGCACAAGGCAATGAAGCAAGGCATTGAGTTTTTACTATTTTCGTGGACAACATATCCTCAGCAATGGATGCAAAAGCTCTATTCAAACTCTTTTCAAATTTCGGGATTGTGAAGGAAGCATTTATCCCATAGAAAAGAAGACAAGTGACAAACTCACGCTTTGGGTTTGTGAGATATAATTGTAAGGTAGCAGCAGCTATTGCCATTCAAAAAGGAAATGGCCTTTTGGTGGATGATAAGGTGTTGGAGGTCAAAGTTGCTGCTTATGATAGATATAGCAGAGATGAACAGAGCAGGAGGAAGCCCCAGCCTTCCAGAAGGGCCCCTCATACTAACAACATTAGTGGAAAGGTTGCTTTTGTTGGTCATAGATCTTTCGCAGAAGTACTAAAAGGGGACATTCCTTCAATGGCTGGGGAAGAATCTATAGAGATACAAGCCTTTGAAGAGGGCAATGGTTGGCTATATGAAAGTGCAATCATCAGATTCAATACAGAATATTCCACTCACATTATTTCAAAAGCCCTGAAGGAGAAAGGGTTGAAGCAAATAGAGGTCAAAAAAGGGAGAGGTCGCAACATAATATTATCTTTTAAATCTCAAGCGGAACTGCATTCAAACATCGGCCAGCTCCAAGATTGGTTCAAGGACTGGAGTCTTTTCGTATCGGAATGGAAGCCTAGCTTTCATCTTCAGCATGAGAGATGTGTATAGCTGAGGTGTTATGGCATACCACTGAACCTCTGGAATAGAAATACTCTAAATAACATTGGGCGCACATGGGGTTCTGTTTTCAGTTTAGAGGGTGATTCCTGTCAACCAAAGTCATTCTCTCATGCTAGAATTAGAGTGGCCACTGCGTGTATGGAACTTATCAACAGAACTATCACTTTGAAGTGTAATGGCAATTCACATCCCATTCTAGTCTGTGAAGATCATCTAACATACTCCGATAGCTTGAAACACAACGGCTTGGAGGAGTTCAGCTCCATCGGAACCTGCTACAGTAAGGAGAGTAGAAACATTTAAGGGGCAAATGTCAGAATCAAGAACGACGGTGATGAGGTGGTAGCACAACGACAGGGGCTTTCTATCAATCAGATAGGTAAGGCAGTGGATACTATTGTTGAAGAGACACCAATCGTAGGAGGCTTCAGTAGAGAGAAGGAAACATGCGTTGAGGAGCCTCTGTTGGAAGGGTCAGATCGAAATTCAAAAAGTAATGATGACAACCTTAGGTGTATCCCTCAAGTCTATACCTCTAGGTTTATCAAAAATTTCATTGAAGGTGGTGATGGGCTTGGACCAGGCATTAACTTGGAAGTGAATTTGGCCAAGGAGTTCAGAAAAGACAATGGGCCTGGCATTAACTTGGAAGTGAATTTGGCCCATTCTTCATATAAGTTCTCAGATTGTGGCCCTTCTAATAGGCCCGAGTTGGTTAGTAACAAACATGACAATCTTGTTACTTTGGCCTCATCAATTCCTCATATGCAATCTACTGGGCCTAATCTCTCTACTGGGAAGAGTATTTTGACCCCTTATCGTTCTGGCCAATTCAAGCCTCTGTCCCCCAATCCAAAACTCCAGCTACTTACGAAGAAAAGGGGAAAAAAGAAGTCTCAGCTTGAAGGATTCTCTAGCTTTGCTAGAATTCATGGCTACAGGGCTGCTGCAGTTCATAAGCATTCCTCAAAGTCTGTCATTTTCAGGCCAGCTGCTTCTGCTCTTGCCCATTCGGATCTATCTGAAAGTTCGTCATCTTTCAACCACTATCTCCTCCAAGAAGCTAAAGACACAATGCATTTGGGGAAATCCTTAGGTATCAACTTTAATGGGATGGAAGATGTTGCTCTTAGCAAGATCATTGATCTAGAGCTAAAGGACAAGGAAAGAATTATCAAGGAAGGGAAAGCTCAGCAGTAATATGCTGTAGATGTGTGCCTTGAGTGTATTTCTTTTGTTTCTCGATGAAGCTACTTTCCTGGAATATTAGGGTTTTGGGGAAACCTGAGAAGAAGGGTAGAATCAAATGCCTTCTAAAGGATAAACTTATTAATAATGTTTTCTTTCAAGATACCAAGAAAGCAGTGGTTTCAGAAAATGTTGTTAGGGGGCTTTGGGGAACCAGAAACATGGAATATATGTCTATAGATCCTGATGGATCAGCGAGTGGGCTTTTATGCATTTGGGATCCCTTTGTTTTCAACTATCTCTATCTTTGTAATAGGAGGTACATATTACTCTCTGGTTCTCTATACAACTCCTTGGATTGTGTTTTGTTGAACATATATGCACCCAATGATGTTAGTGCTAGAGCTAATTTTTGGGTTGATATACTAAAGCTCAAGGTCTTTTTCCCTGAGCCTTGGTGCTTGGAAGGGGACTTCAATGAGATCAGGCATATTGGAGAGAGCGTAGGCTGTTCAAGAAGGGACAGGGAGATGAAACAATTGAATGATTTTATTGGGAAATGTGAGCTCAATGATCTACCTCTGTATGGAAGGAAATTCACTTGGTGTAATGCCCAGGACTCTGAGAAGTGGAGCCGAATTGATAGAGTCTTGCTCAGTCCTAAGTGGATGGTCAACTTTAGAATGAAGCTTTGGGGCCTGCCTAGATTAATCTCTAATCACTGCCCCTTGTTGATGATGGAAGATGAAAGAGATTGGGGGCCTCGATCTTTTAGATTTTTAAATGCTTGGACCTTACACCCAAGCTTCTCAAAACTTTTTGTCAATTGTTGGAACAACAGTTCTTTCTCTGGGTGGGCCAGATTCAGACTTATTCAAAAATTTAAGCACCTAAAGATAGAATTAAAAAAAATGAAATATTGAGGTGTTTGGTAATATCACATCCAAACTTAAGGCTTCAGAGAAGGAGTTGCATACACTCGACATTATGGCAAAGGATAGAGAACTGCTAGATTCAGAAAAGATAAGAAGAAGAATGATCAGACAAGAAGTATGGAAGCTTTACAGAATGGTGGAGTGGTTATGGCATCAAAAGTCCAGACTGAACTGGACTCTGAATGGAGATAGAAATACTAGGTTCTTTCATGTCTTTGCTAATCTCAGACAGACTAAAAACCTGCTTAACTCTATTACTGTCATGGAGTGTCTCATGAGGAGCTTAGCAGGGTCAAGCATGAGGTTTTTCAACATTTCAAGACTCATTTTGCTGAAGATTGGCTTAAAAGACCTGTTTTGAGAGGGGTGTTCAAGACTATAGAGGCAGATTATGTTTCTCAATTCCTTGTTCCAGAGTTCACTGAAGTTGAGGTCTTAGCAGCAATTAAAGACTACAATAGCAACAAAGCCCCAGGCCCTGATGGGTTCAACCTGTTGTGCTACCAGAAATTTTGGAAGGCCATGAAGCATAAGATTATGCAATTTTTTAAAGAATTCCATCATAATAGTAGGCTCACATATGGCATTAATAGTACGTTTATTACTCTCATCCCTAAGTTGGAAAATCCCATTAATCTGTCTGATTATCGACCCATTAGTCTTGTAAGTTCTCTATACAAAATTTTGGCAAAAGTTCTAACACATAGATTGAAGCCAGTGTTACCCACAATTATTGGTGAAACTCAGACGACTTTTATAGGTGGGAGAAATATCATTGATGGGGTATTCATTGCCAATGAAGTGGTGGATGGATGGAAGAAAGCCAAGAAACAAGGTTTGATTTTAAAGTTGGATTTTGAGAAAGCCTTCGATTCTGTAAACTGGGAATTTATATTCTCATTGTTGTCTAGTTTTGGTTTTGGATCCCAATGGACTTCTTGGATGAAAACGTGTGTCTCTACAGCTAGAATTTCAATTCTTGTGAATGGATCACCAACAAAGGAATTCTCACCCCAACGAGGTCTTAGACAAGGTGATCCACTATCACCTTTCCTATTCAATATAGTATCTGAAGGGCTCAATATACTTTTGGGCAGAGCACTTAATCTTGGCATTCTCAAAGGAGTGTTAGTTGGGGCTAATGATGTTCTCTTATCTCATCTGCAGTTTGCCGATGACTCAATTCTTTTTTCTGAAGCAGATTGGGATCAGATAGTCCTTGTCAAAAGAATTCTCAGATGTTTTGAAGTTCTCTCTGGCCTCAAAATTAATTACCACAAAAGTGTGGTGTGTGGTGTTGGTGTGGATAATGCTTTACTGCTCTCTTTTGCAAGGCTTCTAAACTATAAAGTGCATAACCTGCCTATCAAATTTTTGGGGCTGCCCCTTGGTGCTAACCCTAGTAGGAAATCTACTTGGAAGCCGATGCTTGACAAATTTAAATCTAGACTTTCTGGGTGGAAGAGAAGGCTGTTGCCATTTGCAGGAAGACTAATTTTGATCAAGTCTACTTTATCCAGTCTACCAGTGTACTTTCTTTCTTTATTTAAGATGCCTGAAGGTGTGGCTAGAGATATTGAAAAGATTGAGGCTAACTTTTTATGGGGTGGTAATGCCATTAAAAGAAAAGTTCACATTGTGAAATGGTTAGAGGTTACAAGGAGCACAGATCAAGGGGGGCTAGGCATCCGAAGGATCAGAGATGTCAACGCTTGCTTGCTACTCAAATGGTGGTGGAAATTTGGAACTCAAATCAATGCTCTTTGAAGGAGAGCTATTTGTAGTAAATATAAGGTTGATGAGCTGTGTTGGTTTCCACCAATGAAGGCCTCTTATAAACATTCCAGACTGTGGAAAGACATCATCTCCATTGGGACTCATAGCAGTATTATTTACAACAACTACTTGGGCAACTGTCTTATTAAAGTGGGAAATGGAAATAGAATCAAATTTTGGCATGATAGGTGGTGTGGTAATTCTTGTCTTAAGATTGATTTTCCACATGTGTTTAATCTTTCAACTGATAAGGAAGGTTCTCTCCACCAATTCTTTGCAAGGAAAATCAGTTCAAATGATTGGAATTTACCCCATAGAAGAGTGTTATATGTATGGGAATTGGCTGAAGAAGCTAGACTGCTTGGTGTCCTTTCCTCCGCTCCTTCTTTGAGTCTTGATAGAGCAGACTGATTGTCCTGGGCTTGCGCACCTACAAATAGTAGGGAGTTCTCTATGTCCTCTCTTTACTTTCTTAGTAGCTCTAATCTCGGCCTCAATCGCAGAATCTGTAAATCCATTTGGAATAGAACCACTCCCCCCAAGGTTTCATTTTTCTGTTGGCTGGCATGGAAAAACAAAATCAAATCTGCAGAATTTTTGCACAGACTTGGCATTCTGGATAGCAGTGTTTCCATTCTTTGTCCCTTCTGCAGAGCTGAACCTGAATCTGTTGTTCATGTTTTGCTTCTTTGCCTCTTTTCTTGGTTGATCTGGTCTTCTTTTATTCATGATTGAGGATTTTACTGGTGCATCAATAACTCTGTGGAAGGCCTTCTCAATTGGCGGTTGGGTATTAGATTGAAGAGCTTTGATAGACCAATTTGGAGAGCTATCCCCCTTATTGTTCTTTGGTTCATTTGGATGCACGGGAACAAATGTGTCTTCTCTGAGACTCAACCCAATTTTTTTGGTCTATGTGAATTAATCAAAATCAGGGCAGCTTTTTGGTTGAAAGCATCTATTAAGAACTTCCCATTCTCAATTGATGATTTAGCTTTCAAATGGAACCAAATCAGGCTTTGTTCTTGAATCCACAGTTGGTCTTTGCCTTTTGATCCTTCTACTCTTCTCTGTTGATCTGTTAACCTATTTGATTCTGCTCTGATCTGCTAGTCTGCTATACTAATCTGTCTGGGTGATTTTGGCTGAAGACTATTTGTTGATCTGTCTGGGTGCATTCATCATCACAGGTCCTCTACTTTAGAGCTCTGTTTGTTAATTGTTTGTTGTGAAGTGAATGGAAATCAGTTGATATTCTGATTAAAATTGCAGATATTCTTATGCATTTGAAGGGAGATTATGGTCTCTGTGGGGTGTTTTTTGGTGGGTTGCATCTCTTGGGTGTTTTTGTTGGTCTGTTGCTATAGTGAGACTGCTATAATTGGTTGCAACTGCTACAGTGAGACTGCATCTGAGTTTTGGTGGTCTGCTGCTACGAAGCTCTTCTACTGGTCTGCAACTGTTCTGGTCTTCTACTGGTCTGGTGCTGCCGGTCTTCTTCTGGTGTGTTGTTATGCTTGTTTGATGGCCGATTGAATGGGTTGAATGGGTTATATCTGTTAGCTGGTTGTAAGGGTTGAATGGGTTATATTTGTTATCCTATTATGCTTTTTCCTTTCCTTTTTATTGGTTCCTCACCAACTGGCGCTTGAAGCTTCGTCTTAGCTCCAAGCTCCTCTTTATTGATGTATCTTTTCATATCTTGTATGTTTGCATCAATAAAGATTTATTTGCCGATTCAAAAAAAAAAAGGAACTGATTTGTTTTTTGGTTCACAATTTTGTTAAATGTAAGACGTGGTTAGGATTGTTGAATAGAAAATAGTAAATATTGTGTATTTTGTGTTACAGATTCTTTTTGAAAAAATCATTGCAATTTTACTATCGCGTATTATTTCTCACAACAATAATGCGACCCCATGTGCATAGCGCGTGGGGGTCCAACTAGTAATTTTAAAATATTTTTAAAAAAAATACAAGAAAAAATTGGAACTACAAATTAAAATTATCAAACAACCTAATTCTATGAAAAAATTTAAATGAAAAATTGATCAAATCTGAATTTATAATTATTAAATATTTTTAATAAGCCATTAATTTTTTATTCAGGTTCTAGTCTGATCTGGTCTTAAATAGTTTTTTAGATATAAGTATATCTTAATATTGATACAATCAATATTAAACATATTTTAAGAAGGGTAAATTATATCGATAGTCCCCGCATTTTGTCGCTTGTGTTAATTTGGTCTCTGTAATTTCAATTAATTTGATTTTTACCTCTAATTTTAGATTTTATATTAATTTGGTCTAATTAATAATGCCGTTTAAGATTTTTGAAAGAAAATAGTTATTAAGTTGGTTGAGATTAACTTATCGAGTTAAACAAGTTTATAATTTTGTCTATAAAAACATAACAGATGTTACTCATGTGTGTATTTTTAATAATAAAAAAAATTAGCAATTGTAACAATTGGATCAAATTGAGACAAAATTATAAATTTAAGATCAAAATTGAGCAAATTAAAATTGCAAGGACAAAAATAACGCAAGAGTTAAAATATAGGGATTACCAATGTAATTTATTCTTTTAAGAATAAGTACATAATTTCTTAATTAATTTTGAAATTGTTAATAAATATACCAAACAAATATGCTCATATTTCTTATTTTGTTATAAATTTTTTTTAAAAAAAATATATTTACTAATTAACAATTAAATAAATAGATAAGTCTACTAACTCATGGATTGGACATGAACTAGACGACTCTCTAAGGACTAGGCTTAAATTAAGAATTACTGGCAAAAAAAATTGACTTGAACTAAATTTTCTTGACTTTTTTTTAGTGTTTAATCCAATATTAAAACTCCCAAATTAGCTTATATCAGTCACGAACTGATAAACTATGATATAATTTAAATATAAAATTTAAATTTATTAGGACTAGAATATGACCTACAATTTATGGTGGCTTTATCTTAAATAATTTCTTTTATACACAAATACATATAACTATTCATTTAATTGCTTTAAACATAAATATATAGTTTTTTTTTTTTTAAACTATAGTTCAAACTTTTTAATAAGTATGCATAAAATAAGGCCATATTTCTTATTTTTATTATAAAAAAATATTTACAAATATTTATTTACTAATTTAATAAATAGATAGGTCAAACGATTCATCTAAGTTGGGAACAGAACAAGATAATTTTTAATGATTAGGTGAAGGACAAGTTGACGTAAATTTAATGTTAAGCTCAAATTTAATATCACAAGTGAATCATAATTCATTTTTACGTAAATCTTACAACATAAGACAAATTATAATTTTTAGATTTAACATGTAACTGCTTTGGGAGTAGTGCTTACATGCTGGCTGGGGGGTGTCAGTGCATGGAGTGATCTAAGTGGTGCAGGTTAAGATGTCTCACGCAGAGTGGGTTAAGATGTCTCTCGAACTTGACCCTCAGCCGTCCGATGCAAGGAGTCTGTTTTGGTGGGCTGTTTTGTTTTTTGTATCTTCTGGTTGTTTTCTCTTCAACCTTGTGGTGTGCTGGCAAATGATTCGATTTTCCTTGCGGTGCCAACCTAGTTGGGATCGTGAGGTTTGCTTTGATGCCTTTTGCACTCCCTCTTCCTTTTATTGATGTAATTTCTTTTTGATAATATTCATCAATAAAGGGTGTTTTTTTTTGCTGTTCAAAAAAAAAAAAAAATTAGATTTCACAAAATATGAAAAAATTATTATATTGACAAATGTAATTTACCACTATCATATGATAAATTAAATTTAGAAAACTCGTAAGACAAATGTATTTATATTTTATCATAAATATAATTTTTTTGATTTATTTTTTAATTTTTACCACTTAAATTATGACATATATTTGTTATTAAGAATTTGGAGCACACAGTTAATAACATAAGAATAATAATAAAAAAAAATCTTTTATATGTAACTGTGATAAAAATGAATAAAATTTAATTAATTCTAAATTATTTTGGCTAAATATTGTAGATAAATTTTTAGATTATTATTTAATTTTAAAAATTAATTTTTGATTATTTATTTATACCTTTTAATATTATTTAGCAGCTAATAGTTTTGTATGTATATTTAATATTATATTCATTGATATATATCACTTGGGTTATCCGGTGTCTCTAGCTCAGTAATTTCAATTTAATTCAAAATTTTGAATTTCTATTCAAGCCCATTACCAAATTCAAAATGCATGTGGTCAAATTCTTTAAAAAAATTAGATTCAGCTTGAGTTGCTTCTGTTAAGTCTATCCAAATTGCGGTCCTGCTTTTAGTAAAAAGAAAAATGCTTGGGAGTATTAGAAATGGAACACTAGAAGGAGCACTAATGATGTGGCAGTGGGTCTCGCTCACTTTTTATGCTCTTTTTTTTTTTTTTTTTTTATCATTTTCAATGCATTAATGCTATTAATGGTGTATCTTTTTAGTAATCTAAATCATTGTTATTAATAAAAATTAGGATTCAAAACTTATGAAGATTTCTCTCGCAAGAAGTCCATTTTCAAGTTGGAATAATGCTCATATGAGACAAAATCCATTCCATCATGATCCAAACTTGACTAGGACTTTGATCATCGCTTCACGTGTAGATCTGTTTTGTTGTGTTACGTATTTTGCTCGGTTTACATTGGTTAAGTTGGATCTCGTACTAAATTAGGCCTCGCCTAAGAGGAAGCAGTTTTAGCCAAAAATTTAAAAAATCAATTTATTTTTTTTATTTATTTGCATGTTTTTTTTATATATAAAAACTTAAAAAGTAAAAAAAAAATAATTTTCTAAAAAAAATAAAAACCCTTAACCTTGCGCACTATGAAGGCATATTTATTATGGGAAACAGTGTCATTAGCAAGTATCAGCTTATTTTGACAATTGGGTTAAAAGCCAACCTTTTAAACTTTTATGTATTTTTAAAAAAAAGTCCAAAAAATCTAAAAAATTAGCTTTTAACCTATTTCTCAAAATAGGTCATTATATCAACTTGAGAAGCACTTCTAAATTGAATTTAAATTGTGTTAACTGTAAATTTGAATGTTCCTAATGAAGTAGTTGAAATGAGAGAAGTTGAAAGAAAATGGCAAGTTTCATTTTGTGTAGGGGATTTTAATGAAGTAAGGAAATCAAGTGAGGAAATCAAGTGACCAATCAAGGTGCATCAGATAGTGTGTAAAGGGATGAGAGATTTTGTGAAATTTTATTAATGATGTGGAATTGATTGTTCTTCCAATGATTGAATAATATTTGAGAATTTCGCTATGCTTCATTTATTATAGAGGAATACCAAAACTTAAATTCTTTGATCCTTCATTTTATAGATTCTTTGCCTTCATATGAACATCTCTTATGGATACAAACACAATGTTTTGCCAAATCCCTCTTTGTTGAGGAATTTTTGTGTGCGGATAGAGTCCCTACTGGCAAGCCTAGGTGGTACCCTTGGCCAATAATAACTCTATAAATCAGAAATTATCAATCTTCCACATATGCATTAAAAAATCCATTTAAAAGTTACAGAAGTTAACTATCGTTTGTAAGATGAAAAAGAAAATAAATAGAAATTTAAGCTTTGTAACAAGCAAAAACTTCCTCTCTCAAACTACAACTTTTGATATATCAAAACAATAACAATAAATAACAGTATTTAATAAACAACATAAAGAGAGAAACTAATATCCCAAGAAACAGCACTGTAGCAATCATGGAAGTTATTTCACTAGAAAAATATAATTTGTTCATATCTCTAAACGTGTTGTAAAAACTTTGAAAACTTGTGCTTTTTACAAAAGGAGAATCTTGATCTTGAGGTCTCTAAACGATGAAAGTTTCCAACCACATCATTTACAAAGTCAAGAAGTACATGGAAAATTAAGCTAATAATAAAAAGAAAAGTTAGGAATCATGAAAAATTTTTCATAAAAATAATTATGAAGAGTTATGATCTTTAAATTACCTTGATTAGTGTGTGTTGCTTTATTCTAAATGTAATCCAATAGTCACAAAACTTTCATGATTATTTTTATGAAAGATTTTCATGATACCTATCATTGCTGAACAATAAAATTCCACAAGCACCACCAACTTCATTACAATCATTACGACTGTTTAGGGAATTCGAAAAGCTTATAAACACAAGGCAATACTGCGTTAGTTGTGTTTGGTGTAATTTATTATAAATTAAAAATGAAAATTGAAAAAAAAATTATTAAATTTGTACAAATTAGCACATTTAAATTTTTTCTAATTTATAAGTTATAAAAAAATGTTTAAAAATTTTAATTCTTGAGCTCTAAAACCAGCTCTAATGAGCTGGCAGTGGGTCCCATCCACTGCTGATGTGATGTATGTTCCTTTTTATTTATTTATTTATTTATTTTTACTCCATGAAAGCTCATTAGAATTGCTGTCGAAGCAGCTCTTTTAGAGCTCTCCATCACAATTGATAAGTTATAAGTAGAAATTATTTCAAACAATTTAACACAGACTCTCAAAATAAAAAAAATTATAAACAATTCAAATAAATTAGACCAAAAACAATAGCTTACACACGCAATATCAAGGTCTAATATATAATTATTTAAAATTCATATTCATTTAAAAATTAGGTTTATAAGAGAAGAGTTCATCCAAAATATACATTAATAAAACCCATTTTAATTATTATTATTATTATTATTATTATTATTATTATTATTATCTAATATGAAACTTTATTTTTTTTTATTTATTTATTATCTCCAAGTATATATAGAATGATGTGATTGCATTGGAAAATTAATATTGTGGGTTCCCTTGTTTTTTAGATGTGTTGGGTTTTATATATATACGTAGCATTTGTCAAGCGAATTCATCTAGAAGGTGAAAAAAATGACAAAAATTAATCTGGTGATAAATATTATTTTTCCAAAACTAGGTTCCTTAGAGAAAATTCATGAATCCCCCACAAAAGTGAAATTTCACCATGCTTCATTTACTAAAGAGAAAGAACTTAATTTATTGATCTACTTGTCTCATGAACTACATAGTCTGCAAAGGAATATGATTCTACGAAAAAACAGCTTTATTTAGATTGTTGGCCTTCATATGGGCATTCTTCTCGATACAAACATAATGTTTTGCTAGCGGAAGGAATTACAAGCAAACCTTATTTAAGATAGTGATAAATATCGATGTTTAGTGCCCTTATTTCCTTTATAAACTTCACTTGGTGTTCTTAATTGAAGTTGATTGGGTATTTAGGCTGTTTGTTTGGTAGAAAGAGTCCCCAGTGTTTCTCAAGTTCCGGATTCTTTTGATCCTCATTAAACATAGCAAAAATGTATGTTTCTACGGGCCTTCCCGGCTTTTTTGGGGTCCCTCCTTTCACATGCTGAATCAAATTGTTATTGTAGGTCCTTGCATTATCAATTGATGTAGCAGTTCCACCAGCTGTAGGCCATCCACTCTCAGACACAACAATCTCCAAAGAGCCACCACCCGCATTCTCAAGCGCCGAGTAAACAGCATCCAACATAGCATCAAACAAATTTCTGTACCCAAGTGAGCCATCTGTCACCACAACCGAGGAGCTGTGAATAGAGCGTAATCAAGACGAATGTCTTTGGTGTTGCCTGCATAACTGAAATACGGGTACAAGTTAAGGAGCAATGGGGCACCATTGTTCTTCAAGAAACCAATGATTGGGTCAAGAAACGATCGAATTTCAGGCTTAAATGAGCCTTTTGATGGAGGAAAGGAATTTCCAAGTAATCCAGTGAGGATGGCAGTGGAAACTTTGATTTGGTTCCCAAGGCCAGCTGCAACAATAGCGGTGCGCACGTTTCGCATGGCGGGGAGAAGAAATGGCGCTGTGTTGGGATTTGATGGATCGACTTCATTCCCAACCGCGATGTACCTGAATTTGACATTGCCATAGTTTTTGACATTGTTTTGGACCCATGTATTTGCTTCGGCTTGGTTAGAAGCTAGTCTCCGGAGATCAGTGTTTGGAACACCGAGCATGAGCTCGATGTTGGAGCCTCTAAGGGCTTGGAGAGCAGCTTGGTTTGGGTCATAGAGTCGCATTCTTCGGATGCCTTTTTGGTTGTAAAGAGCTACAACATCTTGTTGAGATGGTAATCCGCCGCCGAGCATTCCATAGCAAACCCCAGTTTGGGCACCTGCAACATTATATTAATTAACAAAATAGTAAGAGTCATACATTAGGTTTGTTTTGTACTATAATTGTGTTCTGAATCTTTGAATATATGGAAGTTGGGATTTTGAAAAATCATATGGTTACTAATGTAAAGAAACTAACCAAATAATTTGCATTCCTGTTAAGAAATAAACCAATTTTCTGGAGAATTTTCATATTATAAATAGACAAGTGAAATGATTATGACATATTGATTTTGCCAGTGTGGGTATTGTGTGGCACATAACTAGTTTCACACAACCCATATTGAAGTAGTCTTATATAATCTTCTATTGGCAAAATAATCAAACAGTCCTTAAAAGGGTTGATGTGATGCAAGAGTCCCTCTCCCTCAAACTAAATCCTCCCCCATACAAAAGAATAACAATAATAATAATTACCCTAGTTTTGATTGATTTTTTAAAAATTAAGTAGCTTATTTTTTGTTTTTAGTGATTTTTTAATATTTTAGATAATTTTTTTTACTTTCTAAATACATATAATTTAGAAGCATTTAAAAAGAAAAATATTTGTGAAAAAATATGCTAAAAATTCAATAAATGCATAAGAATACCAAAATATATTAAATATTTTTTTTTTGGTATTTGATGACCTTTTTAAATATTTTTTTCATAAATATTATATTTTTTAAGTATATTTAGGTTAGATGCATCTAAAAATAAAAAAATCGTTAAATATTAAAATTTTTGATAAAAGCAAAAAAAAATTAAAAAGTAGGCTCAATGTTTTGAAGTCAAATAACGTAAATAAAATTTAAAAAGAAAATAAAACAATCAACCATATCTAATAATTATTATTGTTATTGACTCTTCTCCGTATGTCACTCAATTTTTTTATTTCTTATTTAAAAATCCTACAAAATGGCTTCGTTTAGAAAGTCAAGTTTGAGATTTTTTCTTACTATTTTAATCACAAAAAATAAAATAGGTTTTTTAACGTAATAAGATAAAATATCACATTCAACTCATAGTCATAACATTCTTTCTCTCATAAAAAAGTCCAAAATGCCAAAAGCCTTTCTCAAAAGAAACTTTTTAGCCACAGGCTAACACAGTTAAAAAAGTCAAAAAATCAAAAAACTAACTCACTTCTTAAACGAACCCAAAACAAATATTTAGTGTAATATTGACACCATTTAACTATTTTTCATTAACTTAAGCTATGTTTGGTTTTAACTTTTTAGCTCAAAAAGCATAAAAAGACAAAATTGGTTACATAAGTTAATAAGACAAAATGTCACATTTAAACCATAATTATTACACTTTTTTTTCACAAAAGTCAAAAAAGCTAAAAACAAAAACCAAACGAGACTAAAAAAGTCAGACTAAAATAACTAAAAAATAAAAAAAAATCAGACTATTTTAACTCTTTCCAAACGAAGACTTAGGCCTTGTTTGGGAAGTGACCGGTTTAGCCAAAAAGTCAAAAAGTTAAAAAACTAAAAAGCCAACAACTCATACCCAAAAGTCAAAGACTGCATTTTCTCTCTACTTTTTACACATCTTTTCGTAAAAAGTTAAAAAGTTATCTCAAACATACTAATTTTTTTACATCATATTTTAACTAAAAATTAAAAAAATTATTAAAAAAACCTATTCCCAAACGAGATCTTAGTCTCCACTAGCGTAATATAAAAAAATTTATCCTATATTACAATACATGAGAACAACCTATTAAAGAAAGAGAAAGATAAAGAGAGGCATATGGAGAGTGAAACCTGTTAGGTCTAGGGTAGCCATTAATACCCCAAGGAGAAGCATTGTAGCAATCATGAAAGACATTTTACTAGAAAAATGTAACTTATAAGTGAAGAAGATAAAGAAACGAAGCTAAGGCAATATGCAAATGTGTTGCAAAACACTACGAACTTGGCTCATTTTATAGAGAGGAAGAGGCTTTGATCTTGGGGTCTCAAGTGATCAAAGTCCCCACCACACTATTTCCAAGTCAATCAATTCCATGGAAATATCTAGCAAGAAAATTCCACAAAAATACACCAAATGCAACATCATCTAATGTCCTCTTCTGGAGTTGTACCAAGTTTTTGAAACGTCTTTTTTTTTTCTTTTTCTTTTTTTTTGAAATTTGCTTCTCGAAAGATTAAAAAAATTCATTTTACAAAATAAATAAATCATTTAGCAAACTCATTTTTTCTAAAAAAATTACCTTCAATAACAAAAAAGCTATTCAAAAAGTCAGTAAATATATACCAAACAAACAAATTAATTTTTTTTAATATTAATTTTTTTGTAAACTTGTTTTAAGGGTAAATTACAAATACACCCTTTCAGATTTACTTAAAATACGAATTTTCCCATGTGGTTTGAAAAATTATAAATACCGTCATGTCATAATTTTTTATTTAACAGAATGAATTAAAAAAGTGAAATCACATATATAATAATAAAATTATCTAAATTATTAATTGAAATAAAATTTTAATATTATTAAAAATTATTAATTAACTTAATGATCTATTAAAAAAGACTTATTTGTAATAAAATTAAAAACCTTAACAAAAATGATTGGAAACTCTAATAGGAGTGGACTCCACTGTGATTTGATGTTTTGACTTTAGTTTTTATTTTTTATTTTTTATTATTCTCTGCCATATTAGTAGAGCTAAATTAAAACTCCAAAATTAAAGAGATGTATTATTTTTCAAACTTTAAAAAACATAATATAATTTTTAAAATCATAAAAATAATTTATAATTTAAATAAATGACAGAGTTGATAATTTATCCTATCTTTAGTAAGAAAAATGCTTGGGAGCACTAATTAGTGCTCCCACTAATTAAAGTGTACCCCATTTGCTCCCCTAGTCAAATGATAGAATGATGTGATGTTTTGGTCTTGGAGTTGTATTTTTTATTTTTTTTTTTTATTTTTTTAATACATTAGTGCTATTAGTAGTGGTGTTTTTAGTGGGATGAATCATTGTTACTTTAGTAAAGTCTGGATGGAAACAATGACTTCATAAACCAGGTCTAGTAGCCGCCTCTACCGATGGATTTGGGGTGGGTGCACCCTGATGTGACAGCAATAGCCCACTGTTTGGTGGGTTGATTTATATATATAATAAATAAAGGGTAAATTAGACTGATAATTTTAAGGTGTATATTTATTATAGTTCTCTCTTTCATTTTTTAAAAAATTACATCTTTTATTGAGGTTTAAAATTTAATTATAGATTCTTTCTCAGTAATTTAATTTTTTTAAATATTAATTTTGCCTTCATTGAGTAAATTACATTGACAACTCTCACATTTTAGAAATTATAATCTCATCCCTAAAGTTTAAAGTAGTATTACCAATTACCCCATCAGTTAGTATTAGTTATAAAAAAAATTCATTGAAAAAAAAATTTATTTGAAAAAAAAAAAATTGTTAGTAAAATTTTTAAATTTTGGTTTCAAAACCAACGTAAACTCATTTTTTGAATTTACGTTTTTTCTCAAATTTACAAATTGAGACAACCATTTATAAATCAAAAAAATTATCAAATAAGTTTTTATGACATTTTTAAAAAAATTTATAAATATAAATTGAAAATTAAAAACGAAATGATTACCAAATAGGTCTCAGATGGTAAAAATGTCGTAAAATTAACAACTAATTAAATAAGATACCACGTAAGAAATGCCTCATCAAAAGATTCTTAGACTACGTATAGTTTGATTTTTAGAATTTTTTATTAAAAATTAAAAATTAATTTGGTTAAGAAATAAAAAATTAAAAAAAAATTATCATCTAAGGGTAAAAAATAATTATCATTTTAACTTTTGGGCAGGTTATGTACATACGTATGGCTGTTTCAATTTAATTTGTAAAAAATTATTTCTAACCACTCGAATGATAAAAATTATATGAAAATGATTATTATTTTTTATTTTTTATTTCTTAATCAGATTAATTTTTAATCTTTAAAAAAAAATTTAAAAAATCAAACAATACATAGCCTAAAAATCTTTTGATAAGTCATTTCTTATGTTGGTTACTTATTTAATTATTTGTTAATTTTACGACATTTTTACCATCTGAAAACCTGTTTGGTAACCATTTCGTTTTCAGTTATCAATTTATATTTAAAAATTTTTAAAAATGTCATAAAAACTTATTTGATAATTTTTTTGGTTTGTAAATGGTTGTCTTAGTTTGTAAATTTGAGGAAAAATAAAAATTCAAAAAATGAGTTCATGTTAGTTTTTAAACAGAAATTTAAAAATTTTACTAACAAAATTTTTTTTCAATTTATTTTTTTTTCAATGAATTTTTTTTCAACTAATACTAACCGAGTGGGTAATTGGTAATGCTACTTTAAACCTTAGGAATGAGATTATAATTTCTAAAATGTAAGGAGTGTCAGTGTAATTTACCTAGTGAGAGCAAAATTAGTATTTAAAAAAATTAAATTACTGAGAGAGAATCTATAATAAAACTTTAAATTTGAAAAAAAAAGATAATTTTCAAAAAATAAAAAAAAATTATAATAAATATAAACTTCAGGAGGTATCAATATAATTTACCCATAAATAAATAAACTGATGAAGCAAGCACGTGTTGCAGCCTAGTGTTAAAGCGTTTTGTTGTTTAAACAAAACCACAACGTTTCAAAAAAAATAAAAAAAAAATAAAAAATAAAAAACTGTTCCACGCTGCTTGCTATTGTGGATAAGTTTGATTAGTTTTAAATGAAAAATAAAAAAAGGAAATAACAACAGTGTAATAGTAAAAAAATATTATAAATCAATAATAAGGTTTACAAATTGTAATAATTAAAATATTATATTTTTTATAAATTTTTTTTTTTTTCTGGAACCACTGTTTTATTATTTCCAACAATAAATAAATAAATAAATAGATTTCACATCTATTAAAGAAATTAAATGAGTTTGATTAGTTAAAATTAAAATAAAAAAATAGAAATTATATAGAAATTATGTTTTATAATATTTTTGTTTACCTCAAACCCACTTCTCTATAAAATAAAATTTTTAAAAAATTAAAAGCAAATCAATGCTAAACATAAGAACTTAAAATAAATGGAACTTCAATTATACAATTTGTAACAATCATATAATAAAAAACAAATTCAACATGTAACTACAAAATATATCATATATATATATATATATATATTAAAAGTAATATTTTTTGCATGCTTAAGTGACATATTATAAGGATTTACTTTTTTTCTAAAAGAGTTATGATAGCATATATTTTCTTAAAGGCGAATTATACTAACAATTCTTATAATTTGAGACTTGTGTTACTTTCGTCCCTGACTTTTCAATTGTAACACATTTGATTCTGAATTTTGAATCTTGTTATAAATAAAGACAATTGAAAATATTATTGCTTAATTTCAAGGGCAAAATCATCAATTTGATAAAATATAAACTAATTTGATAAAAATAAATATCAAAAAAAATATGTTTTAATTTTTAAAAAGTATTTCTATCCACAAAAGATAAAATTATATAAAATTGATAAATATTTTAGACATTTATTTATTTATTTATTTTATCAAATTAATTTTTATTATGTGTTTCGATGATGATTATGTAATGGGTGATTGTTAGAATTTTAATATGTAATCGATATATTTAATATATGGAATGTTTTTAGTTTTAGATTTTTTGATTTAATGAATTGGTTTAATAATGATATAAAATTTGTCGCCATATTTAACTTTTGGAAAAATAGAAACAAATTAAATGAAAATAAAAATAATCACCCATTACATGATCATCATCCAAACACATAATAAAAATTAATTTAGTAAAATAAATAAATAAATAAATAAATGTCTAAAAGATATATCAATTTTACATAATTTTATCTTTAGTGTGTAGAAATAATTTTTAAAAATTCAAAAATATTTTTTTGACATTTATTTTTGTCAAATTAATTTGTATTTTATCAAGTTGACCATTTTGCCCTTGAAATTAAGCAATGGTATCTTCAATTGTCCTTATTTGGAATAAGATTCAAAATTTAAGATCAAATGTGTCACAATTAAAAAATCAGGGACTAAAGTGACACAGGTCTCAAACTATAGGGACCGTTAGTATAATTCACAATTTTCTTAATTACATATAGAGTTCTACACAAACCCAAACATAATTTCAATTATACTAACCTTATCTATTTTATATATATATTCAGTTTGACAAATATATTTTTCCATATATTTTTCATTATAAATTGAGATAATCCACAAACTCAATACCAATTTTGCATTTCACGTTTTTCTTCTTAATTCTTTCGAGAATATTAAGATTTTTTTTTTAAATGTTAAACTGTCTCTTTTTTATTTTTCTTATTTTTATGTAGATTATTCTATACCCAATACCAATTTTATATTATTCTATATTATGAATTTGTCATTTAAATTTTATAGTAATTCTATATATGAAATTATATTTTATTTCCCATATTATTTTATATAATCACAATTTATAGGAGAAAAAACATGCACAATAATGATAATCTTAAGGAACCTCTAAACTTTATATTTATTGCTTGCGCTACTTTTTCAATTGTTAAACAGTAAGTTGTTTTATATTTTGATATCATGTTACAGATGATTAATTACTTCACACACTCAGATGTATCTATTGTTTGGATGTTTTTATAATTTTTTCTTTTTGGGTTAAAATGTTGTTATGTAATTTTTTTCTTAATTAGTCGTTGTTGAATTTCTTTTATATAGTTAATATTTTAATTTAATTAAGAGTATTTATTTTACACTCTTATAATTTAATATATATATATATATCATATAAAATCATTACATGATAATCCAATTATGACATATTTATATTTAATTTTTTAAATAAATTAAATATAATTTCTATTTTTACATATTTTTATTTTTCAAATGAATATAACAGAAAATTAAATAATTAGAATTGCTTTTAATTTTATGTTACTAATTATTTTTTTGATTTAACTATTATTTTCAATGTCAAAATGAGTATTTATTTTATTATTTAATATATATCATACAAAATTTTTATATAATAATTACACTTTTATAATATGATAGAACTAAAATTATCAAAATACACTAATAATTTAACTAAAATTAATATATATATATAAGTATTTAAGTAACAATTTTATAAAACTATAGTGTCAATATTAAAATTAAAATTATTCTTTTATAACACACATTGATTATCAAAAATTTTATGGAAAAAAAAATAACACATGCATTGCACAGGTCAGCTGTTAGTATTTATCTATCTATCTATACTATTATTAAAAGTAAATACCTCACTTATGTCTATGAATTTTTTTCTCTTTTTTTGCCAAGTAGCCTTCTCTTCTTGCACCAAGTGTCAATTTTTCAACCCAAAAATAAAAAAATAAAAAATAGTAGTTAAAAGAGACTCGCAAGACTTGTATCTAAAATCATACAGTTAGCATACTTAAAAACACTTTCATCACTTAAATAACCTCACTTGGTGTCCATAAACTTCATTTCCTCCTTTTGTCAAGTAGCCTTCTCTTATGGTGCTAAATGTCAATTTCTCAACCCAAAAAGAAAAAATATAAAATAAGTAGTTAAAAAAGGGACACAACAAGATTGAAACCTACGACCATTCGCTTAACTTGAAGAAAAAATATTTTCGTCACATAAATAACATAAAAAAATATGTTATTAATTTAAAATTAAAATTTATATTTTAAGCACACCTATTAGCAGTGGCGGAGCCACAGCAGGGCTAGAGTCACGTCCCCTCCCTCCTTCAGTTTTTATTTTTTATTTTTGTTCACACATAATATATAGTTTATTTAGTACTCTTGAGCGTCATGTAGTGTTATTTATGTGGTGATCTAAATTAATAATATAATGTCAAATTTTATGAATGGAATATACTAACTCATTATTGTTAGGTAATTAGAAGATAATAGGTGAATCACTTAGTGTGAGTTGCGATTTCTTATATTCAAAATACCACGTCATTAACACCACATAATATTCTGGGATTATCTAATAATTTCTATTCAAAACACATTTTTATAATCAATACTATCTCTCTAATATTTTTCTATCAAATAAAAATTATAGAAATTTTATAATGATTTGTGCTATAAATGATTTGCTTCTATTTTCTAAAATTAAAAATTTTAATTTATAATTTTTTATGCTAAAATTACATACTTATATTATTATTGTATTTGAATTATTTCACATTATTATAAAATTTTGATTAGTCGGCTCCATCCTGCCTATCAGGTAAGCTTACACCCCTAATATATGTATAACTACAGGAACCAAATTAAATCAAAAAGGAAAAAACCTCAATCCAAACTTTTAATTTCAAAATCATTAAAAGTTGTCGAAACAGGAACGTTTAACCCAGGGGTGGGTGGTCTTGTGGTAAAAATATGAGGATTAAACCCTCAAGTCATGAGTTCAAATCCCCCTCTGGGCCAATCTCCTAGGCATAGCACAATTGGTTAGGAGGTTGGACCTTAAGTTGTCTAACCAGCACTTGGTGTGGGTTTAATGCTCCCCCGCTGTGCGAGTCCTAACTTAAGCGAAACTTGTCTTGGAAGGTCAGGACAAGTTCCCAGGTTATAGTCTCCTCGCTCGAAACGGCTAACAAGACACCTTGATGATGTCTACAAAGGGGTGCTGCCTTGGACCTGTGGGAGAGTAGGGAGGATTTTTCCTGTAAAAAAAAAAAAACATTGTTTGGACTAGACAACAAAAATTGCGATAATTTGGGGCCTTATCGTACCATCGATTTTTTTATTTTTTTATTTTTTATATATAAATCAATTAGGGTGAGAAGCAGATATCTTGATTCGTTCAAACTAATTGAATCAAACTGATCTGTCACATTTTGGACGGATGCATAATGATGAGCAGACGGTTACGGATTGATTTTTTCAATCCGCCTAGTTTTGAACAGACGGCAGATTTGAGGTTATTTCGGCCACAACCAAACTGTCAAACCGCGAGCACCTCTAATAATTTGTAAGACTTTGTATTTTTAATTTTTTTAGATATTCTATTGGTGTTTTCAATTGAAAAAGAATTTAGATATTCTGTTGTGTTTTCAATTTGTTTTAAATTTAGAAATCCTTTTATCAAATGGCAATGATTGATATTTGGTATTTTTGTGTAGAAAATATAATGCTTAATTTTGTCATTTTAAAAAAAATTCAAATTAAATAGTTTTTGAATAAAAAAAAATAATTAAATAGTTTTGATACTGCATGGTTTTCTTATATGTATTTATTATTGGTATTTGACAATTTATTTGATAATCTTTTTGGTTATGTTGAGTTGGATTGTTATTCAAAAAATATATATATATATTGACAAGTTGTTGGATTATATTCAAAATTTGTAAAAGTTTAAACCGCTAAACCGATTCGCATCCATTCGCCAATCTGCTTCGGTCAATTCAGCGGACAGATATGGATTAATTTTTTTCAATCTGCCCATCCAATAGACGGATGACGGATTAGAGATTTTCTAGCCGCAATTAAACCGCGAACACCTCTAAAATGAACCCACCAAAACGGTGGAGTTTTGTTGTCGCGGCACCCACCTCAAACCTCTCTGGATTATTTTGGAAAATAGATTAAAAGTTGAATTTTTAATATTTTTTTGTTTTTTTAAAAAACATATAAAAGAGTAGATAGATAATATGACTCAAAAAAGATTAAAACCCAAAAAAATATTTTTAACCTCTTTCCCAAAAGAAACTTAAATAAGGGTGAAGTTATTAAGGGACTAGAAATAGCACAGGTCTCCTCTCTATTTTAAGAAGTTAAATTTTAAGTTAAAGTTTGAAAATCATATATTTCTTCTAAAATTATATATATACCATTTATATTTTTTTCATTCTTCTTACAAATTAAGAAAATATTTCTTTTTATTATGTGTATTTAATTGATATCTTTCTTTTCATTTCATATTATTTAAGAGTTCTACACTTTAAAATATTAAGATGATTTTATTGGAGTAATATGTAGTGATATTGAAACAGTTTTAAAATATTAATGATTGATTTTGTTTCACCAAATTAAATTTTATGTTCCAAACCCACTAAATCTAACAAATTATCTCACTCAATTTGATGATGCAGCGAGTCCGCGTGAATGGGT
Organism: Camellia lanceoleosa; assembly: GCA_025200525.1. NCBI lineage: Eukaryota > Viridiplantae > Streptophyta > Magnoliopsida > Ericales > Theaceae > Camellia > Camellia lanceoleosa. The sequence goes on along the minus strand of CM045767.1, from coordinate 163,344,191 downwards.
TGGACCGATCCAAGCTCCTTTAGCCCACTGGATAACCTGCAAACAAGTCCAATCAGGGAACGGGGTAGTCCCCTGGCGGACCCTCCGGCGTGTGAATTAGAAAAGGTGATGAACCAGATGTAGAGAGAGAGAGAGAGAGAGAGAGAGAGAGGGATGAAAACTTAACCGTCTTCTTCTCTTCGAGTTTAGCTTATATCCAACTGTAATCATTTCGCTGTCTCTGTCGTTCTGATTGTCCCCGCCGAAAGCTTGAGGCATGGTTCGCCTTGTTCAGGGCGAGGGGGTGTGATTCCGGCTGAGAGGTGTTGTCGTAATAAATGCTGTGATGGGCTGCATTAATGGTGATGTGTTGTGGCAATAACTTTGCAGATCTTTGTCTGCTGACGTGGTCTGTTCTGCGCCTTCCACGTGTCCGAGCATCATTGGTCTTCCCTGTCCAGTTGGACTCCAGCTGTGTTGAATTTGGCTAACCGGGTTGTATAGTGGGGTTTGAATGGTGGGCCGTGGGCTCTATGGGCCTATCCCTGTCAGTAGTCCCCCATTCCCGAGTGCAGCTTTAGTCCAACGAAGGGAATAATAATAGTGGAGATGAAGCCGACCTACTGAGGGAGATTGACCGTGAGAGGCCGAGCGTGAGGGAGGCCGAGCGGGAGAGGTCGAGTGGGTGAGGGTGGCCGAACACGAGGGTGGCCAGGGAGAGGCCGAAGACGTGAGGTGGCCCGGTGAGAGAGGGTGGCCGGCCGTGAGGGTGGCCGAGCCCGGCCGAAATGGAGAGGAAGACCGTGAGGGTGGCCGACCGTGAGGGTGGCTGAAGCGATGATGGGCCGACCGTGAGGTGGCGAGATGGGCCGACCGTGAGGCGGCCGCCGAAGCCTTGGGCTCAAGGCGGCGTGTCACGTGATGATTTGAAGTGGAAAAAACAGGTGAGGCGAAGTCGGTGCATCTGGGCGTGCACGCGTGGAAGGAAGCGTCAAGCGTTAGATCAGGAGTGAAACGTCAAAACATTATTATGGGCATTGATGATACAATTTTTGGCGGGTGATTTGAAAGGTTTCAAATGGCGAAAATGAACTTGGACCCTTGAATCTGGGTAAGCCGTGGGCGTTTGGTATTCGATTTACTTACCTGTTTTGCAAAACTCAAAATATTGATATCGGTGCTTTCGTTCTTGACGATACCCCATTGAAACACTTGCGAATTTTAGAACTCGCATCCGGCTATCTGCGAACCACGGTTTAGCAATGGCCTAGGAAGAAACTGCAATCATCAGGGTGGATCCACTGGGGGATGATGATGCAGAAGAACTGGCGGTTCAGTATAGGTCCCAAAGGACGGGAGAACCGGCAGCGCGCGTCCATGGTTCCGCCGTGATAGCTGCGGCCCAGCCCATCAGCCAGGTGGAACCAGACCACTGGCATTCGAGGGCCGACAGATCCATTATTACGGCGGCGGAGTTGGAGGTTATCTGCGAGAAGTACCAAATTCCGGCGGAGGTGCAGTTGGTGCTGCCAACATCAACAGATAGGCCGTCTGACGTCAGGCCGAGGGAGTTCTCCCTCTACGAAGAAGCGCTGAAGGGTGGGTTGAGATTGTCGCTGCCGCAGATCGTGGTAGATGTGCTTAACCACTTGGAAGTGGCACCGGGCGATTGATGCCAATCGTGGAATATTCGCTAGCTCATGCGCTGGCCTAAGGCGATGGAAGGGCAGGCCATGACGGTGGATGAGTTCTTCTGCTGCTACAAAGCTTCGGGGCAGCAGGAAACTTGGGTGACTCTGCAAGCCGTGGCAGGGAAGGGCTTGGTGGCGGGGTTGCCAACTTCAATTAAAGGTTGGAGACCCAGGTGGTTCTATGTGTCCGATGCCGGCGGGGTTGGAGTGCGGACAAGGTGGAAGGTGCCGACTAAGTTTGTGGAGGCAAAGGTGGGTGCGGCGGTGGAGGAGAGAGTAAAAAGGGTGAAGGAGTGGAGAGAAAGGGAAAAAGTTAAGTGGGACGAGCTTGTTCAGCCATCCGCTTGCTTTCTTGCGGGATTGGGTCCACAAATGGTCGGGGACCTCGATCGATCGGAGTTAGAGGCCAGAAGAAGGGCGCAGGAGGAGGAGGATCAAGCCATTATGGTGAAGGCCCAGAAGTTCAAGGAAGCTCAGGATGACTGACCGCCTCAACCACTTGCAAGGGAGAGGATTCGACCTCGTCCCAAGCCTCTAGGGCAGAAGGACTTGAGTGGGTTTGTGCCACGCCCGCTCCCCAAGGATCCTCTGAAGGAGAGGTCGTTGAAGGAGATGGAGGACTTAGGCGTGGGGAAGAAAAAGAAGAGGGTGAGACGGGGGGAGGCAGGGGGTCTGAAGGAAAAGGGGCAAAGTGCCCCAGAGGGGGCTGCAGATGAGCCCGCGCCCAAAAAGTTGAAGGAGACCCCAATTGTGGAGGAGGCTGCAGAGGGGCGGGTCATCCCAGAGGTGGTGGACGTAGCCTCCCAAGTTAGGGACGTCATGCCCATGAGGGCTGCGATCGGCATGGGGGTGGGGAGAAGAGATCCTGAACAGAGGAGGGAGGAACGACCTCAGGGGGGTCCTGCGCCCCAGGAAGGGGGGGTCAGCTCTGCTGCTACAATTTACCATCTGTGGCCGGTGGGCCGGGAGGTCAGGAAGACGGTGGCCCAGCTAAGGCGGCGGCAGACCGCTTAGTGAAGATGGTGGAGGAACCAGCTCTGCGCGCCGCCTCTGGATTCAGTGAGGCAGACCTGTTCAGGGGGTTATGCTCCGCTCAAATGGAGGTAACTATCTTTGGCAGGGCCTCGCTGAGGAAAAGGCTGGCCAAGATCGAGCGACGAGGCCAAGCGCACTGTCCAAACCGAAGAGGACGGTGCAATATGGAAGGTTGCCCTCTGTTGCCATCGCTTAAGTTGGAGTTGGAGGAGGTGCGTCGTAAGGTAACGTCGCTCGAATTCCAGCTGACTGGTGAACAGAAGAAGCTGGAGGAGTCCCAGAAGGCCTGTGCCACCGCGATCGAGCGGCATGAGGAAGCCATGAGTAACAATGAAGAGCTGGTCAAGCAGAGGGATGAGGCAGATGCTAAGGCTGAAGCTCTGCAGAAGGAGGTGGAGGAGGAGCGTGCCAGATCGGTGGAGCAGGGCGAGAGCCTGCGCAAGGAGTTGGAGAGGCAGCCAGCGGAGGCGATAGGAGACCTTGCGGAAGTAGTTTGAAGAAGAGAGAGGGAAGTTGGCGGCTGAGGTGGAGGCCTGGAAGGGGGAGTTGGATCTGAGAGAAGGCTAAAAGGCGGTGAAAGGAGGCTTCTGAGAGAGCTCAACGAAGAGCGAAGCGCCTCAAAGAAAGCGACCTACGATTTTTATGTTGCAAGGTAATGCACAATTCAAAGAGTCCCCGAGTTCGGATGGCGATTGATCTTTGCCGTTGCGGTAAGCTTGGCCAGAGAAGATACTGGAGGGGCTGGCCCATCAAGGCCGACTGCTGAAGGGAGAGCTGAATCTGAGGTTATTGCAAGCTTCCAGCAGTCGGACTTCTATAAGCATGAGATGTCAGAATACTGGGACAGTGGGTGGAAAATGTGTAAAAGGAGGGTAGAGGAGCTGTTCCCAGATCTTGACTTGAGTGGCGTAGTGATTGGTGAAGATGATGTGGCCCAGACCCCACTAGACGAAGGCGTGGAAGAAGAAGACCTGGCCTCAAGTGAAGGAGAAGAGTGAGCTGAAGATGTTTTCTGGGGGGTTGTTTTTGTCTTTGTATACAGATTTTTTTTGTTGTGTTTTTAAAGTGATGTAATAAATTGTGTATAGACTTTGTTTGAATGAATAAAATTTCGCTTATGGTTCTAGTCGGTGATGTACTTATGGCACATTTTTGTATATCTCTGTTTGTGTTGATTTGGTCTTGATGTGCTTTGCTTGTGACTATTGTATGCACTGATGTTTTCAGCGAATGCTTGTATCTTAAAAACATGACTTAGTGTCAAATTACTTTGAAAGGGTAGACTGAAATGTGAAGGTGAAGATATGGTTTGCAAATGAAATAGGGGCAAACATTTTTAAAATATGACTAAGTGTCAAAGTATGTGGAAATTGTGGTTAAGCGGCAGACCATGAGTAAGTGTTTTGTTTTGCGAGCCTTCATTCATAGGTCTGACTGAGGTTTGTGAAGATGCTCAGGTCTGGTTGAGGCTTTTGAAAGTGCTCAGGTCGGACTGAGGCTTTGAGTGCTCGGTCTGGCCGAGGCTTTTGAAAGTGCTCAGGTCTGGTTGAGGCTTTTGAAAGTGCTCAGGTCGGACTGAGGCTTTGAGTGCTCGGTCTGGCCGAGGCTTTTGAAAGTGCTCAGGTCTGGCTGAGGCTTTTGAAAGTGCTCAGGTCTGGCTGAGGCTTTGAGTGCTCGGTCTGGCCGAGGCTTTTGAAAGTGCTCAGGTCTGGCTGAGGCTTTGAGTGCTCGGTCTGGCCGAGGCTTTTGAAAGTGCTCAGGTCTGGCTGAGGCTTTTGAAAGTGCTCAGGTCTGGCTGAGGCTTTGAGTGCTCGGTCTGGCCGAGGCTTTTAGTGCTCAGTCTGGCCGACTGAGGCTTTGAGTGCTCGGTCTGGCCGAGGCTTTTGAAAGTGCTCGGGTCTGGCTCTGGCGGAGGCTTTGAGTGCTCGGTCTGGCTGAGGCTTTTGAAAGTGCTCAGGTCTGGCCGAGGCTTTTGAGTGCTCGGGTTGGCGAGGCTTTGAGTGCTCAGTCGGGATGAGGCTTTTGACAGTGGCGCTGCAAATAAAAGTTTCACGGAAGCTACATTCAGGCAGTTGAAGTATAGAAAGTTGGAACTTCAGTCGGTATTTGTATTATGTATTGAAAAAGGAAAATACAGTAATTTCGGCAATACAAAAAAAGATTCATTGATAGTAACGCTTCAGATGTTCAGCATTCCAGGGATGGTGAAGGTCTCGGCCATCCATATCTTGAAGTCGGTAAGTGCCTGGCCGTGGGCGGGCCTTCACCACGTAGGGCCCCTCCCATTTGGCTGCCAATTTGCCCTCGGTTGGATTCTTTGTGGCAAGAGTCGCTTCTCTCAAGACAAGGTCGCCAACGGAGAACTCCCGCGGTCGAACTTTGCGGTTGTAATGTGTTCTCATTTTCTGCTGGTACGAGGCCGCTGTTAGCCTCTCTGAAGTTCCTCAATGAGATCAGTGCTCGGCGGAGTTCTTGGTTGAGGCGAGATCTGGATGTAAGACCCCGAGGGTGGGCGGGCCGACTTCTCTGAGGAATGACCGCTTCAATACCATATGTTAAGCGAAAAGGGTTTCCCGATGGAGTCCGGCGATGGTTCGGTAAGCCCAGAGTACATGTGGTAGTTCCTCAGCCCAAAGGCCTTTAGCGGCCTCAAGCTTAGTTTTGATAATCTTCAGGAGAGAGCGGTTGATGACCTCAACTTGGCCATTTGCTTGGGGGTGACCGGGGGAAGAGAAGCATGGTTGAATTTGGAGATCTGCACAAAATTTCCGGTATCTAGCATTGTCGAACTGTTTGCCGTTGTCGGAGACGATGGCCTGAGGGATGCCAAACCTGTAGACAATCGATTGCCAGATAAACTTGGTGGTGTTTCGTTCAGTGATTGTGGCGAGAGGTTCTGCCTCGACCCACTTGGTGAAGTAATCAATGGCAACAATTGCGAACTTGGTTTGGCCTCGACCAGTGGGAAGTGGACCAACCAGGTCGATACCCCATTTGGCGAACGGGTAAGGGCTGCAGAGAGTGATCAACTCAGCGGGAGGGGCATGGGATGTTGGCGAAGCGCTGGCACTTGTCGCATTTTAACACGAGATCAGAGGCATCTTTGTTGAGGGTTGGCCAGAAGTAGCCTGTACGGAGGACTTTGTGTGCGAGAGACCTGCCACCCGAGTGATTACCACAGATTCCTTCATGGATCTCTTGCATTACATAGGTTGCTTGGGTCGGACTGAGACATCGGAGGTATGGTCGTGAGAAACCGCGCTTGTAAAGAATGCCGTCGACCAGAGTGTAGTTGGCCGACCGAGCTCTGACCTTGGCAGCCTGCTGTTGGTCATATGGGAGTTCGCCAGTGGTCAAGAAGAGGAGGATGTCGGATGCCCAAGGGATGGGTTCTGTCTGAAGGAATTGCATCTCTTGCAGGTCGGGTGAGATGGTGGTGAGTCGTATTGGCGGACTCCATGGCTGAGGTCGGATTGGTCGGCAGAAGCCAGTTGAGCCATCTCATCTGCTTTGGAGTTTTCCGTCCTAGGTATGTGTCTGATCTGGAAGGTGTTGAAGAGACGAACAAGGGTGAGTGCCATGTCCCTGTAAGACCGCATTGTGACATCCCTGGCATCGAATTCGCCCGTGATCTGGCCCACGATAAGTTGGGAATCACTGAACACTCGGATATGGCTAACACCAATGTCTTTGGCTAGACGAAGTCCTGCTATCAACGCTTCATACTCGGCCTCATTGTTGCTGGCCGCAAACAAGAGGCGGAGGGCACATTTGAAATACCCCCCTTCGGGGGATGTGAGGATGAGGCCAGCTTCGCTTCCCTCTCTGCGAGACGAGCCGTCAACATTTAATGTCCAACAATGAGGATCTTCGGGCTCTGGTGGAGTTGGTGCGGGTGGAGGGTTAGTGGTTGGGGTTGGATTGGTAAATTCCAAGATGAAGTCGACTCTGACTGCCTTTGATTCTGTCAGGCGATAAGAGATGTCGAACTGGCTTAGTTCTACTGACCACTGCATTAGTCTTCCTGAGAGCTCGGGCTGCTGCATGACCTTCTTCAGGGGCTGGTCGGTGAGAACCACTATTGAATGAGCTTGGAAGTAGGGGCGGAGTCGTCTGGAGGCAGTGACCAAGGCCAGGGACAGCTTTTCTAATAGGGGATAGTTCTGCTCCGCTCCCCTGAGAGCCCGGCTGATGTAATAGACCGGTCGTTGGACGGGGCCGTCCTCTCTGATGAGTGCTGCACTGATTGCGGTGCTTGATACTGCCAGGTAGAGAAAGAGGGGCTCATGGGTGATTACTGTGAGAGAAGGGGAGGGTTGGCCATGCATTGTTTCAACTGCTGAAAGGCCTCTTCTGATTCAGTTGTCCATTCGAAAGTCTGCGCAGGACTTTGAAGAATGGTAGGCACTTATCCGTCAGCGGAGATGAAAGTTAAGGGTCGCCACTCTCTGCCTGTGAGCCTTTGGACCTCTTTAACGGTTTTGGGTGACTGCATCTCAATCAAGGCCTTGATCTTCTCAGGGTTGGCCTCGATGCCGCGCTGGCTGACCATGAAACCCAGGAACTTGCCAGATCCCACTCCAAAGGCACACTTCTCAGGGTTGAGCTTCATCTGATATTTGCGGAGTGTGGCAAAAGTCTCTCGCAGGTCGGTGAGGTGGTCAGCGGAGAGTTTGCTCTTAACCAACATGTCATCCACATACACTTCCATGTTCCGCCCGATCTGATGGTGGAAGACTGTGTTGACCAGACGTTGGTAGGTGGCCCCAGCATTCTTTAGTCCGAACGGCATGACACGGTAGTGGTAAGTGCCCCGGTCGGTGATGAAAGATGTGTGTTCCTGGTCGGATGAGTGCATCACGATCTGGTTGTACCCTGAAAAAGCATCCATGAAGCTGAGCATTTGATGACCGGCCGTGGCGTCGACTAGTAGATCAATGCGAGGGAGAGGGTAGCTATCTTTGGGACAAGCTCGGTTCAAGTCGGAATAGTCGACGCAGAGACGCCACTTGCCATTGTTTTTGCGGACCAGGACCACATTGGACAGCCACTTAGGATAATCCACATTTCGGATAAACTGGGCCTCGAGAAGTTTGTCAACCTCTGCAGCTATGAGATTGTTGCGCTCTGGATGAAAAATACGCTGCCTCTGTCGGTAAGGTCGGAAGTGAGGTTCAATACTGAGGCGGTGGGTTATGAAAGAGGGATCGATGCAGCATGTCTGCATGGGTCGGCGAAAGACGTCTCTGTGTTCGGTCAGGAGAGCGGTGAGGTCGGCCTTGGCAGGAAGGCGGGTAGCCGATTTTACGATTTTGAGTGGGTTGGTGGGATCGATGTTAACCGACGAAGTTCCTCCAGTTCGCCTCGATCGGTTCGTCCTCATCTCGGCGTCAAGTCCTTCTATGATCATTGCCTCCTTGATTTGACCTCCTTGAGTGAGGCAACATAACATTCTCTGGCGACGGTCGTTTCTCCTCTCACCGTTCACCCCAAAATCAGTAGGGAACTTGAGGGCAAGGTGGTAGGTGGATGTGATGGCTTGGAAGGCATTGAGGGCGGTGCGGCCGAGGATGATGTTGTAGGCTGAGGGGCAGTCGACAACAAGGAAAGTAAGCAACTTCGTGGTCTGCCGAGGGTATTCCCCAATGGTGATGGGGAGATCAATGGAGTCGACAGAGGTCACCCGGTCACCGGTGAAACCAACCAGAGGAGTTTGGAGTGAGGACAGGCTTTCTTCCCCGATCTTCAGTTGGCGGAAACAGTTTAAGAAAATGATGTCGGACGAGCTGCTATTGTCAATGAGGACTCGTCTGACCTTATAATTAGAGAGGACAGTGGAGATGACAAGGGGATCATCGTGAGGATAACGGATGCCAGCACAGTCGGCGTCCGTGAAGGTAATGGGCTCTGTCCACTGCTTGGGTTGTTTGGGGGGTCGGTCGATCGTGGCGACCGTCTTGTCTGAGCCCTGCCGTATCTTTCTAAGTTCTGCCCTCTGAGCCGAGCGAGATGGTCCACCACAAGCAAGACCACCTGAAATAACTCTGATTTCACCGACTGGCGGAGGCGGATTACCTTGAGGCCGAGGTTGTTGGTGGGGTCGGTCATGCCCCTGGTCAGGTTGAGCTTGTCGCCGTGAAGGGGTATGCCTGCGATTATCTCTGTGAGGCTCGGTCCTTTGCCTCTGCTGAGGGCGGGTATCTGTGAACCGGCTCAGGCGCCCCTGGCGAATGAGGGTCTCCACTTGGTCTTTGAGGCTGATGCAGTCGTCGGTGTTATGGCCATGATCTTGGTGGAAACGGCAATATTTGGACTGGTCTTTGCGGTTGGAAGGGTTCCGTGGAGGGAGAGGCCACTTGAGGGGGTAGTCCCGGATCAGTTAAGAACTTGTTCCATGGGAGTATTGAGCGGGTATATTGCTCGAACCGGCCGGAAGTCTGACCGGTGCCGACCGATGGTCGGCTCGATAAGCGGGATGTTTGTTTATGAGGCCGGGCGTTACTGGGTTCTTGGTCTTTTCTTTTTTCTCTGGCGGTCAGGTATTTGGTTGTGGAGTCCTGCCGAGCGGCTAGAGAGTCCTCGGCGTTCATGTACTTTTGGGCTTTGGAGAGCAAGGCTGCCATGGATGTCGGAGGGTTCTTGGACAGGGAGAAGAGAAATCGGATGATCGCAGACCCGGCCATGAAGGCCGTGAGGATGACCTTATCGTCATTTTGAGAACTTGTAAGGCTCCGGTGTTGAAGCGAGTGACAAAGCTGCGTAGTGACTCCCCCTCGGTCTGACGGATGTTGAGGAGTTGGGTCACCGGACGTCGCTGGCGTTGGGCTCCAATGAAGTGGCTCAGGAAAGAGTCACTGAGGTGTTGAAATGTAGAGACCGAATCTGGTGGCAATCGGGTGAACCATAGCCAGCCGATCCCCTTTAGGGTCACGGAAGGCTCGGCACATGATTTCGTCGGGAAAGCATGGAGGATCATGAGTGTACGGTAGGTTTCTGTGGTCGACGGGTTGTTCGTCGAAGGGTCGATGGTAGGCATTTTGAACTTGGGGGTAGGGGTTTGTCTCGGATGGAGGCGACGAAGGGGGAGTTTGCTGTGGTGGAGGGCTTGTGTTGGATGTTTTGCATGACCCCTTGGAGCTGGAGTTTCATGGCTCGGAGTTCTGCGTCCCAAAGAGGAATGTTGTCGCCTCCAGAGAGGGATAGATGTGGGACGCTGCTGGCTTCTCCCTCGGGAGTTGGGGCTATGACTGAGGGACGTGGGGGTGGAGGAGGAGGATGTATATGTGGGTGAGGGGGCTACAAGCCCCCCGAGTTGGGAGGATTGGGTTGTGGGACAGTATGGCCTGGGACTTGTTCCGGATGGGGTGGAATGTCTGGAGGTGGTGGAGGAATAGGGAGATTCCGTTGGAGCAGAGCGTTGATTAAGGCCTGGTTTTGCTCGGCCATACGGTTGATGCTATTGGTGAGTTCAATGAAGTACTGTGGTGGGTTGTTCGGGTTGGGGGGGTCGGTCTGGTGATCTGCAGCGTTATGGTGGGAAGCCATGGATCTGGTCGTTACCATGCACGTAACGGGTGAGATGGAATAGGTTGCTGGGAAAGGGTCTCCGGCGGCAATGAACACTGGCGCACGGACAAACCGGTTTCCCACAGACGGCGCCAACTGATGATGCAGTGAGTCCGCGTGAATGGGTTGGACCGATCCAAGCTCCTTTAGCCCACTGGATAACCTGCAAACAAGTCCAATCGGGGAACGGGGTAGTCCCCCGGCGGACCCTCCGGCGTGTGAATTAGAAAAGGTGATGAACCAGATGTAGAGAGAGAGATGAAAACTTAACCTTCTTCTTCTCTTCGAGTTTAGCTTATATCCAACTGTAATCATTTCGCTGTCTCTGTCGTTCTGATTGTCCCCGCCGAAAGCTTGAGGCGTGGTTCGCCTTGTTCAGGGCGAGGGGGTGTGATTCCGGCTGAGAGGTGTTGTCGTAATAAATGCTGTGATGGGCTGCATTAATGGTGATGTGTTGTGGCAATAACTTTGCAGATCTTTGTCTGCTGACGTGGTCTGTTCTGCGCCTTCCACGTGTCCGAGCATCATTGGTCTTCCCTGTCCAGTTGGACTCCAGCTGTGTTGAATTTGGCTAACCGGGTTGTATAGTGGGGTTTGAATGGTGGGCCGTGGGCTCTATGGGCCTATCCCTGTCACAATTAAAATCATAACTCTACCACTATATCTATTGATATATAATTAAATGTGTATGCATAGTGAATTTATCTAGCTGTGTGTTGATGCCATCACTTTGTCTGTTGTGCTTGGTTTTCAATGCATGAACTTTCACATTTGTAGCAATACTATCAAAAACATTTCATGTGATTGGCCTACTTAGAATTTCCAAGTAAATGAAACCATACAACTAAACACATTTATTGGGTGCACTATAATAATGGGCTGATCAAATTTGAATCCAGATTCAATCAATTTTTTCAAATCTTAAACTAACAATAAAATAATTAAATATTAAGTTGAACTCAACTTTTGTGAAAAGAAAAATGAGAGATGAGAAAAATGGACTTTGCTATAGACTTGATCCATTAGCTATTCAAGACTCGACTCTGATGTCATATTGGATTTATTAAAGACATATAATTCAAAATCAATAAGTAATGAGTAAAATAATCTTGAACAAGTCAATATGACTGAGTAATCCCAAGGGGTAACACGGGATGGTTAGCCACCTAGGTTCCTAATAAGGAATTCTGGGATTCTGACTCCTTCAACGTTTGTCCAATTCACTGGCTTAAGATTGACCTTTAGTTCTTGGTCATTAAAAAAAAAAAAAAAGCATTAGTCATGCAGTGACTTGCGGAGGTGAATATGATGGGATATGCGGCAAAGTTGAGAGTATGTTTTTGGGGGTGAAATTAGATCGTCAAATAAGTCTGCAAAAAACAAGAAAAATAGAGTCCCACAAAAATCAAAGCTCTATTATTGTAAGGTCTATTTGGGAAGGAAATACAAGTTGGCAGTAGCAGACACTGAATAGTACCCACAAATTTAAAAAATAATAATTTTAATTATCTGAATTACTCATAAATTTGAGTTTTTTTTCCCCAAGCAGATTAATTTGTTAAATTTATACCCTTTAACTTTTTTTTGGTAAAATTATTAATATAACTAAAACAAATAATTTCTATGATAAAAGATAAATCAAAAGGAGAGAGATGAGAATTACGGCACTAATGTGCCACTGCAGTAGCCTTTGTCACAAGGGAGGAAAGAAAATGATAGGGTTTTGTGCTTGTGTAAATAATATATTGATCTAAGTATCCGTGTAATTTTAACATTATTTAATAGCTAATAGTTTTGTATGCATATTTAATATTTTATTGATTGATATATATCACTTGGGGTATTTGGTATCTCTGCCTAGGTAATATGAATTTAATTCAAAATATATGTTGTCAAATTCTTTAAAAAATTTAGATTGAACCTGAGTTGTTTGTGTTAAGAAAAGTCTAGGATAAGCTAGTTGGATTTAATTTTTATGAAATCCTATTTAAAATAAGTCTTGGTAAAATTATAACTAAAAATAATTTTTTTAAGACAATTTTTTATATATGTCGTTAAAAATTGACAATTAGTAATTTTTTTTTTATCATAATTTTTATAAATTATTTCTAAAATTTACAATTAGTAACTTTTTTTTTATGATAAATTTTTTTCATAAGACCTATTAGACAATAAATTCACTTATTAAGACCTACACGTAATTACCCTTTAAGTCTACCCAAATTGCAGTCCTGCTTTTAGTAAAAATGCAGATTCAAAACTTTGAAGATTTATCTTACAAGAAGTCCATTTTCAAGTTGGAATTGGTTTTCCCTTGTGGATAACCTTCCTAAGCTGTTAGGTTGGCATCATGTTCAGAGGAGACAAAATCCCTTCCATCATGATCCAAACTTGACCAGGACTTTGATCACTGTTTTATATATTGGCCTCTTTTGTTGTGTCGCGTATCTTGCTCGGTTCACATTGGCTAAGTTGGGTCTCGTGCTAAATTAGGCCTTGTTCGAGGAAGAAGAGGTTTTAGCCAAAAATCAAAAAAATCAATTCATTCTATTTATTTTTTATACGTTTTTTTATAAAAGAATTAAAAAGTAAAAATAAAATAAAAAAACCCTTAACCTCCCACACTATGAAGGTATATTTATCATGGGGAACAGTGTCAGTAGCAAGCATTCAAAAATGTTTGAGGGCCACAAAAAGTGTGGCTCAAATGGTTCAAAACTGTCAAAACGACGTCGTTTTGCGTCGTTTTACACCCAAAACGACGTCGTTGTCGTTTTGACAGTTTTGAGCCATTTGAGCCACACTTTTTGTGGCCCTCTACCATTGCTCAACAAGCATTATACCATCTTGAGAAGTACTTCTAAATTGAATTTAAATTGTGTCAATAATGCTCCTAATGAAATGGTTGAAATGAGAGAAGTGTGGGAGAAGTTGAAAGAAAATTGCAAGTTTCATTTTGTGTAGGGGATTTTAATGAAGGGGCAAATTACCGACACCCCCTCGAGGTTTGACTAAGATACGAATTTCTCCCTGAGATTTGGAAAATTATAAATTGTCCCATGAGGTTTATATTTGCATAACAAATGAGGGGGGCAATTTGTTAAGCAAACATAAACCTCAGTGGACAATTTGTTATGCAATTATAAACCTTAGAGGCATGATGTAATTTCTCAAATCTCAGGGGAGAATCCATATTTTAGTCAAATCTCAAGGGAGGTGTTTGTAATTTGTCCAAATTTTATTAATGATATGGAATTGATTGTTCTTCCATTGATTAGAATAAATTTTGAGAATTTTAAGAATTTCACTATGCTTCATTTACTATAGAGGAATACCATAAACTTAAATTCTTGATCCTTCATTTTAAATTCTTTGCCTTCATATGAACATCTCTTATTGATACAAACACTATGTTTTGCCAATCCCTCTTTGTTGAGGAATTTTTGTGTACGGATAGGGTACCAACTAGCAAGCCTACGTGGTACCCTTGGCCAATTATAATCGAACAATTACTCTATAAATCATAAATTGTCAATCTTCCACATATGCATCAAAAAACCGGTTTAAAAGTTGCAGAAGTTAACTACCATTTGTCTTCCGCAACAGTTTTTCTCTCCCATCTTCCAAAAAAAAAAAAAAATCATTTATTCTTCTTTTTTTTTCTTTTTTTCTTTTTTTTTGAACTGAAAAATCCACTTATTTTCACTCTTCCTTCTTCCCCGTTCAGGTCTCTCGGTGAAAATAAAATTTAAATTTAGAAATCATCCATCATTATTTTCACCCAAGTTCTTTTAAAATATTAGTTGTTGGTCAACATTAATTTGAGCTAGAATCATTGAAGAGTCTAAGAATTGTTTGGGTTAAGCGCTGATACTAGAATTGATTGCAAAGATTACCCCTTGGCCCTTTGTGAAGAACATGATTCACTGGCCAGTTTTTACGTCCTTCACTTGTTGCATTTTTGTATGAGGCTTTAAATATTAGTTCTATTTGGTCTGTCAAGCTTCAATATTAAATTTGTTGAAGTGGGATCTGTAGTTGGGGAAAAAAATGGATAGAAAATTAAGATTGATAGTACGTCAAAAGTGGGATTTTTGACAATATTTATTTGAATGCAAGATCTTTAAGATTACTTGCTGCTCCTGAGTTTAAAAAAGAAAGGGATTTTGAGTTCAATAGAAAACTTTTTGTAATAAATGGAAGAAAGGAAGAATGTATATCCTTTTTACATTGTGTTTGATTGAGGGATTTAAAAAGAAATTTGGAAAGGAAAAAAGAAAAGATAGATAAAATATAAATAAAATATACTTACATTTCATCTAATTTTACACATTTTTTTCCTTTCCCTTTTCAAATCCCTTCCCAAGTTGAATTAATGTCAACCTCATCACCGTTGCCGTCGTCGGACACAGGTTGTCGGTGATTGTACATCGAAGTGTCAGCCGAGGTGCCACGAGACTTGGTCGTGGCGCTGAGGTGATCTCGGCTAGGCCGAGGTTATCTGTAGAGATATCGAAATCTGAGATAGATGGATAAGGGACAGGAGTCCTAGAATGGGGGAGGACCTCAGTTTAGATAAAGATGAGGCTCTTAAGGAGTTTATCCTTATCTAGCTGAACGTCCAGGATAGGCATTGAGCCTGAGTCCAGATGAAGCTAGGCTTCTATAGGGATTAGGTTGGTGCTGGTTATAAAAATAAGACACCCTCGTGGGTCTAAGGTATGCTTTTTGTATTCTAGCTAGTGAGTTAAGCACTGTTTGCTATCTTTGAGAGATAATTGAAAACTGACTTGATCGTCGAAGTGTCCCGGGTGGACAAACCACCGTCGGAGTCTTATCTTTCTGTGACAGGTTGTTTGGGCACAATCCATTCTGCTAATGTTCTCCAGCTGAGTATCTGTTTGGCAATGTGGTCAAAAATCAACACTCACAATTTGGCGCTGTCTGTGGGAAACATAAGAAGAATAGATGGCCAACGACAGACAAAAAGAAAGAACTGGGGTCGACATCCCAAGTGGAAGTGCTAAAAATGCCAAACCTGACGTAAAAGAGGACAACTGCAACGAAGAACCTTGGGATAAGAATCCCAGAGTGAAAGACGTCGGCCCAGAGGGAGACGTACCAAAGAAAGCATGTCGGGGGGGGGGGGGAAGGTATTACAATGAAAGCGACCTCCAGGTATAGAAAGATAGATGCCTGAGGAGGGATGGCGAGCTGAAGGGAATGGCAAACAAATTGGCAAACATACAATCGATCGTCAATTTTATAATGCAGAACAACATCATGCAGCCACCATTCCCATTGGAGGACAAGATGATTCCAGCGGCCAAGAATGATGCCCAGAAAAGAAGGCAGAAAGCAATCCTCGTAGTCCTTCAGCATAATAGGGGAAGGGAGCATTCGCATCGGCCTTTATGGGTGGTCGAGCAAGGAGAATCGATAAAAGGAGAGTCTCAGATAACACACCAGGCCAAAAAAGCATACACCAAAGAACATCGGCATGTTCAAGGGAAGGAGTTTTGTTTTGACACGACTAATGGAGGGAGGTCCAAAAGGACTCATAACGACACCAGAAGTAGCACACTAAAAAGGCTGAAATCCATTAACAGCCGAGCTCCTGGACGGACCAAAGAGGATTTGAGGGATTACCTCCAGAGGAAGCGACAAGATGCCGAGGTAATTTCTCTGGTCAAGCCGAGAACGCCATTTTCGGTAAAATTGGACAAGTTTGAGGCCCCGACGAGGTTCCACATGCCGAGATTCCAGATATACAACGGTAAGTCTGATCCCAACTTGCATGTCGGCTTATACTTAAACTCAATGGCTCTATACACCGGGAACAAGCCGTTACTCTGTAAGGTGCTCCCCTTATCCTTTGGGGAAATTGCAGCAGATTGGTTTCACAAGTTGCCGAAAGGAAATGTGAAAAGTTGGGAAGGCCTTCCCGAGATGTTTGTGGCTAGGTTTGTTACAAATAAACTGTAGCCGTTAAGGGTAGACTCCTTGATGGCTTTGAGAATTGGCGAGGAAAGCCTCAGGGCTTATGGCAAGAGGTATTATAAGGTGTTTAACCGAATACCAGGATGCAAGCAAGAGGTGGTGGTTGTGTCTTTTAAGAATGGCCTGAACGATGACTGTCTGCTTAAAAAATCACTAGCAATGACACTGCCAAAAAGTATGGAGGAACTCATGGCCAGAATCGAGAAATATGCGAGAGTGAAGGAAGACGTGCTGGGGACAAAGGCATCAAAGCAAGAGAAGAGGAACGGCTCGCCGAAGCGAGGCCGATGTAATACAAACTTTAATATATAAGAAACAGGATTGAGGGCTGCACAGGCAGTCACCACAGTATTTCGAATCCTAGTTTACAAAGTTCTAGAAAGAATCAAGAATCAGCCTTACTATAGAGCACTAGAGAAGATTCCTAGCGAATTTATGAGAAGAAGCCTGGGGAAACACTGTACCTACCACAATGAGGATGAGCATCTGACTCAAGGGTGCAAAGCCCTAAAGGCCCATCTGGAAGATCTGGTAAGACAAGGTCACTTAAGGGACCTGGTAGACGAGGCCAGAACAAGGGAAGAACAAGCAAGGCTGCCCCAAGCATCGGCAGCAGCACTACCACCACCACCACCACAACTACAACCGCCAGTAGACAGACCTCAATTGATCAATGTAATTCACTCAAAGGTCAATGAGAATGAGATACGTGGGGAAACTTAGAAGGTGAAACACTTACAACATGTGTATCAGGTCCGGCAAAAAAGGCCTAGGGCAGACGAATGCCAGGGACCAATGGTGTCCTTTACTGAAGCCGACCTAGACATGGTGCAGCATCCACACAACGATGCTCTAGTAATATTCTTTAAGGTTGGAGAGTGCCAGGTAAAGCGCATTCTAGCTGACCAAGGCAGCTCTTGGGACATCATATATGTTAGATGTTACAAGGAGTTTGGCCTTCACCAAGATGATTTGGAGCAATCCAACTGTGACAACCCTCACCACTGATTACTGCTAAACTGTGACTGAACATGATAAGTAACTGGTTAGACTGAAATTCTGAACTGATTGTGTGTATGTTGTTTTAGTGCGTTTCTATCTGTTTGCCATTGATTTATCTGTTCATATTTTAAGTTTCGAACTGTAACTTGATGGCCTTATCGGCGGCCGAATCCGAAATTGATTGATATTTCATGCTAATTAGAATTTATGTGATTTTATGGTAGGTTTAATTTAAATTTGATTTGGAATGATTAAATTAGATTAAATAAGCTAAGTTACATTAGTTGGAGTTTATTACAATTTTGCCATTGAGTGGCCATTTCCTACAAAACTTGTTTGGGACTTAATTTATACATTTGAGGCATCTTTCTTCAGCCATTTTCCTTAGACAAACTGTTTGAGAGAGGAGAGTGAGAGAAAGAGCTTGAGTTCATCTAGTTTGGCTTGAAACTTAGAAGATTTAAAAGAGAATTGTATATTTGAGCTTCTAGACTTGAAATTGAGGACCTAAGGTAGAATATTTATCCTTTAGTTTATGAATTCAAGTTGGTTCTTGCATGGTTCATGAGTCATTAGTGATCTAAGTCAAGAATTGGTTTAAAGAGTTGTTTTGAGTAGCTAAATCATGCATGCATGTACACATTGTTGAGTTTTGAGGTTAATTTCATGGAAATCCTCACATGCATATCTATATTCTAGCTATGGTCCATGAATTCATTATGTTTTTGAGTGAACTGACTCATTTGACCAAGTATTTGAAGCTTTGGTTTCAATTGAACACTTGCATTTTACATATACATTATGTTCATGAAGTTTTGTTTGGATTTGTGTTTAATTGAACTACCTTTGGGCTTTGATTTTGCAAATTGATCTTTGAAACATGTTATATTATGAGTTTTAAAGTGTTTTCCAGAAAATTGGCCCAAAAGAATCGAATTTGATGCTTTAAATTTTGAATTTGACCTTGGAGGTTCAATCTGGAAATTCCAGATTTTAGACCCACGCTCGAGCGTAATACTTCACGCTCGAGCGTACACTCTGAGTACATGCATCCCACTCGAGCAGGGAAAGTAACGCTCAAGCATGAAATGCGTGTATCCAGTACTTTTCATGTGTTTACAGTTCGCTCAAGCGAGGGAATGCACGCTTGAGCGAGGACTTGTGTCTCACGCTCGAGCAGAGGTCGAGCGCCCATCGAGCGTAAATTGCATGCATCCAATACTTTTGCTTGAGTTTACAGTTCGCTCGAGTGAAGGAAGTCACGCTCGAGCGGAAATCCTTTGTCTACATGTCCGCTCGAGCGTAGAAAGCCACGATCGAGCGAGACCCCTGTTTTCTGAAAATTTTGAAAAGTGTTTTAAAGTATATCTTTGCATCCTCATTTCATCCTAGGCATTCCTAGGCCTAGTTTAAGGCATCTTAATGAGGCTATTGATGTAGAACCATACCGAGTCAAGATAGGGACTAAGTTGTTGATTCCCAAGTAGGGGTGAGCATGGTCCGGATTACACCGGATTGGGGTAAAATCAGGACCAATCCGTTATTTACGGTTCTTGAAAAATTGGAACCAATCCAATCCGTTTAAATCATGGAATCAATCCATTTAAATACGGATTGGATCAGTTTAGGACCACGGATTCACATAATTAAATAACAAAAAAATATATATATATATATATATAACACTTTAATTTCATAAAAACATAAACATAGCGCTATATTAGTTCCACAATAGCAACATGTCTTTCTATAATAGTGACATATTGTTCTAGAATTTAAACAACCATAAGAAAATTGGTTTCACCATAAGTATTTAGAACATTACAAATTAAAATTAAAAACTAACAAACAAAAGTAATAAAAGAAGATATTATGCGGGTTTAGGTTTGAGTTTATGTTTTATATGGAATAAAAGAAGATACTATGGGGGAGGATGTATAATAAAAATATAGACTATTTGTATACGGTTCAGATCGGTTCCAATTCAGAATCGTGGGGTTCAATCCGGAACCAATCCGTGGACTACAGATTTTTAATTCTTCAATTCGGAACCGAACCACGGATTCAAAAACCAATCCAAACCTATCGGATTGCACTGGACTGGATCGGATTACAGATTTCACAGATTCTTTGCTCAGCTCTATTCCCAAGTGTGTAACTTAGTGTGTGTTCGTTCTGTAACTGTGTAGAGTTGGCATCCGATGACGCTCATTAGCTGCTTATAGCCCAGTGCTCAGTGAGTAACAATGTTGTAAAGATATGTTCAATTATGAATATTTTCTGAATGATCAACTGTTCTATTTACTGAAACGTTATTGTTTAATGAATGAATCTTTGTCCTATTTGTAAACTGTATTCGTGGTATCCATAGCAATTTCATCGTTATCGTACTATTACTCGCCATCACGAGAGATCTCTGTCGGTTCCCATGTTTGGAACCACTACTGTTTACTGTTATGATGGCCATCAATTGACTGTTCGGTTTGTTAAGACATATTGTACTGTTTGCTATGGGATGTACCACATATAACTGCTATGGTTTCTAAATGACTGATATGACTACTTAATGACTAAAAGGATATTCATTCTTAACCCCTTTACGCATTTGTTATTCACTGGGTTTTAGTTCACTGTTTATATTTATATGTAGGTGTCCAGGCACCAGATCAGAGTTAAGAGCATTGGGTTAGCTCCCGTTTTGTCAAGCCAACCATCGCGCCTCACTTCGAGGTTCCATGTCAGTCCAAGCCACGGCTTTTTGGGGTGTCTCAATTCACCATTTTGCTTCTGTTCTGTAATACTGTAAAAGACTTGTACTGTACTGTGCTAATTAGGGATTTGGTCCCTAACCTGAATGTTGTACATATGGTGTATATATGTTTTGCTTATGAATGTGAATATGTTATAGAAAATTTTTTTTGCATACAGACTGTCACAACTCATTGGACATCTTTTATTACTGTTTTGGCTTCCACCAGCCCCTGTACTCTGTATTACTATCTTTACTGTTAAGCAGGCCTTCGGTAATCACGGATTACTACCCGGTTACGGTACTAAACCCATAGGGGTGGGTTTGGGTCGTGACACTAACAGTCCAATGGTCGGGTTCATTGGAACGCCGACGTGGCCCTTGGGAGCAATAAGTTTGGAGGTGCAGGTAGGCACCAAGAAGTTAAGCACAACGTTCACAATAATTGACACCCCCTCCCCTTACAATGTTATCCTAGGAAGGCTATGGCTGCATGCAATAAGGGTTGTTTCTTTAACACTACACCAGCTGTTGCAGTTTCTAACAGAGCATGGAATTGAGAAGGTCGGAGGGGATCAAGTGCAGGCATAGAATTACTCCATAGCAGTAATAAAATCCACCTGCAACATACGAGAAGCAAAACAGTAGAGATTGAGGACGAGGACATGGAGGTCCTGGATGACATCAACAAAGAACCAGCTGAGAAGAATGAGGAAGCCCTGAAGAAGATCCTAGTCCAGCAAGGGAACGAAGAGCTTTTCTTCTTACTCAACTCAGGATTGGCCGAGGTGGAGGAAAGGGAGTTAGAAGCCTTCTTACGAGCAAACATTAAGGTGTTTGCCTAGATACCATACGAGATGCCTAGCATTGACCCCAAGGTCACTTGCCATAGACCAAATGTAGACAGGTCAGCTAAACATGTCATCCAACAAGCTAGAAAGCCGACCTTGATGCATGTTGAGGCAGTAGAAGATGAGGTGGATAAATTGCTGGAGGCCAGAGCCATTTGAGAAGTAAACTACTCAACTTGGTTATCAAACACAGTTGTTGTAAAGAAGAAAAATGGGAAGTGGAGGGTTTGCGTGGACTTCACTAGCCTGAATAAGACTTGTCCCAAAGACAGTTTCTTGCTCCCCAAAATCGATCAATTGGTAGATGCCACTTTAGGGCATGAAATGATGAGTTTCCTGGACGCATACAGGGGGTACCATCAGATAGTAATGTACCTCCTTAATGAAGACAAGACTGTATTTATCACCTTAAAATGGCTGTACTGCTATAAAGTGATGCCCTTCGGGTTGAAAATTGCAGGAGCAACCTACTAGAGATTAGTAACCAAGATGTTCATACATCTAATTGGAAAAATAGTCGAAGTATACATTGATGACATGGTCGTGAAGACCAAAGAACCTGAGGATCATCTGACCGACTTAAAGGTAGTTTTCGACATCCTTAAAACATATCGGCTCCGACTAAATGCTTCGAAATGCGCGTTTGGAGTTGGATCTGATAAGTTCTTAGGATACTTGGTTATCAGAAAGGATATTGAGGCAAGCCCAGATCAAATCAAGGCTGTCCTGGACTTAAAGAGCCCAACATCGGCAAAACAAGTGCAGATGTTGACTAGAAGGGCCGCAACCCTGAATAGGTTCATAAGCAGAAGTTCTGACAAATGCAAACTTTTTTTTAGTTTAGTGAAGAAGGCCATAGATTTTTTGTGGACAGAAGAATGCGAAGTCGTCTTAACTAACTTAAAAAAATACCTGACCACAGCTCCAGTTCTCTCAAATCCAGTACCTGGAGATGAGCTGTTCTTATACTTGGCGGTTTCAGAGTATGCAGTGAGTGCAGTGATAATCAGAGAAGAGAAGAGAGAATAGAGGGCAGTTTATTATGTGAGTAAAACCCTAGCAGGCGCAAAGACCAGGTATTTACCCCTGGAGAAATTGACACTGGCCTTGTTAATGGCCTCCAAGAAGTTGAATCACTATTTCCAAGCTCACAAGATTGTGGTATTGACTGAACACCCCTTGAAGTCCCTACTACAGCAAGGAGATCTGACAAGCAAGGTGGCTAGGTGGGCAGTGGTATTGGGCCAATATGATTTAGAGTTCAGACCCAGAACAACAATCAAAGGCCAGGTTCTGGCCGACTTCATGGCCGAGTTCACACCTGGCGCCATATCATATCATGCTCCAGAGAGTCGTAGTTTAGGGTGTCCAGGTGAACAAGAAGAAACCCAGCTGGGGATAAAAAACCCCCATAGCAGAGCAAAAGAAAGAAGAAAAACTCAAGCCCTACGACATTTACATTGGCGACTCTTTCCGCCTGTTTGTTGATGGGAGTTCAAATTGCTAGGGAGTGGGGGCAGGAGTATTGCCAGTATTGCCAGATAGGCCGATGCTGGAACAATCTATTCGTTTGGGGTTTAAGGCCTCAAACAACAAAGCAGAATATGAAGCATTGATCGTAGGATTGAAGTTGGCAACAACAATGTAAGCTGACGAAGTGGTGGTCAGCTGTGACTCCCAGCTTATCGTCAACCAGGCAATAGGCGAATACGCAGCCCGAGATGAAAGAATGATAGCCTATGTAAAAGAGGTTGTCAGACTGGTAACCTTATTTCAGGATTACCAACTATAACAAGTTAGTTGAGATGACAACAGCCATGCCAATTGCTTGGCTAACTTGGCTAGTGCAATGAAATCAGGGGAGACAAGGACAATAATGGTTAACTATTGGTCAGGCCCAAGTGTGGAACCACTGAACACATAGTATGAAGCAATGTGTGTGGAGATAGGACCAAGTTGGATGGATGCAATAGTAGTATTCCTTAGAAATGGAAAGTTGCTAGATGATCACAGAGAAGCACACAAGACCAGACTAAAGTTGACGAGGTTCAGTCTGATAGCAGAAAGACATCTCTACAGAAGGTCTTTTACTAGCCCCCTTTTGAGGTGTGTGCATCCTTCACAAGTTGAAGACTTCATGTATGAAATACACGAAGGAGTATGCGGAAGCCATGCTGGGAGCAAGTCACTTGCTCATAGGGCCATTACTCAAGGGTACTGGTGGCCCTATATGCAAAAAGATGCTAAAGCTTATGTCAGAAAGTGTGAGAAGTGTCAGAGGTTTGCACCTTTGATACATCAACCAGCGGCAGATTTAAACCCAGTGTCAAGCCCTTGGCCATTTGCCCAGTGGGGCATGGATCTTGTTGGACAACTGCCTCAAGCGACTGGACAAAGGAAGTTCCTACTAGTAGCAACTGATTATTTCACAAAGTGGGTAGAAGCAAAACCCCTTGCAAAGATTCGGGACATTGATGTAAAGAACTTCATATAGAAGAACATCATCACCAGGTTTGGGATCCCAAGGGCAATAATAGTAGACAATGGTACACAGTTTAACAGTACGTTAATCAAGAGCTTCTGTGCAAAGTACAAAATCAAGAACTACTACTCCATTCCAAGCTTCCCTTAAAGCAATGGTCAAGCAGAAGCATCCAATAAAATGATTCTAGATGGGATCAAGAAGAAACTGGAAATAGCAAAAAGAAAGTGGGTGGATGAATTGCCCAATGTACTCTGGGCATATCGGACTACGCCGAGAAGATCAATTAGTGAATCCCCATTTGCCATGGCTTATGGCACAGAGGCAGTTATCCCATCTGAAGTCGGCATCCCAAGGATCAAAACCCAAGGAGTAGAGAATGGGACTAATGAGACATTCCTGGCTCGAGATCTGGACTTGTTGGAAGAAAGAAAGGAAAGAGCAGCAATTCGGCTAGGGGCATACCAGCAACAACTTGCTAGGACTGACAACAAAAAGGTTAGCCCAAGAGAATTCAAAGTTGGGGACCCTGTACTGAGGAAAGTGGTCGGCAACAAAAAAGATCTCAGAGAGGGCAAGCTTGGCCCAAATTGAGAGGGACCTTATAGAATTATCTCGGTTGCCGGTAATGGTGCATATCAGCTTGAGGACAGTGATGGCAAAGAATTTCTAAGACCCTGGAATACTTGCAACTTGAAGTTTTTCTATCATTAGATTTTTTGTTTTTTAAAGTTTTTTGTTATTAGCCGAAATAATAATAAAATTTTAGCCTGATTTTTAATTTTAAATTTGTGTAATATGACTAACCAGTCCTTTAGCAATGTTTTTAAGTGAAACATGATGAATAACTTAGACTTATTATATGACATAGTTGAATTAGACTTGCATATAATAGAGTTGAACTAAGTTTGCGATGTTTCTAAGTGAACATGATGAATAACTTAGACTTATTATATGACAGAGTTGAATTATACTTGCATATAATAGAGTTGAACTAAGTTGGCGATGTTTCTAAGTGAAACATGATGAATAACTTAGACTTATTATATGACAGAGTTAAATTATACTTGCATATAATAGAGTCGAACTAAGTTTGCAATGTTTCTAAGTAAAACATGACAAATAACTTAGACTCATTATATGGCAGAGTTGAAATTATACTTCCACATAATGCAGTCGAACTAAGTTGGATTAAACTAGATTTGCCATGTCAGCGGAATCAAACTCAAATTGGAAACTAAGTGCCTTTCAGTAAGATTAACAAAGAAACCAAGATTGAGAACCTCGGCTAGTCATTGTTTGAATCTAACTTTGGCAACAAGATCATAGTCATATGCTTAATGTGAACATAAGTGAAACTTAAGTTCACATTAGGGGGTAGAGAGCTGGAGAATAATGAATAAAGTTCAAAGTGCTTAGGAGATGGAATTTTATAAAACAATTTACAAGCTAAAGTTGGCTTAACACTTGTTGAAATTGTCAGAAAAATTTACAAGTTAAAAGTAAGCTGAGGTAATATTGCAAGAAGTACTTGGGGAGTATAGAAGACATAAGTCTTGATAAGTAAGAGTGAAGTGGCAAGTTTAAAACAACAATTGTGAAAATATTTTTTATGTTTTCAAGTGTTAAGCCAAGGCCGAGATAAACAATTAAGAGGTTATGTCCGAGGTATTGTACTCTGAAGAGGTTATACGGATAAAGGTATATTTTGAAGATATGCAAAATTATTCGAAGTATGGAATGGTAAACATACATAGAAAAAAAGAGGGCATGCATTCAACACTTGGAAGAAAATATAAAACTTGCATTCACAAAAGATTACCTGTTCGGATTACAAAGAGCGGCACGTCAGCAAAATGTGAAACTAAAACATTGTTCAAGCAAAACAAAAATACAAACAAAGGAAAAATACAAGGAAAAGAAGAAGTATTCTAAGTTCTAGGATTGGCTTGACCGGCTGGTGATGTTGCACTTTTGTCGGCTACCATCTCGGCGTCAATCTCCAACAGAGTCTGGTCCAGACTTTTCTCGGTGCACTGGATCTCGGCCTCAGAAGTAGCTGGATTGGGAGAGACGCCCTTGGAAACCAAGTCATCCTCCTTATCCTGAGTTAAGTCTATTTTCTCGTTGAGGGTAGGAGACTTGGGATCAGTGGCAGCCTCCCCTTCCTCTTCGTCGACCTCATCATCATCGGCCTCATCATCTTCAGTTTCGTCGTCGGAGTCTTTGGGCTCTAGTGGAAAAGGCACTTCAAGCTGACTGATATCCCAAAGATCAGAGTCTATGGGATCAGTCAACTTGTTGAGGGTCGCCGTCCAACTGAGGTAGTAACCTCAATTATAAGCCAAGTTGACTTGTTGCTTGTATTGGTCACGAACGGCGACCTGCCCCTTTTCAAAGGCTTTTTCGTTGGCCGCCTTTACCTCGGCCTCTTTATTTACAAGAGCCTCCTGAAGCTTGGCCTCTATGTCTGCCATTTTGGCATTGGCAGCTTCAAGGTCGGCCCTTGCTACCTCGGCTTCGTCTATTACCATCTTGGCCTTTTTCTCGGCCAGACTTTGAGCAATTTTAGCATCCTTGGCCTGATCCATTAGAGCGCGATTGCTGGCCTCAGCCTTATTGAGTGAAGAGAGGAATTTGGCTACTTTCTTGGTCTTCATGGCCAACTCCTTCCTCATCATCTCAGTTTTTACAGCATACAAATGGGCATGCTGAATAGCCTGCAATGAGCAAAACAGATTAGTAAGATTTTGTCTAAGTATAGAAAGAACTATGAAAAGATGAGTAGTAAAAGATTACCAAAACTAAGTGTTGCATCATAAGAGCAAAATTTTCATACTCATGGAACTCAGCCATGTGGTTCATGCATTCGAGAGAAGAACTGCCGTGGACAGGGCCGCGCCGACCTCAAGGTTCGCAGCACTATCGCCGGCAGTAAGAGGTCTGTCGTCGAGCATGATCTCGGGTGCCCAGACTATGCTTTGGTAGTAGCTGTTGCCTTCTTGGTGGTCGGACCTCAGCTTTTTGCCCGGTGGGCCCCCCGATGCTAGGTTCTCGGCTAGACGTTTTTCGGCGAAAGGGGCGCTCTTCTCAGCCTCAGCTAGCTTCGAGATGGGCACAGTGTCCTCAAAATCGATCTAAGTCACTGTGGCCTTTGCCTTTGCCTTTTTCATTTGTTTTGGCTTTGGGGTTGGTTGGGAAGGAGAAGATGAGGATTAAACTGCCACCACCCAAGAATGTTGGCGAGGAGGTCTTCAACAACTGCTGGCTAGCGCCCCATCTCATTGGCGGTGGCGGCAACAGTAACCTTGGTCCCGAAGCGGATTGCTGGCAGTGCAGTTGGTGGATTTGTCGGATCGTAAGCCGACCCTCAGAGGATTGACGTTTTCGGCTACGAGTTCTACCTGTAGGAGCAAGGAGTGGAGCTCTGCGTCGGCGTTGGCGCTGGACTGGAGGAATTGGTTGGGGAGCGGATGTTGATGGCTGCTCCGCTGGATCGGAGGTTGAGGCTTGGTCAGGCCGTGGTGACGAAGTGTTAGGGGGAGTTGTTGCTGAGGATGGAGACTTGCTTTTCTTGGGGACGTTGGGTAGCACCGATTTGTAGGTCAGAATGCGATTGAGCAGCAAAGGGGCTTTCCACTGGTCAACCGGCAAGCTCAGCAGCTTCTTGAAGTCCTTGCTGAGGTAGAAGGTTTTGCAGAAGTCTTTTGGTGGCTGAGGAAGAAGTACAAGTTAAAAAATAGACATTATAACTTATAAAAGAATAAAGTAATAAAAGACTTAAGAACATACAAAGTGACACTTGGTTATTACCATTACCCTTTTTGAACACTGTTCGGCTCAAAAGATGGAGGTGGAGGTCGTCATCAGGTGAGAACTCCTAGTTGCCCGAGACGATGAAATAATCATCTCTAGCACATTTGTTGGAGTCTGGGAGGTCGGCTATGAGTTTGTACTCAGTGGATCTCGGCTTGAGGTAATAGATGTAGCCTTTTTTAGATTTCAAGCCACACATGGTATAACAGTACTGGATCTCGGGCGTTCTCTCGGCTAGCTAGGGCAATTATACCGTTAATGACTCTGTAAGAGTTGATGGCCAACTGCATTGGGTTAAATTTGTAATAATGAAGGACTTGGCGGAAAAGGATGTTGAGAAAGAACTTGAGTCCACACTCTATGAATGCCACTACGGGGAAAGGTATAGAGTCCCCATCAAGCATGAAGGAGTCCTCCTTTCCTGCCAGCCTAAGGTGAACATCGGCTGGGATGGAGAACTCTATCCTAAAGTACTCTAGTTTGACCGAGGTGTCTACCCTCTACCTGAACATACCCATGACGTCGACTAAAAGAGAAAGGTGCAGGATTTCAGAAGAAAATGGTGTGTAGGTTTAAAGGACCTCGGCTGAATCCTAGAGAGCACTAGAGTAAAGGCTTCTAAAAATCTAAAAGAGTTTTTGGTTCGGTTTTCCTAAGGAACAGAGTTCTAAGATCAAAACCCAAATCTAAATCTACGCAATCAAAGGCAAGAATCTGGAAATAAAGCAAGAAAAATAGAAAAAAAACAATGATTCAAACTCAAGAAAACCAATAGAAATTCAAGAACATTGTACAAAGTGTGTGCAAATGTGCAAAGCCAAGTACAGTGGCAAAATAACAAGTGTGTGAGTAGTATGTATATACACATACCTAGAAAGAGATTGGATAGAAGCAAAATCGCAAACAAACATGATGAAAATTAAAACGCAGACGAAGATTCGAAAACATGAATGGATTTACAATGGCAACATACAAGCGTAACAAAGTTTAAAGTAAAACGAAAAACTAAAAAGAGGGGAAACAATGACTTACCACAGAAAATAATGCCGATGTGAGGTAAACTGAAGTCAGATGATGGTGGTGCGTGGAGCAGAATAGTGAATGCCTCGCCGGAGGGGAAGAACGGAAATAGTTGTAGAAAGCTTTGAGAAAACAATAATGGAGGTTTCTTATTTAGAGAGAGAGAAAGCTTGAGAGAAATCAAAAAATGTGAAGTGAAAAGACGAAAAGAGGGAAATGTTTTTGTTAAAACACGAAAATGTGGAAAAATCACAATGAATGTGCCTTGGACGACGTGCCTATCAGGCGGTGCGCGCAGAAGCTACGCGACCTGATGGTGCCTGTCAGGTACGGATCAATGAGAAAAAAACGTGTGGCGAAAACGATTGAGAAACCGTGCGTGGCAGTTCATGCTCAGATAGAACTCTTGGAGTTCTTGATTTAATGTAACGAGAACCTCGACTAGAGGGACAATCTCGGTTAAAGAACTTGAAAATTTTGGTTCTTGGTTCTTAGGCATTGGTAAAGCAGATTGCAGTCTTGGTCATATGTTGCCGACGTGTGATGACCTCGGTAATGAAGGATAGAGTAAGTTTCAGCCGACGTGCTATGTGAACAAACGATGTAGGTTCCATCACCTCAGGATGCCGAGGTAATAAAACCTAAGGGGCAGTTGTGGGGACATATTTTGTGAATGACAACACGTGGCCAAGGTGACACAGAAGTGTTAGCCGAGGTACCACGTGACTTGGTCATGGCGACGAGGTGATCTCGGCTAGGCCGAGGTTATCTGCAGAGATATTGGAATCCAAGATGAACAGATAAGGGACAGGAGTCCTAGAATGGAGAAGGACCTCAGTCTGGATAAAAATAAGACTCTTAAGGAGTTTGTCCTTATCTAGCTGAGAGTCCAAGATAGGCATTGAGCCCGAGTCCAGGTCAAGCTAGGCTTCTACAGGGATTAGGTTGGTGCTGGCTATAAAAGTAAGGCATCCTCATGAGTTTAAGGTATACTTTTTGTATTCTGGCTAGTAAGTTAAGTGTTGTTTGCTATCTTTGAGAGATAATTAAGTACTGACTTGATCGTCGGAATGCCCCCGGGTGGACGAACCACCGCCGGAGTCTTATCTTTCTATGACAGGTTGTTCAAGTGCAATCCATTCTCCAACCGGTGTTCTCCAACTGAGTACCTGTTTGGTAGTGTGGTCAGAAATCAACACCTACAGTTGTAGTTGCAACAATCTTTTTCACTCATGAAGGGATGATTTAAATATTAAAGGAATTAAAAATGTATAATGGCGAGTGATTTAAATTTATAATTGCACTTGAACTCAAATTTTATTTTGTAGATAAATATCTAACAGGAAGAAAGGAGGGTGAGAAAAAGTGATTTTTGATGAAATGAAAAAGAAAATGTTGCTGGGATTGTACAGAGAGAGAGAGAGAATAGAAACGGCAATTAAATCTCCGTTACTTTATGACTTTGATGCATAACGTGGCCAATCTCAAGCTTTAGCTGGCATGAAGGGCACGTGTTGAGTTGGAATTGGTGAAAGGTACCAAATAAAGTATAAAAACTTCGCATTCTACACAAAAATTTCTCCTCTTCGTGAAAGCATTACAAGAAAAACCCTTATTTAAGATAGTACTATATATATTTGATATATCTATATAAACTTCACTTGCTATTTTTCTTCTTTAATAGAAGTTGATTGAGTATTTAGCTTTAGCAAAAAAATTAATAGCTAGTCATAACAATTGCGCCTCATTAAAAGGTTAACACTATTTGAATTGTAAGATGAAGAACCAAAAAAAAAAAAAAAAAAGTTTAAGCTTTGTAACATGCAAAGCTTCCTCTCTCAAACTACAACTTTTGATATATCAAGACAATAACAATAAATATAACAGTATTTAATGATAAACAACATACAGAGCGAGACTAATATTCCAAGTAATAGCATTGTAGCAATCATGGAATGTATTTCACCAGAAAAATGTAATTTATTCGGATCTTGTTGTAAAAATATTGAAAACTTGTCCATTTCATAGAGAGGGATAATCTTGATTTTGAGCTCTCTAAGAGCATTCACAATGGGATAGTTAAAAATGTATGTTAAAGTGTGTTATATGACAAAAAGTACAAGAAGTGGGGTCCAAAAATGTGTATTAAGGTGTGTTAAAAGTTTGTTAATTTTAAAAAGTGAGTAGTGGTGCAATGGATATGTTAAGAAGTGTGTTAAGGGGTGTGGTAAAGTGTGTATATGTATATATATAATAAATAAAATAAATAAATAATTTAATTTAATCAAAAATTTTAAGTCCCAAAAAAATGCCCAACAAGTAAAAAAAAAAGGAAAAAAAAAAAATTTGCCCTTGACCGGTCGACCAGGTGGTCAACCTGGGGGTCGACCTGCTACTTTACAAAGTGTTTCGTCTCTCTCTCTCTCGGCTGGTTAGAAGGTCAGCAACAGTTAATACATAAGTTAACAGTTGACACTAATACACTCACTAACACATTCATTGCAGCAAATAGATTGATGCATACACATATGATATTATCCAAGGAAATTAACACAATTCTATGATGAAATATATATTTAAAAAAATCATATTTATATTACCAAATCATATTTCATATGCATACATATAAAAAAAAGAATTGACATACATAAAAGCTAGCAAGCATTATTTAAATAATAAATAAATAAAACCACACCTACTGTATTAGTAATTCGATGAAGCTACTCCATCACGAATTAATTTTTAAATGGTTTCTTTAAACTAATTACAATGGAGTCAATTTCAATAAGTTAGGGTTCAATTAATCTAAAATTATACATAAATTTACTTTTAATGTTTTTTTTTCTTCAAAATCTAGTGGGATAAATTGAACCCACACTAATAATGTATGTGGACCCTCTTGGTCAATGATGGATTGAGGGGGTGCAAAAGGGGGTGTCGCACCTCCCAAAATGTGAAAAATATTATATATTATACTAAAAAATTTAAAATAATTTAAAATTATGGAAGTTTGTATCCCAAAATATACTTTTACACTCCACCCCATAGTGATAATTTTGGATATGCCTGCCTCTGGTGATCTTCACCACATTATTCCAAAGTCAATTATTCTGTTTTAGTTTGTTTTCAAAATTTGTATTCTAAAAAGTTTTTTTTTTAAAAAAAGTTAATAATTATTAACTAAGTAAGAAAATAAAGAATAAAAGAAGACTCATTATTTTTATATAATTTTATTCTTTTAGAGTGAAAATGTTCTGTTAGTATTTATTTTCATTTAACTAATATCTTTTTTTATTAAAAAACAAAGATTTTGGAACCACACTAAACAGAGGGGATAGGTCCATCGAAGTTAAGGTATCAAGAAAATTTCACAAGACGCAGGGATGGAAATAAGAAAAGACTATTAAGTTCTCGTTTAATAAGTGATTTTTTTAGTTAAAAAGTTAAAAAAATTATTAAAAAAATTAAAAAACCAATAACCTATACTAAAAAGTCAAAGAATCCTTTTTATCTCTACTTTTTGTACATATTTTTGTAAAAAATTAAAAAGTCATTCCAAACATACTAATTTTTTTTATATTATATTTTAGCCAAAAAACCAAAAAATTACTAAAAAACTTGTTCCCAAACGAGGCCTAAGGGTCATGATCTCCTATTTTTGTAAAAAAATTTGTTTGCCATAATACTTCTAAAAATATATATTCTATTTTACAAATAAAATGATCTCTGAATATAAAAGATATATATTTCATTTATTTCCTATCTTGCATTTTGTTTTTTTTTTACCAGAAAAATTTCTTCATCATATTAGAAGATTGTTTCTATGATATTGAAATTTTTTTTTTTTATGTATATATAATTTATATATCGTATTATATAAACATACATATTTATATATAAGATGAAAAAATATTATTTATAATCTTTCCGATTCGTCCCGACAAGAATGACCAACTTTCATTCCAACACCATTTAAAGCGTATACCTATGTGCCTGCATTATGGAGTTGTAACATAAATATATTTGAAAAGTCTGAAATTTTTCCTATTGCATTTATTGTAATTAACTTGTAAGAAAACGACTTCATAGACTAATTACAATGGAGTCAATTTCTATAAGTTAGGGGTTCAATTAATCTAAAATTACATATAAATTTACTTTCATTGATTTTTTTTTTCTTCCAAAATCTAGTGGGGTAAATTGAACCCGCACTAATAATGTATGTGAAACCTCTTGGTCAAGGATGGATTAGGGGTGCGGATGGGGGCGATTGCACCTCCAAAAATTTTAAAAAAATATGATATAGTATATTAAGAAATTTAAAATAATTTAAAATTATAAGAATTTGTATCCCAAAATATACTTTTGCACCCCCATATTGATAATTCTGGATCTATTCCTGTCTTTGGTAGTATTCACCACATTATTCCAAAGTCAATCATTCTGTTTTAGTTTTGTTTTCAAAATTTGTATTCTAAAAAGTTTTCACAAAAAAGAAAAAAAAAAAACTTAATAATTAGTTTAGTAAAAAAATGAAAAAAAAGAGACTCATTATTTTTATATAATATAATTCTTTTAGAGTGAAATTATCTTTTTAATATTTATTTTCATTAAACTAATATCCTTTTTTTCGTTAAAAAAATAAAATAAAATAAATATATAAAAAAAGATTTTGGAACCACAGTAAACAGATGGGATAGGTCCATGGAAGTTAAGGTAACAAGAAAATTCCACAAGAAGGACCAACTCTCATTCCAACACCATTTGAAGCATTTACCTATATGCTTGCATTAGGTGCGCGCAGGTCGATTACGATTCACAGAATTTTTAATTCATTATTTGTCTGTTAGATTGGAAGATTGGAGAAAATTAATCCGTATTAGTCTGTCAATCCGATGGATACGGATTGACGGATGGATACGAATCGGTTAAGCGGTTTAAAATTTTATAAATTTTCAATATAATTTAACTTGTGCGCTTTTTCAAAAAAAAAAAAAAATATTACAGTCAATAACTTAAAAAAGTATTATAATCACTGCATGTCTCATCTATATATTACAGTCATAATATGACTCATCCACATAAAATATTACATAAAGTATTACAATTTATGCTTCTTAAGATATAAAAACAATTCAAACCACAAAAACCATGAACAGAGCAGTAGTAGAGATTGTTTGTTTCTGTATTGTTACATCTATATTTGTTTTTTTAAAAAAAAAAACAACCAGCATATATCATTTTTTTATTTATTATTTTTAGAGTTAAATATAAGAACTAAAAAATATAGATAAATTATAAATTTATTTTTTTTCAATTCAAAAATTATATTCAGGTTGAAAACTTTTTTTCAACGGAATATTTAAATAATTTTTCAATTGAAAATACAAACAGAATATCTAAACAAATTAAAAATACAAAGTCTTACAAATTACTAGAAGTGCTCGCTGTTTGACGGTTTGGTTGTGGCCAAAAAAACCTTAAATCCACCATCTGTCCAAAACTAGGCAGATTAAAAAAAAGCAATCCACAACCGTTCACTCGTTATCACACATCCGTCCAAAATACGGCAGATCAGGTTGGTTCGGTCAACTTGGATGGGTCGATATATCCGCTACTCACTCCTAGCTTGCATTTATGGAGTTGTAACATAAATATCTTTGAATTTTTTCCAATTCCATTTATTGTAATTAACTTGTAAGAAAATGACTTCATAACTCGAGTACTATGGCTGAGCAAGAAATCTATGAAATCCGTAATCCGATCTAGTCTAGTCCAATCCAGTAGGTTTGGATTGATTTTTTGAATCCGTGGTTCGGTTCCAGATTGAAAAATTAAAAATCTATAATTCACGGATTGGTTTTGGATTAAACCCCATAGTTCCGGATTAGAACCAATCCGGACCGTATGCAAATAGTCTATATTTTTATTATACACCCTTCAGCATAGTATCTTCTCTTATTTCATATAAAATTTAAATCTAAACCTAAACTTGCATAGTATCTTCTTTTATTACTTTTATTTGCTAGTTTTTAGTATTAATTTATAATGGTCTAAATACTTATGGTGGAACTAGTTTTCTTATGGTTGTTTAAAATCTAGAACAGTTTGTCGCTATTAAGAAAAGATATGTTGCTATTATGAATCTAATATAGGACTTTTCTTAAGTGTGCAAGGCACATGGTATGCAACCCATTTACGCCTTTCTGTTTACCTTCTGTTTTATATTTACACCTTACACTTACACTTTTTGTGGTGGTTGCATATGGTGTGCAACTTTAAGGGTTGCACACCATAACAGAACTCTCTAATATAATGCTATATTTATATTTTTATAAAATTAAAGTGTTATATATGTATATTTTTGTTATTTAATTATGTAAATCCGTGGTCCTAAACCGATCCAATCCGTATTTAAATTGATTGGTTCGGATTGATTCCACGATTTAACGGATTGGATTAGTTTCAATTTTTCAGAAACCGTAGATAACGGATTGGCCTTGATTTTACTCTAATCCGGTCCAATCCGGATCATACTCACCCCTATCGAGTACTTATCCAATTGATCATGAAGAGAGTATTTAAGTACGAATTAAATTTTAAGTTCAAGTCTATAGAGAGTCGTTGACTTATGTTGTAATCTAAATACTAAGGGTTGGTTTGGGATGTTCTAAAAAAGTGCACTTTTTGACTTATTAGTTTATATGGGTTGGGTTTGGGTTGGGTTTGATGTGATGTATTAGAGAGGTGATTTGATTTAAATAAGATGATGTAACTTAAATATGATAGTGACTTTTTAACTTTTTGTATTATTTAAGTTATGCCAAACTTGGCCTAAGAGTACCTCCATTCGATATGTCAAATCCAATGTGGTTGTCCAACAACTATATTTTGGCATATCAAGTGAACTCCACCTAGTGTGCTAAAAGTTGACATGACTTTTGACATCACCCCTTCATGTCAATTGACATAAAGACCACTTCATATCCTCTTTTTTTTTTTTTTTTCTTTGTATTTTTTCAAATTAAAAAAAAAGACTAATAATACATAAAAGAATTCAAATTTTAAAAATAATAAAATAATAATTTTCATGCCAAATTGACATGTGTCAATTTGTCACTTAAATTTTCAAAAAAATTTAAAATACCAAATTTTAAAAATTTGAATAGAAATGCTCTAATATACTGAAGAAAATAAAAAGGCTAGTAGCCGATGTAAAGTGGTGTAGCCTTCTATTTATTAAATACAAAACAAACACTGCCATTATTGACAGTGAAAATATTCTTGGCACCAACTTATTTTTTAGATTTTTCAAAGGAGAAATGATTTGTAAATTAAAAACTTGTAAATAGTTTATATATTGTTCTTTATAAACCAACGGAAAAATTACTCAGAAATTTTATTTAGAGAAAAGTTATTTTATTTAGTTTTAGAAAATTTTCTACAAATTAATTAGTCTTTTTTATTTTGGGTATATTACATTTCGTTAATTTGGAGTTTAAAAGTTTATTTGTTTACCCTTGTGTGTAATTTTGTTTGAATTTTTTTTCTTAATGTTGGATATTCGTTGGTAAGATAGGTTTTTATTTTTATTTTATTTTTTTGTGAGGATTTAGTAAAGTGATTTGTAGGTGGATAATGTTACCCTGTTTGTGGTGTTATTGGTGTGGTGTTTGTCCCTATTGTAACATTGACATTAATTAACATTTAAACGTAAAACTAATGTAGCACATAAAAAAAACTCATTACTATAGTTTTCTTAAATGTAACACTTCAAAAAATTCCTTACTATAACTAGGGGTGTGCGCGGTGCGGGTCGGTGTGGTTTGAGAGAAAAATAAAAACCGTATGGCGGGTGGCGGATTGATAAAAGTGTCACTAGAATTTGTCATTTTTCTTATTAAAAACCGACAATTCGGTTGGCAAATAATGACGGATTTGTCTTGGCGGTTCGGGCGGATTGGTGATTTATAAAAAATATAATTCAAATTACAAAACTTAAATCAAAGAGTAAAAAAAGACGAGAGATACCGTGATGTTAAGCATCTTGCGAAGCTTTTTCTGATGCAGCAAGTGTAGCAACAACATGATAATATCAACGACTATGCCATCAGTTCATTACAAGCATTTGTAGAAGCTACAATGATCAAATACAATACATAAAATTAATATCATTCAGGGTTTACAATATATTGAAAATGTTTACTGTTGAAAAGTGAGCTGATGCAAGTTTGCAACATGGCTAAAAAAAAAAAAAAAAAAGTGAATTGGAATCCAACTTTATTTTAGATTACTGACGTCTTGAATTTCCCTCGAGTAGTAATGTAATACTATATTCTAAGGTATAGAACAATAAGCAAACTTAAGTAAAAAAGAATTTTTAGAATCTTATAAAACATGATTTAATAGCGGTGCGGGTCGGTGCAGTTTGGAAGAAAAATAGAAACCGGCGGATTGATAAAAGTGTCACTAGAATTTGCCATTTTTCTTACCAAAAACCGGCGGTTCGATTGACAAATAATAACGAATTTGCCTTGGCGGTGCGGCTCGGTGCGGTTTTGACGGTTTCGGCGGTTTTAACGGTATTATGCACACCCCTAACTGTAACACTAAAGTAACACATAAAAAAATTTCTTATTGTAACACTCTAATGTAACACACAAAAAAACTCTGTAGTATATTTTTTTCCAAACGTAACACTCTAATGTAACACGCAAAAAAACTCCTTAATGTAACATTCTAATGTAATACACACAAAAACTCCTTAGTGTAACACTCTAATGTAACATACAAAAAAAACTTCTTGATATATTTTTTCTAAATATAACACTCTAATATAATATTCTAAAAAAATTCTTAGTGTAACACTCTAATGTAATACATAAAAAAATTTCATAGTATAATTTTTTTAAATGCAACACTTTAATATAACACTCTAAAAAAATTCATTGGAGTAAAACTTTAATATAACACACAAAACAATTCTTTAATATAACACACAAAACAATTCTTTGATGTACTTTTCCCAAATGTAACGCTCCAATGTAACAAAAAAAAAAAAAAAAAATCTTAGTGTACTTTTTCTAAACATAACACTCCAATGTAATACTAAAAAAAAAAAAAAGAATATGAGATTCTTCAAATCATTCCAAAAGGAGTACAAATATTCCTTAGTAAGTTTTGAACAAATCTATAATTTCAAACTATAAGTGTGACGTTTGAAAAAAAGTACACTAAGGAATTTTTTTAGTGTTTTTGTGTGTTACATTGGAGTTGAGATTACACTGATTGAAGTATTATGTTTGAAAAAATACACTAAGAATTTATATATATATATATATATATATTTTACATTGGAGCGTTATGTTTAGAAAAAGTACACCAAATAATTTTTTTTGATTGTTACGTTTGGAAAAAGTACACTAATGAGTTTTTCAGTGTGTTACATTGAAGTGTTACATTATTGGAGTGTTACATTAAAGTGTTAGGCTTTTGTTTGTAATGTACGATTTGTTCTAGAACGAGGAAAAATTCAAAACTTATATAGTTCAAATTGCCCAAATATGTAATTTTACATTTTGAGAAAATCACTTTTATTCTCAAAAAATTAAATCAAAACATGTAAGTGACTACTATTTTATGTAATTTTCACTTTAATAAGATCTTTGGATTTATAAGAAAAAATAAAAGACTAAACTGTTCACAAGATCATATTTTGAGATTTATTTAAATCAATTTTAAAGGATAACTTCTATTAAAGGATCTGTAATGCTTCTAAAATTTATGAAACAATTAGGATTATTCCTGTTCCAATTACGAATATTGCCTATCCTACCGTACACCGCCCTACCCCCACTTATGTGAGGAAAATGTTTGGTGGCTCAAATTTTTGTGGCTCCAATGGCTCGACTGTGTCAAAACGATGTCGGTTTATACTCAAAACGACATCGTTTTGAGTGTTTCGAGCCATTCGAGTCATGATTTTTCGAACCACCTATCATTGTTGCTCATGTAATTCCGTTCCCCACTCGTTTAATGTTACAACTTACATTTATTGAATTTTTAAAATGTGATTTCATAACTTAAGATCATAACTTAAAAGGGAAAGTATATAAACTTGAAATTTGATAAGTATTGATTTGAGATAGAAGATCTGTGATTTATAGAGAATGTCGAATCGAAGATTAAAAACAAAACAAAAAAAATCCTACAGATCATCATTTTATGTAATAAAAAATAATAAATATTTGTTTAAAAAAACAAAGGTAGTTTTGTTATATGACTATTATGCTATATAAATGAAAAAACTCATACGTAATAATGTGGTTAATTGTAAACCTTTTATTTTAAAATATAAAGGTCATTGAATATAATTTTATTTACAATAATGATAATGACACATCATTATTGTCAAGTTCTCTATATAAATTTTACATATATTTAGAATTTTCCTTATTATATATAGTACATATAATTGGCATGGGGCAAGCTTACCCTTCCCCCTCCCTTACCCAAATCCTATTGAGTGTTTTTGTTTTTCCAAACTTGATCATACCCTATTAATTAATGAATTCCCAAACTCATTTTATTAGGATTAGAGCCTAACAGAATATTTTTTTTACGCTGTGTTTGGTTGAGAAATTTGAGGAAGAATTTGAAAAAGAAAAAAGAAAAGGTGTGTGAAATTAGGTAAAATATAGGTATATTTTATTCACATTTCACCTACCTTTTTCATTTTCCTTTCCAAATCCTCAAACCAAACACAACATTAATGATTTCTTTTACGTTGTATTTAGTTGGGAGATTTAGAAAGGAATTTGAAAAAGAAAATGAAAAAAGTAGGTGAAATGTGAATAAAATATACTTATATTTCATTTAATTTCACACACATTTTTTCTTTTCTTTTCTAAATCTCTTCCCAAATTCTCTAATCAAACACAGTGTTAAGGGATTAGAAACTCAAAATTATAGGAGTTGTTGATTAGTTTGATACATTTTTGTTTTTCAAGGAGTTAATTACATGTTATGAAGGTGTTGTAATTTTTTTTTTTTAATTTTAATATAATTCTCCTTTCTCTCAAAAACAGAAAAGAAAAGAAGTCAATCAAGGTAAATAGGGATAGGTTGGTGGATTAGCCGCTCCTTTACAAGCAATGGTACTGGAACATGAGTCTCATTGCTATGAAATGTAACTTCTCGTTCATATTCAAAATTCATGCGAATCTCGTCGACAAAGTGAAATTTGACGAAAAACTTTCTTGATCCACCACTATGTTCATGTACTAATTGTGTAATGGACTATAATCTTATAAAGTAAAAATAGCAATGCTTTATTTATTGTTACCCTTCATATGGGCTTCTTCATAAACATATAAATGTTTTGCCAATTGCCTCTTTGTGGAAAGAATTACAATCAAGCCTTATTCAACATAGTGTAATACATATCAAATTAACTTCACTTTGCTCTTCTTAATTGAAGGTGACAGGATATTTAAGCTGTTTGTCAGGTGAAAAGAGCCCCCAATGTCTCTTAACTTCATCTCCAGTCTTTTGATTCTCATCAAACATAGCGAAAATGTAAGTTTCAATAGCCTTTCCCGGCTTTTTCGGTGTCCCTCCTTTCACATGCTGAATCAAATTGTTATTGTAAATCTTTGCATTGTCAACAGTCATATCAGTTCCACCAGCCGTAGGCCAACCACTCTCAGACACAACAATCTCCAAAGTGCCACCGTTTGCCTGCTCAAGCGCGGAGTAAACAGTATCCAACATTGCATCAAACAGATTTTGGTATTGAAGCGAGCCATCAGTCACCACAACCGAGGAAGATGTGAATAGAGCGTAATCAAGATGAATGTTATTATTCTTGTCTGCATAACTAAAATAAGGGTACAAGTTTAGGAGCAATGGGGAACCATTGGTCACCAAGAAACTAATAATTGGGTCGATGAAGGATGGTCGAATTTCGGGCCTAAAAGAGCCTTGTGATGGAGGAAAGGGGTTTCCAAGCAATCCAGTGGAAATGGCAGTCGAAACCTTAATTTGGCTTCCAAGCCCTGCATTGACACTGGGCGGGTGCACGGTTTGCATCGCGGTGCCAAGAAATTGAGCTGTGCTGGTGTCTGATGGATCGACTTCGTTGCCAACAGCGATATACTTTATTTTGACATTGCCAAAGTTTTTGACATTGTTTTGGACCCATGTATCTGCTTCAGCTTGGCTTGAGGCAAGTGTTTGGAGTTTAGGGTTTAGAATGCCGAGAATGAGCTCAATGTTGGAGCCTCCAAGGGCTTGGAGAGCTTGTTGGTCTGGGTCATAGAGTCTCATTCTTTGGATGCCATTTTGGTTGTAAAGAGCTACGACATCTTGCCTAGATGGTAAATTATCACCATTTGTTCCATAACAAACTCCTATTTGGGCATCTGCCTTATGTAAACAAATTAGTAACAGTCATAAGTTTGGTTTCTACTATAATTGCTTACAATAGTTGAAAGAAGATAATTTTCCGGGAAAAGAAAAAAACAGATCATCCATAATTTCTTAATTTTTTTCATGTTTGACTGTGACTTTAAAACTAATTTCTTAATCGTTGTGATGATAGGCGGGGTGTTGGTGTAGTTTGCACTATTATGGTCCACTACGGTACTGTCTTAGTGATCTAAATTATTAAATTCGTTAAGCAAATCATCCATAAAAAATATTAAATTTTTGAACTTTTGGTAGTAATATGATCAATTTATATTTGCATGAAAAAAAGGGACAGTATATTTTTAAAAAGGCAAATTAAGACGATAGTTCATGTATTTTGATTCTTATGTCATTTTAGTGTCTGTAATTTCAATTGACTCGATTTTGACGTAAATTTATTATTTTGTTTCAATTTGGTCCAATTTATTATAACTTGTAATATGTTTTTATAAAAAATACATGTCATATTTTTAATGACAGAATTATAAAATTACTCAACTCAGTTAGTTAATCTCAACTAATTTAGTAATAATTTTTTCAAAAAAAAAAACATTAATAATATTATCAATTGAAACAAAATCTAAAATTAAGGTTCAAAATCGAATCAATTGAAAGTGTAAGAACCAAAATAACATAAGACATAAAATATAAGGATCACCAGTGTAATTTGACCTTTTCAAAATCATGTTTGTCGTTCAAATTTTTTATGCAAAATGTGATCTGATCAGACATCTGTTGAAATTTGATCAAATTATTATTATTATTTTTTTTGGGTATGATTAACCTACTTGACAAGTTTTACAATTTGAATATAGGTCCACATAGTGGGTCCAAAGTAGTGCAAATTGGACCCATGGACTAGAGGCAAGCCAGCTTGATAAAACAGACATTTACCAAACAAATAAATAATCATCATCAATATCTAATAATGACACTTGTTTCTTTGCTCTCCCCACAGAACCTAAGGGTGTTCACGGTCCAAATTGGTTCGATTTTGAGAAAATTCAAGAATTAAATCGATCCTAACAGTTATGTGATTTTGTGAACTAGACCAGACCATTACACTTGTAGAATCGGCCCAGAATCAAACCAAAATAACGGTTTGGTTTTGGTTTGGTTCACGGTTCTAAAAATTTCTATTTACAAGAATAAATTGTTAATATTAGCAAAATAATTACTCAAACTAATTACATTTAACTCATGATAAAAACTAATAATATTAAGGCATTACTCAACATTACATATCTATATCATCTTAATATCATTAAAATAACAAAAAATCAATTAATAAAAATAAAACTTGATATTATATATATATCTTTTAAAATTCGGTTCGGTTTGGTTCAGTTTGAGCCGTGATTTTTTCATAAAATCCATTAACTGAACCGTTTTTACGATTCTCATATTTCTTAAACCGAAATTGAACCAGTTCTTAATAGAACCGAATCAAACCGTATGATTCGGTCTGGTTCAGTACAGATTACTGGTTTGAATGGATTTTTGAACAGCCCTAACAGAATCTTCGAATTTTAATAGAAATCCTACAATAGAGAGAGAGAGAGAGAGAGAGAGAGAGAGAGAGAGAGATAGATAGATAGATACCTGTTTGGTACAGTGTAACCATTAATACCCCGAGGAGTAACATTATGGCAACCATGGAAGACCTTTCACCAGAGAAATGTAACTTATCCATGGAGAAGAGAAAAAGGAAACAATCTACTAATTCATGTTGCAAAAACGCTATGAACTTGGTCCTATTTATAGAGAGAGGATGAGGCTTGAAAGTCTCCATACAGCTACACTATATTTCCAAGTCAATAAGTCTCATGGAAATTAAGCTAACAAGAAAATTCCACGAAATCTACTAAATTCATTTACAACACCGTTTAACGCTGCATCTCTATCTTTGAAAAGTCATGAAAATTTTCCAATTCCGATTTTGTAACTAACTTGTAACAATGACTCCATAAACCAAGACTAGTGGCCACCTTCAATTTATTAAACGCGGTAATAAATGTCCAAATAATTTTATCGAGTGGGTAAAACTATTGCTGAAATTAATTTTCATGATCTATAGTAATGTTGAAAAATAATTATATTAAGTGAATGTTTTTCATTCCTCAATCCTTTTATCTCGATGTAATTTGCAGTCTTGAGTTCATAAAATTTTTGTTTGCCGACCAAAAAAAAAAATCCTCATGAACAAATTGCACCACTTATTTGCTATAACCTTCCAAACTTCACTATGCTAAAGCATTGGTGACAATTCTCAATAGTAGATGTGGGGAAATATTTTGAGAATGACAACATGTGACTAAGGTAATGCCAAAGTGTCAGCCGAGGTGCCACGTGGCCAGGTCATGCTAGCCGAGATGATCTCAGCTAGGTCGAGGTTATCTGCGAAAATGCCAAAATCCGAGATAAGTGGATAAGGGACAAGAATCCTAGACGAAAGAGGGTTCTAGTTTGGATAAGGATAAAACTCTTAGGGAGTTTATCCCTATCTAGTTGAGAGTCTAAGATGTACATTATGAGCTTGAGTCCTATGAAGTGAGGCTTCTAGGGGATTTGGGCACTAATGACTACAAAAGAGAGGCATTCCCGTGGGTCTGAGGTATGTGTTTTTATGCTTTGAACAGTGACTTGTGAGTTAGACTTTGATTTGAGATCTTTGAGGGATTATTGACTTGATCGCCGGAGTTCCCCTAGGTAGCGAACCACCGCGGTATTCTCTTCCTTTCGTTACAGGCTGTTGGGCTTAATTTATTCTGCCGGTGCTCTCTAGTTAAGTTCCCCTTTGGTTGTGTGGTCGAAAATCAACACTCACAGTACAATTGACTTAGTAAAGATAACAAAATGCCAATGCCAGTCTCTCTGTCTCAAATGACTTGTCCATGTACATTAGTTATCTCCTTCAATACGTTTTTTGGTGTATATCTCAAGTTTTATCCTGCAAAGGTGCGTTCAAATCCAAAAAACATAAAAAAAAAGTATATCTACACTATGTCTGTTATAGGGAAGTGTGGGTCCACGTGGTTAAAGTTAGCATTTGTGCGGATCACCCCACTGTTGTAGCACGCACTAAGAGGTTTGTTGGTATGTCACACTTATAAAGTAGGTCGAGTTCCTAACGGATCAATGTGGGATGGATTTGGACCCCCACATTAACCCCCCAAGCGTGTGGATCCATGTGGTAGAGCTAGGTTTCCCACAGACGGCGCTATTTGTGCGGACCACGCTATTGTCACAGCATGCACCGAGGTATTTTCCGCTTTATACCACAGTGGCAGGTACAATTTTGTTCTTCTTTCGCTAAAAAAGGCCTTTTGGAAGTTTGTGGATATGTTACATTTATAAGGTAGATCAAGAGTTCCAAACGAACCGATATAGGACAGATTTAGACCCCCCACAGAAGGGACTTAGAATTTTTTTTATTCTTGAGTGAATACATATTAATAAAA
Organism: Camellia lanceoleosa; assembly: GCA_025200525.1. Lineage (NCBI taxonomy): Eukaryota > Viridiplantae > Streptophyta > Magnoliopsida > Ericales > Theaceae > Camellia > Camellia lanceoleosa. The sequence goes on along the minus strand of CM045767.1, from coordinate 163,300,071 downwards.
ATTTTAAAAAGAAAGTAAGAATCATAATATTAGTTTTTATCAGCATAAAAAGGTATTAAAAAAATAAATATATATAAGTAAATATTTTCTTGTATCCACATTAAATTGAAAATTTTAATAATTGTTGTCTTCTTGAACCTAACCACTTCATGAACGCTCAAGTATTGTGCAACATTACCGAATTTGAATTTAATTCAAAATTTCGAATTTCTAGTCAAGTCCATTACCAAATTCAAAATATATGTTGTCAAATTCTGGAAAAAAAATTTAGATTAAGCTTGAGTTGCTTGGGCTAAGTCTACCCAAATTGCGGTCCTACTTTAGTAAAAATTAGCATTCAAAACTTTGAAGATTTATCTTGCAAGAAGTCCATTTTCAAGTTGGAATTGGTTTTCCCTTTTGGATAACCTTCCTAAGCTGATAGGTTGACATCATGTTCGTAGGAGACAAAATCCCTTCCATCATGATCCAAACTTGACTAGGACTTCGATCACTGCTTTACATGTACGATTTGTTTTGTTGTGCCACATATCTTGCTCGGTTCACATTAGCTAAGTTGGATTTCGTGCTAATTAGGCCTCGTTTAGAAAGAAAAGGTTTTAGTCAAAAATAATAAATTATGTAAATAGTTTTTATAGTTTATATGATGTGTTAATTTAGTTTATATTATTTTAATTTGTTTGATCTTATCTCTTAATTTAACAGATTGTATCTGAGAGGGAGATCCATGATCTAATAATGGGCCGAGCTAGTCGACCAGAGTTCGAGCCTCTGCCTCGGTCACATTTGGATACATGTTGGACCGAGGGGTTAGTCCGGTCCAATCGGGGGACCACTTTTAGCTATTAATCTAGTAGAGATGTGCGTTCTGCTGAGTTGGACATAATTTGTCCTCGCAAGACCAGATTTGGTTGAATAGAAGCTCGGTCATGGGCGTGTTAAGCCCACGACTAGGTTTGACCGATGAGGCTAGATAAGTAGTGGAGTCCCAAAGGAAGGTCGTGGCATCGCACTGAGCATAGCTCGGTAAGAAGTGCTATGTGGCACGGTAGAGCCGTAGAAAGAAAATTTCGCAATCCATACGTACCAATATTGCTTGGCGGTTTCGCCATTTGGTGTTTGGTTGTACTAACATCCACACGTGGAGGGATACGTAAGGGGAACATATCCACGCATCAGAAGGAGATGGAAAAAGAGGAGCACGTAGAAACTATATAAACGGCGCTGCGCCTCTATGCACAGGTCTGGAACATCTAATCACCAGAGCTACCTACTCATTTGTCTCTCTCTCTCTCTCTCTCTCTTTCTCTTCTTCTCTCTTAGTGTACTAACTTGACCGTCGGAGGGTTTTTCCGGCAGCACACCGCCAGGTAGCTCACCGTCTCTGTGTTCTCAAGTCATTCGGAAGGAAGTGCAGCTTGGTGTAGATGCCCCCCGAGGGCTTTGCTACTACAGTTCGGACTCAAATGTCACGGTTCTGAATCTAATCCCGCAAAGTGCAATGCGAGACCGATAAATCACCAAAGAGTCCAAATCCGAAAAATCGTTTTGGAAAACTGATTTTTAAGAAAGAAGTGCCAAACATGGTCTGCTTTGCCAGATACAGAATCGCCACCTAAATGTTTTATTTTGGGGAATTTAGGAAACCCTGACTCGTTGCCTAAGGCCACGTGTCCGTCATCACCAAAATTGCCTCGGCTCGGGAAGTTGGGTACGATTGGGGAAGGTCATCTATGAGCACCCCTGCTCGCCCGATCAAAGATCAGCCTGTACTAAGTATGATATTTTGTTTTGAAGACATAGGCGTTCTTATTCTGGTTATTAGCCTAAAATTACTATGTGATGCGCACAACACACAAGTATAGACTAGATCGCCTAAGTTGGAACAAAATATTTCATGTTTGTTTATTTGAAAATGGTTTGATGGTGCTACTCGCAAGTAGGCTAAGACGTGGATTGGCCACCCTCAAGTGGGCTTAAGAAAACATGATTTTGCCACAATCAAGTGGGCTTAAAACTCGCATTTCAATGAATTGTTCCAATTCAAGTAATCTAACCTTCACCCATAGGCATTCAGGCAGTTATACACATAAGCAGTTAGTCTCATGGCAAGCATGCTATCATGGCAATACTCACACTCATGCAAGATGCTAAAGCATAAAAGCTTACCTAGTACTTCGAGCCAAAACAATAGCTAGTTAGTAATCAATGCATGATCCTAGCTATGTTAAGATGGCTAATGCAACGCATGCAAAATGCAACTGGAGATAGGCTCGGCTATTCTAAAATCTCATGTGAAATGCAACACTTGATACATGTATTCAAATAGGAATTGAAATACAATGCAGTTTATATGATGCGCCGAGCCCGGTGCATGCAATACAGATGAATGGATGCAAACATGCGAGCATAGGAATGCTAATTGAAACATAACCTAAAACTAACCATTGAGAGTAGGTAAGTAAAAGGGAGAAAGACGTAGGGTTGGAAGACATTCATACACTCACACACACTTATTACAAAATTTGCCCTCTCGACGGAGGGTCCGAAAGAATAATACAAATTAACTAATTAACTAACTAACAAGCTAATTAATTAATTACACAACCAAATCGAAATAAATAACTATTCTAAGTTATTAAAACATTGAAATGGCCTCGAGACGAAGGATAAATGCATGCTCGGATGGCTTCGCTTGGAAATCCATCACCATGCTTCATGTTGCCTCTGTTTACACTGCTCTGTACCTCTGAAAATTGTGCCAACTTCTATGACACTTCTAAACCACCTTGTGGGCATGCTGAGAGGCCATCGGCCAAAAGACAGGGCCATCGGCCATGGGAAATTGGTCATCGACCAAATATAAGGATATCGGCCAAATGATGTTAGCCAACCGGCATTGAGTATAGCCGATCGGCCATCTCTTCCCACTGAATGCTTCTTTTGCTGCAACAGAGGACAGACAGAGCATGGCAATACATTTGCAAGACAATGTTTGCAGCTATATCCCTTATCATGTTTGAGACTCAAAGGAGTGTAGTTCTCGACCCTCGGACCACCAATCACGCATTTCAATGCATGATGGCCAAAGGAGCCAAGTGTGCAATTTGATATCAAATGAAATGCACAAAAACACACAAGGGGCCCCAACCTCTATCATGCTTGATCAAGAGGCAAGGCAATGCACACACAATGCAATGCAACCTAAGCATGCAAGCAAACATACAAACAACTCAAGCATGCAACAACATGCAACGATATCATGCAATGCAACTAACATGCAATAGGCATACAACCTAAGCATGTAAAGATGCAAGGCATAGGTATGTGACAACAATACCAACAATAAGCATGAGACAACATGTAATCCAACAAGTGTGCTAGATGGATGAATATGCAACAACATATCAATTAGCAAGCATGTAACAACATGTAATGTGCCAAGTATGCAACAAGCATGCAACAACATTGTAACAAGCCCGCAAGGGACCTCGGCTACAGTTCGGACTCCCCTTTTTGTTTGTGTTGTGGTTCTTAATCTGAACCAAAGAGTCCAACTCTGACAAATCGTTTTGAGAAAAATAGATTTTAAAAAGAAGTGCCAAACATGGACTGCTTTGCCAGATACAGAGTCGCCACCTAAATATTTTTTTTGAAATGGGAAATTTAGGAAACCCTGACTCGGTGCCGAAGGCCACATGTCCATCATCACCAAAGTTGTCTTGGCTCGGGAGCTTGGATACGATCGGGGAAGGTCAGCTATGAGCACCCCCTTTCGCCCGGTCCGAAGACCGGCCTCTACTAACCATGATATCCGATTTTGAAAACGTTATATGTTCTTATTCCGGTTATTAGCCTAGAATTACTATGTTATGCGCACAGCAAACAAGTATAGACTAGATTGCCTAATTTGGAAACAAGCATTGCATATCCATTTGTTTTGAAAAGCGCTTTGGAATTTGCTACTCGCAAGTAGGCTAAAACACAGATTTCAACGAGTTTTTCCAACTCAAACAATCCAACCTTCACCCAGAGGCATTCAAACAGTTTATCTCATATAAGCACTTAGCCACATGGTAAGCATACTGTCATGGCAACATTCACACGCATGCGATATGCTAAAGCATAAATACTTACATCGTACTCCGTGCCAAAACAATAAACTAGTTAACAAACATGCATGTCCTAATTCATGTTAAAGTGGCTAATGCAACACATGCAAGGATGTAGTTAGAGTAGGCTCGGCTAACCCTAAAATGGCATGTGAAATGCTACAACTATCACGTATTCAATTTGGAAATTGAAATACAATGTAGTTAGCGTGATGTACCGAGCCCGGTTCATGTAAGACAAATGTATGGATGCACGGATGCTATCATACTATATGCTAATTTAAATATGCCCTAGTCTACCATCGTAAGCAGGTAAATAAAAGGGAAGAAAGAAATGGGGGTTGGAATGCATACACACACACCCACCCTTATTACAAATTCGCCCTCGCTCGGAGGGACCAAATAAATATTACAGTCCAAACAATAAATAAGTAAATTATTACAAAATTTCTAATTATCAAATTAAATCCAATATAAAAAGAAAGGGGCCTCAGCCTTGCCTCGGGGTGCGCGAATGATGCATGCTCGATCCAACTTGCCCGAAAGACCCGCACCATACCACTGCTGCCTCTGTTTTTACTGTCCTGCCTTTCTGAAATCTGCCAAAGTCCCAGGACACCTTCTAAGCACACTGAAGTACACCACCGACTGGAGGAAATGACCACCGGCCGTTCAAAATGACCATCGGCTGGTTGAGATGTTATCGGCCACAAACAAATGGCCGGTCGGCACTCTCTTATGCCGGTCGGCAAACAATTCCTGCAGAAGACAGTTTTGATAGCAACAGTAGACAAGCAGTGCATGGTGTGGAATTTTGAGCATATGTAAACATGGCCAATGCCCCCTATCATGTATGGGACTCAAGGAAGCATGACCCTTGGTCCTTAGGCCACCAATTATGCCTTTTGGTGCATGATGGCCTAAGGGACTAAGATTGCAATTCAATGTAAATATGCATGCAACACACAAATGAGAACCAAGACCCTATCATGTCAAGATCAAGGGCCTTAGTGACATGAGAATTGAGATGTGTTTTGTCACTTGAAGTACAAACACCCCTCATTTCTCACACTTGGTTTGACACCCCAAACCAAGCAATGCAATGCATGTTATGCAAACATGGCTCAACAATGCAATATGATGCTAAAATGCAAGGCATGCCAAATGCTATGCAACACATCATGTTAGGTATATAGTGCTAATCATATGGGAGGCAAATGTGATGCAACCATGGACCAAAATGCCATGAAACTAGCATGGGACAACATGTAATGAACCAAATAAACAACAAGCATATGATAAGCAAACAATGGTGGACTTAACCACAATGGGGCAGACCTCAAACCTCCCCAAATAGTGGCAAAAAATGCCCAAAAACATGAACAAAATGCTATATAAGCATGCAAGTTAATGAGCTTAAACCTAAGGCACCAAAGAGAGCATCTTACTACCACTTACATGACCATTCATGGCATGGATTATTAGGCCAAAAACAGAGCTTCATGGCATCAAAACACACCCCAAAATCCAATGATATGGCAGCCCAAATGCCTAAACATACACACATGGGTAATCACCGAGTGTTCAAACGGTGACGTCCAAGTCTTGAGGACAGTCAAAAATGGGGTGTCTACAGTTGCCCCTCTTTGACAGAACTCCAAAGTCATAATGACGGGAGTGAATGTCAAAGCCCAGAGACGACCCATTTTTGACAAGGCCGAAGACTTAGACAAACATGCAAGACAAACAAGATATGCGCCCGAAGGCAGGGGCAAAATGCAACTGAAAATGCAAGAAGCCGAGCATAACTTATGATCATGCAAAGAAAGCTGTAATGAAGCACGCATGCGACAGTTTTAAGCTAGCATGTACCAAGCTACACTACGATGCATAAAGGATGTAAGAGAATTATGTAATTCTCTGTACGTCTCATGCGGAGGATACAATACCTGTGCGGTTCGTCCGGTCGCACCGGCCTCAAATGAACCGTACATACAATATCGTGCCTATAAAGAAAACAAACTTAACAGGTACAATGTCGTTAGTAACATGCGTGACAAAGCAATCGAAAGTGCGCGACAACGCACGCAGTGTATATAGAAAAAATAGCGGGATTGAACACATGTGAGTAAATCTATGCACGTATGCAAGCAATGTGTATGGAAAGAGAACTTGAACACATGTGAGTAAAGCAATGCACACATGCACGCAATGTGTATATAAAAGGAACTTAAACACATGTAAGTAAAGCAATGCACGCATGCACGCAATATGTATATAAAGGAACTTGAACACATGTAGGTAAAGCAATGCACGTATGCACGCAATGTGTATATAAAGGAACTTGAACATATGTAAGTAAAGCAATGCACACATGCACGTAATGTGTATATAAACGGAACTTGAACACATGTAAGTAAAGCAATGCACACATGCACGCAATGTGTAGATAACGGAACTTGAACACATGTAAGTAAAGCAATGCACACATGCATGCAATGTGTATATAAAGGGAACTTGAACACATGTAAGTAAAGCAATGCACACATGCACGCAATGTGTATATAACGGAACTTGAACACATGTAAGTAAAGCAATGCACACATGCACACAATGTGTATATAAATGGAACTTGAACACATGTAAGTAAAGCAATGCACGCATGCACGCAATGTGTATATAAAGGAACTTGAACACATGTAAGTAAAGCAATGCACGCATGCATGCAATGTGTATATAAGGGGAACTTGAACACATGTAAGTAAAGCAATGCACGCATGCACGCAATGTGTATATAACGGAACTTGAACACATGTAAGTAAAGCAATACACACATGCACGCAATGTGTATATAAAGGGAACTTGAACACATGTAAGTAAAGCAATGCACACATGCATGTAATGTGTATATAACGGAACTTGAACACATGTAAGTAAAGCAATGCACACATGCACGCAATGTGTATAGAAAGGGAACTTGAACACATGTAAGTAAAGCAATGCACGCATGCACGCAATGTGTATATAAGGGAAGCTTGAACACATGTAAGTAAAGCAATGCACACATGCATGCAATGTGTATAGAAAGAAACTTGAACTTGAACATGGTAAAACAAATTTCCCATGATGCTGGAACGTAATGTGTTACAACACGGTATAATTGAAATGATTCATGAAATCACAAGATATAAAAAGGATACGGAAATGAACGTTCTTCGCATGTATCGAGCATCACTCATAAAAGTCATGACTTGAGGTCAACTCGAAGGTCCACTTGCATTCTGACAGTGCATTTTCTTGTATTGCCTTGAGTGATGAAGTTGCCAAACCACACAATTGACCCGAACAAGGGTGCGAAAGGTACAATGACCGCGAGGGGAGGTTACTGGTATCCATTCTGGTACCTTGCTACCCTGTTATTCTCCTGCTTTACTTTCCTTTTTATTAGGAGTTTAAGCACATTGCATTGCCTCAGGCAGGTCCTATTTTTTTGAAATCGCATATTTTTCTTCTTTTCTTTTTTTTTTAGAAATACATGACGGAAATGAAACAGCTATTTGTTCAAAAGGTGTTGCATTTGCACGTTCCACGCATCGCATCGCAAGGCACCACATGACAATGTGACTGAAATTGACACTATGTTTTGAAAACGAAGCATCGCATCGTAATAATCAGGTAGTGAACCAAATACAATTCGATAAGCAAAACAAAGGGACTCGTTAAGACCAAGCAGGTGCGAGTACAACTCGATAAACAGTAAAAAGACTTAAAGAGAGTGAAATACAACTCGATAAGCAAATATACAACAACTCGATAAACAAATGGGCGCGCCCTCGTGAAAATTGATCATTGGAGGGTATTGGAAATGGTGGGATTCCCCAAATTCTTAGCATAAACAGCTCAGAGGACAAGGGGGAGAACCACTGGCCCAACAGAAAGGCCGTCGGCCGTGAGGAAAGGCCATCAGTCGAAAAAATGATCCATCGGCCAAAACAGATGGCCGGTTGGCAATCTATTTGGCCGGTCGGCCAAGAATGGAAGGAACCAGCAGAATGCTGACACCTGTCCTCCATTCAACCTTATCCCCTACAAAAGACCCCAGCTTCGTAGTTTTCTTCATTTCCACTCTGATTTACTCCAAATGGAAGAATTCCTTGCCCAAAATCTCGCGACTTGGATTAACAACTTGGATGGCTCGGAAAAGCTGAATTTTCGGGCCTTCGGCATAAACGCACTATTCACTTTGCGTCGTACCCCGCTGCATTTTCCATTTCTTCATGCCGCGGCAAGGTTTTGGAATCCGGTGACACACGTCTTCAGCTTTAGCGGGCAAGAGGTGTGTCCTACCTTTGAAGATTTCCAAGCTCTAATGGAATCTGAGCGTAATGAAGAGATTTTGCCCCAACTTCGTTTTGGCCGTGCCCAAGTCTTAGGGCAAATGTGTGGGCTCTCAATACCCGATGCTCGTTCTCTGATTTGTGATGGGATGCTGGATGTTTCGAGCTTGGTTTGCCGTTTTTCTGAGACTGGTGATCGCGGTGACCATCACTGGCAAGGCTTCCGGCGACACGCCCTCTGTTTGTGCATGCTATCTCATTTTCTGTTTGTCTCAGGTTCCGGAGGGTCTAATGTCCGGTTGTTGAGGTTGCCCAAGGCTTGAAGGAGGGCAAAAGCTGCATCGCCATGATTCTGGCTGAGACGTTGCTGGGCTTAGACGCCTTTTATCGTCGAGAGACGAACAGATTAGTAGGGAGTCCACTATTACTGCAGGTAATGTTTCTCACCTAATCTCACATATATGTTTGCTCACATCACTCGGCCCTCAGGCTCGATTTTTCTCACAAAACCCTTTTCTTACTTTTTCTCTTATCGCACATCTCTCTATTCTTTATTCTCTCATTTTTCATCCCTCCCCAGGTATGGTTGATGGATAAACTGCAGGTTGTGGACTCTTGCCCAAATTTTATTCACCGATTACTTCTTCTAAGAACGCCTAGTTGACGCCCTTGATGAGGGTTGGTGGTTCGAATGGATGTGCAGTTTGTCCGCAGACCGTATTACTTGGCGGTGCCCTTGGCTCAATCTCCCGGTAATGAGCTACAGCATGACCCGTCAACCCGGCATCCAATTGATTGGCTTGACTCACTATGTCTTCTACTTTTCATTCCGTATCCTGCGCCAGTTTGGTCATGATCGGACTTGCCCGTCGAAAGGGATAGAGTACCCGGCTACATTCCCGATTCGAGGCGCACAGCTGGCCCAATATGCCACATCATGGAGGACGAGAGAACTCCTGGCCCCTGCTCCCACTTTCAGTTGCACTTTGTCTAGTGAGTGCTTGGATTGGCTTAATGAAGAGGCACAAGAAGGGCCCACTTTGGCATCAGAGGCTTCGACCAGCTCTGGGAGGGGGCGCAGGGACATTTGACTTGACCATGCCCCGGATTTATTGCTTTATTAGTACTTTCAAGTTTTCTTTGTGAGTGTAATAAAAGCAACTTCAATCGTATGTAAGAGCAAGAGAACTCTGTATTGAAATCAATGAAATTGAAGGTTGTGGTACTGGAAATTTTCCGTTTTGGTCAAGAAATGGTCTTAGTTGTAAAAAAGATTTATTTGAACAAAATCGCCTTTATTAAAACTTTTCAAAACTATTTTCGGTATGGATCAGAACTGGACACGCCTGAGATCTGTCACTGAGATGCACAACCCCGGATCCTAGCAACTGGAAAGTTGTCCCTTGTTTGAATGGTACCACGGCACTGTACAACAACGGAAAGTTGCCCCTAGTCTGAATGGCATTGTACCGGAGATTGCGATAAACGCTGATGGGCAAAGATGACCGAGATGATCAAATGGACAAAGTTCATCGGGGAAAAGTTTTATGGCTGAACTTCGGGATGAAGCTGCCTACGTATCCCAAAGATGGGAATCAAGCCTTACGTAGTTTAGGCTTGGGTTTACTCGAGTATTTTCACTCTCCTTTTGCGCTCTAACTTTTGCCAAGGCCGCCCTTTGCGGGTTTTCAACCTTGCGAGCTCAGTTTTTATATTTTCTAATTTTTTGTGCTCTAAGTTTTGCCTAGGTCGCCCTTTCGGGTTTTCGGCCTAGCGAGCCTCTCAGGGGTAATATTTCTTCAACTTGTCCATGTTGATCGGTTGAGAGAACTCTAGGCCATCTAGGCCCATTAGAACCACAGCTCCACCTGACTAGATAGACTTGATGATATAGGGACCAATCTAATTGGGTCTGAACTTGCCCCTTGGGTCGTGGATGGGAGCTCGGTTGTCTTTGAGTACCAAATCCCCTTCCTTCAAATTCCTGGACTTAACCTTCTTGTTGAAAGCCCGGGCAATTCTGCGTTGATATCTGTAACATGGCCGCGGAGTACCTCGCTATAGTTCGGACTCGATTTGTGTCGGTTCTGAATCTGAACCAAAGAGTCCAACTCTGGCAAATCGTTTTGAAGGAAAACAGATTTTTTTGAAAAGTAGTGCCAAACATGGACTGCTTTGCCAGATTACAGAGTCGCCACCTAAATATTTTTAAAATGGGAAATTTAGGAAACCCTGACTCGGTGCCAAAGGCCACGTGTCCGTCATCACCAAAGTTGCCTCGGCTCAGGAACTTGGGTACGATCAGGGAAGGTCAGCTATGAGCACCCCCTTTCGCCCGGTCCGAAGACCGGCCTCTACTAATCGTGATATCCGATTTTGAAAACATTACATGCTCTTATTCCGGTTATTAGCCTAGAATTACTACGTTATGCGCACAGCAAACAAGTATAGACTAGATTGCCTAATTTGGAAATAAGCATTGCATATCCGTTTGTTTCGAAAACAGTTCGAATTTGCTACCCACAAGTAGGCTAAAACACGGATTTCAATGAGTTATTCCAACTCAAACAGTCCAACCTCCACCCACAGGCATTCAAACGGTTTATTTCACATAAGCACTTAGCCACATGGTAATCATGCTGTTATGTTAACATTCACACGCATGTGAAATGCTAAAGTATAAATACTTACACTGTACTCCGTGCCAAAACAATAAACTAGTTAGCAAAATATGCATGACCTAGCTCATGTTAAGGTGACTAATGCAACGCATACAGAGTGCAATTAGACAGGCTCGACTATCCTAAACATGGCATGTGAAATGCACGAGTAACACGTATTCAAGTTAGATTTGAAATACAACGCAGTTTGTATGATGTACCGAGCCCGATGCATGTCAACAAATGCATGAATGCACGCATGCATTGCATAAGGTATGCTAAAAAAAAAAGTGCCCTAATACTAACCATTAAAAGCAGGTAAATAAAAGGGAAGAAAGAAGTGGGGGTTGGAAGACATACACCCACTCACGCACACTTATTATAAATACGCCCTCGCTCGGAGGGACCGAATAAGTATTACAGTCCGAATAATAAATAAATTAATTATTACAAAATTTCTAATTATTTATCACATAAATGCAAAGAAGAAAGGTGGCCCTTACCACGGATACGCTGAATGATGCATGCTCGATCCGACGGTTCGGAAACCCGTGTCATGACATCTTTGTTTCGCTTTACCGCTTGCCTCTCCAAAAATTCCCAAAGTCCCAGAATACCTTCTACATGAACTGCAGTACCCCACCGGCTGGAAGAAGTGGCCACCGGCTGCTTAAATTGGCCACCGGCTTCTTGTAGAGTTTATCGGCACAAAAAGTGTGCCGGTTGACACATTGTTCACGGCCGCGTAAAGTTCCCCGCAGAGGATGCTTTGACAAAGAAGAAGAAACCAAAGAAGGCATGGCATGGATTTTGAGCATATGTAAGCATGGCCAATGCCTCCTATCATGCTTGGGGACTCAAGGAGGCATGACTCTTGGTTCTTGGGCCATCAATTATGCATCTTGATGCATGATGGCCTAAGGAACCAAGGTTGCATTTTAATGGTAATGCATGCAAACAAACAAATGAAATTCAAGGCCTTATCATGTGTTAGTCAAAGGTCTTGGTGACCAAGAATTGAGACGAGTTGCACCACTTGAAGTGTGACCTCTTCTCAATCCTATGCTTGGCTTGACAATCCCCAAGCCAAGCCATGGAATGCATGTATGCAACATAGCTCAAATGATGCAACAATGGGACTAAGATGCAAGGGATACCAAGTGTCATGCAACTATCACAATAGGCGTGCAAAATGCTAGATCATGCAAGGTATAAGTGGCATGGGCCAATCAAGCAATGGGACCAACCTACTACAACACTCGATGAACCAAGCATGCATCAAGCATACAATGAGCATACAATGGTGGCCTTAACTTCAATGGGGCAGCCCTCAAACTATCCCAAAACAGTGGCAAAACAAGCCCTAAATGATGACCAAAATGCTATACAAACATGCAAGTTCAATGGCCTAAACCTAAGGCACCAAAAAGAGCATCTTACTACCACTTACACAACCACTCATGGTATGAATTTAACAACCCAAAACAGATTTTTAGTATGCAAAATGACACCCAAATCCCCTCACATGGCACCCCCAAAATGCATTAATCATGGGAGCATATACAAGGCCTATTCTTAGGCATAAAAAGACACACCTTTAAAGCATGAAAGAGATGACAAGTACAAACATATGAGCATGGATTAGGGTCTAAAATAGCATGTCAAATGATCCCAAATCATCTAAATAGACTATCCAATGTATGTACATGGATCACCTACCCAAGGCCTACAAGCCATCATGCAAAACAACCATGTCAAGCATGCTAAATATGACAAAAACAGTGGCCCATAGCCCTTATACATGCCAAAATGATGTTAGTATCTCCATGGAACTAAGCTAAAACATGTGAGAAAACATGGCCTCAAAGCATGGCATACTTCTAGGCATAAGAGAGCATTTCAAAGCAAACATAAGAGGCATGTTAAGGGCCATAAAACCAACCTAAAACAGAGGCATAACATGTCATATGAACCACAAATATGCTCTGAAATGCAGCCAAAACCAACCATGCATACATGCTATTATTTGAGCCCAAAACAAAGGCAACAAGGGGCCAAGGGGAGAGGGGTGTCCCTCCCCTATATGAGACTCAAAAATACCTCCCTCACCACTGAAAACCCACTGGTTTTCAGTGGTGAGAAGATCAAAAAGACCAAATAAACAAGGCCTCAAGAAAAGGCTCCAAAATGGCCAAAACAAGGCCTAAGAGGGTGAGACTCTACCCAAACCACAAAACAACCTTGATGAATGTTCTTAAGCAAGGAAAAAAAAGTCTTTTTTATGTTAAACACAAATCCAAAAACACAAAGCAAGAGGGGTAGAAAGCTAGTGCAAGAATGGGGAAACTAAAGTAACAAGCTCACCCTTGAAGATCCTTTGAAGAACAGGTGGAGCAGCCACTCTCTAGTGATCAAAGTCAGTCCAAAACTTCAACAAACAACCCTCTAAGTCTCTCAATCTCGAGCTAAGGTGTAATGGTGTGTGTAATGGTGCAAAAGTATGGTAAAACACACCTTTTAGGCTTAGAACACACACACACAAGGATGAGAGAGATGGAAAATATAGAGAGAGAGGTATGTGAGCTCTGGTTTTTAGTCTCTCAAAATGGCTAACCCCCAAGCCAAGAAGACAAGGCCTCCTCTTATAGAGGAGGCAATCTTGTAAGCTTAGCAACCAAGCAAACAAGGGGTTCATCCCTCCATACACGTGTATGGAGGGGAAGAAAGTGGTACAAAGCTGTCTGAAAATATCTCCAAAAACAGCTGTAAAGTGATCGGCAGGGCAAAATGGTCATTTTGCCAAAAAGAGTGCCGACCGGCATAATATAGTGCCGATGGAAACACCAACCAGCCGATGGCCTCTAGCCACTGCCGGTGGGGTGTGGGGATGCCTCACAAAGCATTCCCTGCCCCTCTAAGGCAAGCACAAGTGTTTGGTGCCAAACCAAACACAAAACAGTCGAGTTCGGAGATCCTGAGGCAAGGCGCGTAGCCGAGAACCCCGGGAACTCCAAACAAACACAAACATGGGTAATCACCAAGTGTTCAAGCGGTGACGTCCAAGTCTTGAGGACGGTCAAAAATGGGGTGTCTACAATATCCTTGGACATGGTATAGTGTTTTTAATCTCCTCTCATCAAAGAGCATGAGTTCCTCGAATCTGCTCTGCTGCCAATCTGCCTCGGCTATTTGACACTCAGCCAATACTCGTAAAGACGGAACCTTAATCTCTATAGGTAGAACGGCCTCCATCCCATAAACCAAGGAATACGGAGTCGCCCCGGTAGAAGTTCTAATTGAAGTTCGGTAGCCCCACAGAGCAAACGGCAACTTATCTGGCCAATCCCGGTAGGTTTCCACCATCTTTTGCAATTTGTGTTTGATGTTCTTGTTGGCGGCCTCAACTGCTCCGTTGGTCTGCGGCCGATATGTGGACGACTTATGAAAAGCCACGTTGTATTTCTCCAACATATCAATCACCTCTTTCTTGAAGTGGGAACCATTGTCTGAAATGATCTCGTTCGGGACTCCATAACGGCAGATAATGTTGTTTCTGATAAACTTCGCGACATGTGAAGCTTTCAGCACCGCATAAGATTGGGCCTCGACCCACTTCGTAAAGTAATCTATCGCTACCAAGATAAACTCATGCCCATTCGACTCCTTCGGGGTAACAGCCCCAATCACATCAATTCCCCAAACTGAAAATGGCCATGGCGACGTCATGTTGTACAACTTTGACGGCGGGATGTTCATGCGATTTGCATGGATTTGGCATTTATGGCATCGCCGAACAAAGCCGATACAATCTTCCTCCATGGTAGACCAGTAGTAACCCTATCTGAGGATCTTCCGTGCCAGCATTACCTCATTCATATGTGCCCCACATTCTCCTCCATGGATGGCCTCCATCAGGCGCTTCGACTCTTCAGCTTCTATACACAGCTTGTGCATTCCCAAGTGACCTCTTTTGTACAATTTACCCCCGCAGATGATAAACTGAACAGCCATTCTTCTGATTGCCCTTTTGTCCTTGGCATTTGCCCCTGGTGGATACGCCTCCCTCTCCAAGAAGTTCCATATGTCGTAATACCAGGGGTTGTTGTCCTACACTTCATCGATGGCAGAGATTGACTCGTAAGCAGGTGCAAATTTCTGGTCAATAATGACTGGACGCATCCAGACTCCAGATGGGATATCTATCATGGAAGATAGAGTTGCTAATGAATCTGCGAACCTGTTGTTCTCTCTTACTAGGTGAGTGAAATTTAACTTCTCAAACCGAGGAATTAACAAATCCAAGGTCTGGTGGTAAATTATCATCTTTTCCTCCTTGACTTTCCAGTCTCCTTTCACCTGAGACACAACAAGGTTCGAGTCCCCAACGACGTCTAATCGCCTTGCCCCTAGTTCTAGGGCCGCTTCTAGACCAACGATACATACCTCATACTCTGCCTCATTGTTCGAGACTTTGAACCGAAGCTTGAATGCTAAAGGGATACGGGAATCATCGGGCGCTATCAGCAGCACCCCTATCCCATACCCGTATTGATTTGACGCTCCGTCAAAGTACATCATCCAAGTTTCATCTTCGATGTGTAGAATAGCTTCATCTGGGAATAGGTACTCAACCGCTTCATCCCCTTCAACCGGGTGGTCGGCAAGGAACTCTGTTACCGCTCTCCCTTTTACTGACTTGCGCGTCATATACTTGAGATCAAATTCGGAGAGCAACAGCAGCCAACGAGCTAGCCTACCCGTAAATGCTGGTTTCTCAAAAAGATATTTGATGGGATCGAGTCGTGAAACCAACATTACAGAGTGAGCTAACAGGTAGTGCCGCAGCTTCCTGGTAGCCCATACCAAGGCCAAACAAGCCTTCTCCAGCGGAGTGTAGCGGGTCTCGTAATCTAACATCTTCTTGCTCAGATAGTAGATGGCCCTTTCCACTTTATCTCCCGACTCTTGTGCGAGCATGCAGCCCATTGTAGTCTCGGTTACTGACAGATATAATATCAACGGTTTCCCCGGCTTTGGTGGTGACAACACGGGCGGATTCTGTAGATACTCTTTGATCTTTTCAAAAGCTGCTTGGCATCGGCCGTCCCATTGGAACTTCTTTCCTTTCTTCAGAAGACCAAAAAGTGGTTCACAAGTTAAGGTTAGTTTGGAGATAAACCGCCTTATGAATTGCACTTTACCCAGAAAGCCTCGCACCTCCTTTTCAGTCATTGGCGGTGGCATTTCTAAGATGGCCTTGATTTTGGAAGGGTCGACTTCGATACCCCTTTGTGTAATCAGAAATCCCAAAGATTTTTCCCCACAGAACACCAAACGACACTTCGAGGATTCACCATTAAATTCTCTGATCCTTTGAAAAAACTTTTGCAAGGCGGTGTAGTGGCCCTCTCTTTCTTTGGACTTGACAATCATGTCGTCCATGTACACCTCGACCTCTTTATGGATCATGTCATGTAATATTGTGGTTGCAGCCTGTTGATAGGTAGCCCCAGCGTTCTTCAACCCAAATGGCATCACTCTATAGCAATATGTACCCCACGGGGTGGTAAAAGCAGTTTTTTCCTGGTCTTCGGGTGCCATTACTATCTGATTATAGCCTGAGAAGCCATCCATAAACGAAAGCAAAGCATGCCCCGCTGTGAAATCTACCAACTCGTCGATATGCGGTAAGGGAAAGTCATCCTTCGGATTGGCTATGTTCAAATCCCTGAAATCCACACATACCCGGATTCTGCCATCCTTCTTCGGCATTGGAACAATGTTGGCCAACCAAGTCGGGTATTCGGATACCAGCAGGAAGCCTGTGTCAATCTGCTTGGTGACCTCTTCCTTGATCTGAGTGGCCTAATCGGGGCGGATCCTTCCGAAGTTTCGCTTGATGTGCCCGCCTCGGGTCAAGAGGATCCGGTCAGCATAATCTCAAGATCGATTCGGGCATGTCTTCGAGGACCACGCGAAAACATCTTTGAAATCTTTTAATAAAGCGACCAAGCGCCGTGTTCCTCGAAGACAACGTGGACCTGATCGACCACCATGGTCCTTCTCAGTACCAATGTTCACGGTAGTGATTTCATCATTAAGGGTTTAACAAACCTCTCCTGCTCTTGTTCAATTAGTTGTTGCAAAATCGGAGGAATTTCGTCCTCGTCGTTTTCAGCAAAATTTTGAAAGTTCTGATTTAAGCAATAAATCAAAGGCACAGAAAAGTACTCGGCAACCACATTCACCTCATTCTCATTATGAACTTCCAAACCGTCCAATTCTTCTGTTACAACAGACTCAAAAGAGAAAGAGAAAGACGACCTGGACAGGACTGTGGCATCCGGGTTATCACCCCCAGGAATACCGGACTCAAACTCAGATGAGCTGGAACCTGATTCCGACTCACAAGACTCGGTGGAATTAGATTCCGGCTCACTACTTGACCCGGTGCTGCTCAGAAATTCCTCTTGGTACTGCCGGACGAGAGAGGGTGCGATGGATGCATCCAAAATGTTTGCAAGTAGGCCCGCAGGCGTTTCATCTCCGATCATGGACACCGAGGAGTCATCCCCCAAGCACAACTGGTTGATCGAAGGATCTGAAAGTAGACATGCCAGTGCTACCCCCATTTCAAACTCTGTGTCCGCAGGCTTCAATTCTTTGTTATGCTCAACCCCAACTGCTGGGTCTGTCTGCTCTTTAGCAACGTCATCCCCAAGCAACTGCAGGTCAAAGAAAATTTCAACCACTCGCACGCTTCTTCTCGCGTTCAACCACGGCCCGAAAACCACGTAATGGAAAATCCTCCTCCCGGACGGCGCTTAGGGTACCGAATGGGCCGATGCATCAATTCAAAGGGTTTTCATCTGCTTTTGCTTTGGCTCTTCCACCATCTCTTTCCTTTCTTACCCAATCTCCCTGGGCGATAACCCGTGCCAAAGGTATGGGGCGCGGTACTTGTCATCGCCGGACGCCCTTGCGGCCGCTCTTTCCTAATCCCATCACGAGGATATGTTGGAGCTTGTTCATGAGATACACTGCTTGGGCACTGACATATATTCCCTCGTTAGCAGCCATGATGTTCTGTACAACCTGAGCCTCAGCTAGGGTAAAGCCTGATATGAACACACCTTCCATGCCATGCTCGATCTCTAGAACAGGCGTGGATACCTCCGGGGGTGGATGGATTGATGAATTTTCGAAAAAAATGGCTACTCCCTTCCCGTAGGGGTATTTCACCATTTGATGTAAAGTAGACGATACTACCTTCACCTGATGCAGCCACGGCCGCCCCAAAAGCAAGTTGAAAGTTGCGGGAACCTCCAAGACATGGAAATCTATCTCGTGTTGTCCAGGCCCAACCTTTGTCTGAATCTTGACAGTCCCCATCACCTCTCTGCTGGTGTTGTCGTAGGCTCTAATCACTTGAGTAGTTGGCACGAAGTCCGCGGGCTTCAACCCAATTGCATATGCTGTTCTGGCTGGGTAGACGTTGATGGTAGACCCGGTATCGACAAGTACCACCGGTATCCATTTGTCCCTACACTCCACGGAGATGTAAAGGGGTTTGTTGTGGTTTGTGCCCTCAGGCAGTAGTTCTTTGTCTGAAAAGGTTAATGCCGGGGAACCTCCTCCCGGAAAAACCAGCCCAACCAGCTGTTCTGGTGTAGTGTCTACAGAGAGTTTGGCTTTGTCCATAGCTGATAAGACAGCCTTTCTATGCACCCGTGATGCCATGAGCAGTCTCCATATAGAGATGTCTGCTTGTATCTTTTTAAGCTGTTTGAGTACAGCTTCCTCCTCAAGCTGCTTCTCCTTCTACTTCTCAGCTTCTCTATCCTTCCCCGAGGCCTCTAGTTGATCTAAGTGTGGGGGTTTGAAATACCGCCCACTCCGCGTCATGTGGTCGACCTCTCCAAGGTACCAGGTGTCATCAGGTTGGTTATTCCCCCAATCTTCATCCGTGTGGGCAAGACATAAGTCCTCATCTTCCCACCACATTCCATCAGCGGCTGACAGACACCTGTTCGGCTCTGGTATGACTGTTTTTGTGCTCGCAGCACTTTCCATCCACATGCCTGCAACATTCTCGGTTCCTATGCACACAGCAGTTTCAACTCCCACATGGGCCTTCGCCTTCCTGATTCTCTCGGAATCTTCAAAACTCGCTTGTTCCAACATGACTGATTGTTCAATAATCCCTGCACTCAAAATATTCCAATCTCGGGCAAAAATCTTGACATCGACGCCCTCCGGCGATGTACTCTGCTCTTCGACCCTTCCGCCACATCGATATTCTCAACCCGCCGAGCCTGCTCGATCAAACTCTCCTATCATATCAGGTTGATCGTCCAACCACCCAGTAACTTCTGCTGAATTCTCATAATCGAACCATGCGACTGCCGCATCCTTTGGGTCTTGGTCATTGTAAAACTAGAGATCGGCAAGGTCCTCCCCCACAGCTGTTACACCATCTGTTCCCTGTCCCAAACTATCCCCGTGAATCACACACAACTCTCCCTCTGTTGGCAATTCTACTCCGGGCCCATCTTGGCCTATTGATGAAATGTAGTCATCTGGACTATATGTCTTCTCAACATAATTCCCTGATTCCGCGGACTCTGGCTCAACCACCCATTTTTCCTTTGGGATCTCCTCTCTCATGTTCTCGGTGGTCACCACCGTTGGCTCAGGTTGGGTTATAGAGATGTCCATCATGCACAAGTCGGTGCAATTGGGAAGAAACACCTCCGGTTTAGGCAGGCGGGTAGGTGTGATATAGATACTAGGGTCGTAGGACACGGCCCCAGTATGGATGAAATTGAGTCTTTTGGGTGGTGGAACTTGGTTATGTGTGGGGAGGGGATTTGTGGTAACATTGGGCTTCTCAGGAGGCAGAATCACCCCATTATCAATGAGATCTTGAATCTCATGACGTAAGAAGCACCGATCGATTGTCGTGACGTCTTTTGGTGGTATGAACAATACTTGGCTGGGTTGTGGGTAGGAGGAAGTTTTTCTGGTAGGGGCCGCGGCTCCAGGGGCTTCATATGCCCTTTTTTTATCAAAACCCCCAAAGCTTTAGATAGGGGCATATAAAGTGGAGCGAAAGTTCTGGTGTTCGGTCGGTATTTAGTTTATGGTTGCTTCCGACCGGAGAATGGTGCTGCTGCCATGGCTCTTGGTGGGGGGTTGGCGGTGACCATGCTTACTTCGGAGGCTCTCGTAGTAGTAGTGCCACTCGAGCCTGCATTAGTGTTGCGGTTGAAGGTCCTTCGGGGTTGCTCCCGATCGTTATCAATCAAGCCTTGCTTCAAGGCATCTTCAATCTGTACCCCCATTTCATGTAGGTTAGAAAAAGTAGGAAAGGGGAGTACTATCATCTTTTGCATCAACTTCGGCTGAAGATTGAACACAATCATTCGAATCTGGTCTTTGTCCGTAGGCCTCAAGGTCATCATCGAAGCCTTGGCCCTCCATCGGGTTACGAACTCTGAAAAACTCTCCTTAGGCTCTTGCCTAGTTTTCTCGAGATCACGGGTCGTAATCTCAATCTGTGTATTGTATGAGTACTGCGCGATGAAGGCCTCAGCCATTTCGTCCCAATTCCTCTTCACGTCATCTTCTAGCTTGGCATACCATATGGTCGCCACACCCGACAGGGTCCGGCCAAATAAAGACAACTTCTGAAGCCTACTGAGGCCCATTAGCCTTAGGACGTCTGAAAATAGTCTTAAGTGCACCATGGGGTCCCTAGACCCGTCAAATCGATCAATATGAGGCATTTTGAATCTGTCGGGCAGCGTCACAGCTGCATCGGTGTACCCATCTTCAATATCGGGGATAGTCTTGACCCCTTGGGATCTCTTGAATAGCTTTTCAAGCTTGCTCAACTTCAATGCGGTGGGATCAGTCTCGAACTCAAAGGGAGAGTCCGGTAGGTTGGTGGGTGTTTTTGATAGCTGAGGTTGGATTTGAGGCAAGGTTGGAGGTGGGGGTGGTCCTGTGGGAAGTTCTGTATCATTCTGAACATTGGCTGTCTCCCCGAGATTTGGAACTCCTGGTGGGGGAGGAACTTGATGCGAAGCAGATGCTCCGGTTTGCTACTCCAGCCTGGCAATTGTCTCTGCCTGTTCCTTCACAACTGTGGCCTATTGCCTGGCGAATTCTGCCTGACGGACAACATCCTGCTGCATTGTTTTCATGCTCTCTTAGAGGTGGCGCACCATCTCCTCTAAAGTAGCCATACTATCATGCCCTGGTTGAATTACTGATATATATTCTCTCTCTGTAGGTAACACGAAACCCTGATCCCTACTGAACACAGGTGGGGTAGACAAGACCCTCTCGAATCGATCACAGACCGATGTCCTTCGCCGGTCGCCCTCCGTCTAGTAACCGGGGGTAGAGAGTAGTACACTGGTTGTCCGTCTACCAAATCTTCAGATCGATGGAGTCGACGACCTCTAATCCAGGGTGCTTGGGGAATATCTGCTGGGTCAGAAGCAATTGTGCTCAACTACCTAGTAAAAAGATAAATAAAGCGTATAAATAAACAGACAATTGGATAGCATAACAGCATAAAATAAACATACAACACACGGTTGGATATCATAACACACTGCTAGTGAACCGGATACACTGTTCCTCAAATACTGATCACTGCTTCTGAATCATTGCCCCCATGTCAGAATCTGGTACCCACGGATAACTAATTCCCCAGAATATCATATCGTGCCCTCGGTAGGATACCCAAACTTGCAAACTGATATATGCATTCCCCTGTAGAGATGCACTCTAAAAGCACATAGCATGTAAAAGAGAGCCAATACACCCCTATGTTGGGATAGGGTTTCCCTGTCCTATTTTGTCAGGAGCTAGGGTTTCACTACGCACACAGCGGTTTCAAACAACCTATATCCAAGCAACCCGTCCTAGTTTGGAATGGTCACTATGGATTTCGATATGCACTAGGTCGAATGGTCAAAGGGTGCCCCAGAAACCGGGTTTGTGTTCTATATCGGCAGAGCAAGAACCGTCACCTTATGGTCATGCCTTGACAAGACAAGCCTCCAGCAAACCGCTCAGGAATAGCAGATGGCTAACACGGTGTCCTAAGCGCA
Source organism: Camellia lanceoleosa (assembly GCA_025200525.1). NCBI lineage: Eukaryota > Viridiplantae > Streptophyta > Magnoliopsida > Ericales > Theaceae > Camellia > Camellia lanceoleosa. The sequence goes on along the minus strand of CM045767.1, from coordinate 163,277,836 downwards.
CCAATGCACATGCAATGCAAAGAGACACATAAGTGTAGTCAAGACAGGATATCACGAGTTCGAGTCAAGCTCTCTATTCCCAGAATTCGCCAGAATCAGAATAAGCTCATGAGGACCTCGGTTATAGTTCGGACTCCCCTTTTTGTTTGTGTTGTGGTTCTTAATTTGAACCAAAGAGTCCAACTCTGGCTAATCGTTTTGAGAAAAACAGATTTTAAAAAGAAGTGCCAAACATGGACTGCTTTGCCAGATACAGAGTCGCCACCTAAATATTTTTTTTGAAATGGGAAATTTAGGAAACCCTGACTCGGTGCCGAAGGCCACGTCCGTCATCACCAAAGTTGTCTTGGCTCGGGAGCTTGGGTACGATTGGGGAAGGTCAGCTATGAGCACCCCCTCTCGCAAGTAGGCTAAAACACGGATTTCAACGAGTTTTTCCAACTCAAACAATCCAACCTTCACCCACAGGCATTCAAACAGTTTATCTCATATAAGCACTTAGCCACATGGTAAGCATACTGTCATGGCAACATTCACACGCATGCGATATGTTTAAGCATAAATACTTACATCGTACTCCGTGCCAAAACAATAAACTAGTTAGCAAACATGCATGTCCTAGTTCATGTTAAAGTGGCTAATGCAACACATGCAAGGATGTAGTTAGAGTAGGCTCGGCTAACCCTAAAATGGCATGTGAAATGCTACAACTATCACGTATTCAATTTGGAAATTGAAATACAATGCAGTTAGCGTGATGTACCGAGCCCGGTTCATGTAAGACAAATGTATGGATGCACGCATGCTATCATACTATATGCTAATTTAAATATGCCCTAGTCTACCATCGTAAGCAGGTAAATAAAAGGAAAGAAAGAAATGGGGGTTGGAATGCATACACACACCCACCCTTATTACAAATTCGCCCTCGCTCGGAGGGACCAAATAAATATTACAGTCCAAACAATAAATAAGTAAATTATTACAAAATTTCTAATTATCAAATTAAATCCAATATAAAAAGAAAGGGGCCTCAGCCCTGCCTCGGGGTGCGTGAATGACGCATGCTCGATCCAACTTGCCCGAAAGACTCGCACCATACCACTGCTACCTCTATTTTTACTGTCCTGCCTTTCTGAAATCTGCCAAAGTCCCAGGACACCTTCTAAGCACACTGAAGTACACCACCGGCTGGAGGAAATGACCACCGGCCGTTCAAAATGACCATCGGCTGGTTGAGATGTTATCGGCCACAAACAAATGGCCGGTCGGCACTCTCTTATGCCGGTCGGCAAACAATTCCTGCAGAAGACAGCTGACAAAGAACAAAGAGACAAGCGAGGCATGGTGTGGAATTTTGAGCATATGTAAGCATGGCCAATGCCCCCTATCATGTATGGGACTCAAGGAAGCATGACCCTTGGTCCTTAGGCCACCAATTATGCCTTTTGGTGCATGATGGCCTAAGGGACCAAGATTGCAATTCAATGTAAATATGCATGCAACACACAAATGAGAACCAAGACCCTATCATGTCAAGATCAAGGGCCTTAGTGACATGAGAATTGAGATGTGTTTTGTCACTTGAAGTACAAACACCCCTCATTTTTCACACTTGGTTTGACACCCCAAACCAAGCAATGCAATGCATGTTATGCAAACATGGCTCAACAATGCAATATGATGCTAAAATGCAAGGCATGCCAAATGCTATGCAACACATCATGTTAGGTATATAGTGCTAATCATATGGGAGGCAAATGTGATGCAACCATGGACCAAAATGCCATGAAACTAGCATGGGACAACATGTAATGAACCAAAGAAGCAACAAGCATATGATAAGCAAACAATGGTGGACTTAACCACAATGGGGCAGACCTCAAACCTCCCCAAACAGTGGCAAAAATGCCCAAAAACATGAACAAAATGCTATATAAGCATGCAAGTTAATGAGCCTAAACCTAAGGCACCAAAGAGAGCATCTTACTACCACTTACATGACCATTCATGGCATGGATTATTAGGCCAAAAACAGAGCTTCATGGCATCAAAACACACCCCAAAATCCAATGATATGGCAGCCCAAATGCCTAAACATACACACATGGGTAATCACCGAGTGTTTAAACGGTGATGTCCAAGTCTTGAGGACGGTCAAAAATGGGATGTCTACAAACATGCAAGGCAAGCATGCAACAACATGCGAAGATGGACTTAAACTAAAATGGATAGCTCTCAAACACGCCCAAATTAGTGGCCAATAGTGCTGAAATGATGACTTGAAAAGTAAGGAAATGCATGCTCATGCATTGGCCCATGACTTAAGCACAATAGCATAACTCTCAAATATGATGACGAGGTGGCAAATGTGAGAATGTAGCAATGAAGTAAGCTCTGAAATTACATTCCAAAGGATTCTAAATCATGCATATATGACAAATAAAGCATGCTAGTGGACTCAAAGCTTAAAACTAACCAAGGGACTTGTACCATGGCCATAACAAGCAAGCCCCAAAGGGCCAAGGTGACTCAAAACGGTCCCAAGGCAGGCCAAAACAAGGCTAGAAACATGCTTGAACAGGGTTAACTCATGTTAGAATGGAAGGCACAAAACATGACGCATACAAGGCCAATGAGGAGGATTGCACTACACCTACCAAAACCAAGCATGGGATGACTTTACCAACAAAAATAAGAGTCATGGAATGTCAAAATAACACCAAAAATGCACTGATACCAAGTCAACACATGCTAGAATAACAAGCTCACTCATTAGGCATGCAAGGCTAGTAAAGAGGATTTACACTACAGGTGTAAGAAGCAAATGAGGGATGCTCTAACCAAGTAAAAACAGAGCTATATCATGGCAAAATAGGACCAAATACACACTGAAATGGTGACCCAAAAGCCTAGGCAAGATGGCAAACACAATGACCAATTCTTAAGGCACAAAACACCAACTCTTCAAAGCATTGAAAGAGTGGAAAATGTGAGGCCATGGCAATGAAACATGCTCTGAAATATCATTCCAAATGATGCTAAATCATGCAAATAGCCCAAGCAATGCATGCTAGTGGCTTAGAAACTCAAGGCTAGTGAGCTAAAATGCATTATGGCTATACAAAGCATGGCATGCATGACCAAAACAACATAAATCAGACCTTAAGAATGCTAAAATATGGCCAAAAGCTTCTTGGAGTTAAGCCGAAATCACACTAGAATGATGGTCTAAAGCATGATACATATTAGGCTAGTGAATAGAAATGCACTGCAAGTGCATGGAGCATGCAAGAGGCCATCAAACCAACTTTAGACAGAGTTATGACATGCTAAATAATGACCAAAAACATGCTGAAATGGAGCCCATACATGCTTAACAGACATGCTACTTCATGAGGCATATAAGGCTAAAAGCCACAAAAAAAGTGCCTAAACTAAGCCTCAAAATGGTGGAAACACATGCTCTTTTGGAGGGCCATCAATTCAAGCAAACAAGAGAAGAGGATGGGGGACAATCCCTTCCTATTTTGAGCCTCAAAACAAGTTTTCTACCACTAAAATTCCTCTGGAATTCAGTGGTTTTAAGGCCAAAAGGATGTTGTTTGAAAAGTTTGAAAGTTAGCTCACAAGGCCTTACAAACCAAGGAGCAAAATGGAGGACAACCCCCTAGCCAATCAAGGCACAAACCAAGACTTTTAGGACTGAAAAACAAAGGAAAAACAAAGGTTTTTGTAGTTCAACACCACCCCAAAAAACAGCCCCAAAGTAGTGTGCAAAGGTGGTGACGTAAGTGTACAAAACAAATACAAAAGAGGAGAGGTGCTTACCCTTGTAGCACAGCAGCAAAACAGGTCCAAACTCTGAGCTAAAACCAGCTTTTGGAGCTCAAAATGATCCTCAAAGAACCTCAGTCCAATGGTGGTTGAGTTTGATCAAGGATTCCTAGGCAAAGGTGAGGTATATCTCCAAGTATAGCTCTTGTTATGCACACAAAGGCAAGAGAATGAGAGAAAGGCAGAGATTTGGCTCTCAAATTTCTAGAGAGAGAGGACTCTTTAGAGAGAGAGGCTCCCAAAATTGCTTCAATGTTCTAACCCCCTAGAAATGAGATATAAGGCTCTATATATAGCAAAATAAGAGCTTTTGGTCGAAATATCTCATTTGGAAATATCTGATGCAGTGCACAACAGCTGGAAAGGAAAATATCTGTCAATTCTGGGCTTTCTGGACACTTTTGGCCAACCAGCCATCTTGGGTGCCAACCGGCCATTATTTTTGGCTGATAAGATTCACTTTTGGCCGACATATAGCTGCTGAGGTCCAATTGTGGCCGATGTAGTGCCATAGAGGCCGATGGGAAAAATCAGTCCTGGTCCCTGACTTGAAGCAAGCCTAATTCCTTCATCTGGACTCCTTTTCAGGTCATTCTTGAGCCTAAACTGTAGCCCCGGAAGTCTTCTTTCCAAATTTGGAAACCTCACCTCAAAATTCCATGTGTGCTAAGAGATATCCCTCTTTTAGTGAAGGTTTCTCAGTTTCGGTCCAACCGAAATGATGCCCAACTTCAGCCAATCATATCTCCCCCATCCGGACTCGACTTTAGGAGATTCTTAAGTAAAAAATGAAGCCCCAGAAGTCTTCTTTCCAACGGTGGTGGCCTCATAGCTTAAATTCAAATATTGAAAAGGATAAGCCTAATTTAGCGAGAGCTGCTCGACTCTCTCTTAGCGATTCATGCTCATCTTCTTCTCCAACTAGGTTTCTTCACTCTTCTCCTCTTTTCTTCAACTCCAAACCCCTAAACAAGGTGTTTTGAAAGATTTTTCAAAGATTTCATCTCTCTTTCATCCATTTCCACTTCGTCCTTGCTCGGATTACCGACAAGCACACCATTTAACAAAATGCGAGCCTTAGAGCATCGTAGAAACTTTATTTCAAAAATATTTTCAAAGAGAGGGTTTTAAGGTCTAAAAACCATTCAAAATAGCTTTGGTCCAAAATGGGGTGTGAGGTTGGGATTTGACTCTCCTCTTGCCGAAGAAATCGAACTTTTGCTCTGCGCATCTTTCACTACCAAGTAAACCATCAATAGCGCCCAAGTCTTAAGGACGGTCAAAAATGGGGTGTCTACACTTGGACACGAAGAGTACGGAAAACAATGAATATTTCCTCCTCGTACAATTGGCGCCATCTATGGGATTGGGAAACCTTCAATAAAATCCTTGATTGTCCAACCAACTTGGCAATCACACAATATAAGCGCGGTCTCCCGGTCAGATATAGACTGTGGGACTTGCTTACCATGAATCAACCAACGACCATGGAGTTGCTGATGCAATGTATCAACGAGCACATCCGAGTTGAGGATGATGCGACCCGGTTACCGTGAAGGCGAATCTGGTGGCGACAAACAAAAGAGTGGCTGGAAAATTTCACATAGTCGGACATGAGGCAAACCTTCCGAGCAACCGTAATAGAGAATCAGATCACGGTTCCAACCACAACAACTGGGGTAAGGGTCGCCGCAACAACCTAGATGACTACCCTCGTGATGCCGCGAAAGATACAAAGAGAAAGTTGAACGCCTGAACAGGCATCACCACGGTTTTCAAGATCCCTATCTACCGCATACTTAGCGAAATCCGTGATGAGGCATACGTCTGGTGGCCAGCTAAGTTGGGCAACGCGCAACGAGGCTTCAATCCGAGGTACCGTTGCACCTATCATGATAAACACGGGCAACATACTGAGGATTGTGTCCCCTTAAAGCAACATTTGGAAGAGTTGGTAGCAGCCGGACACCTAGGTCGCCACATTGATGGAGACGCCAAGGTCGCGCCACATGCTTAGATCAAGCCAAGCAATTTGGCCGCTCTAGAAGCACCCCCCTAAGGCGTAATCAATGTAATTCACTGCATTGTTGAGCTAGCACGGGTATGCAAGCTCTGTGGGATAATCAAGAAGGCAGAACACATGAAAGAGGTTCACTCGGTCCAACCCGCCGTAAAGAAAGGAAAGACCGAGGTAAAAGATATGCTTAGCTTTTCAAGCAAAGATCTTGAGCGCATTCAGACACTACACAATGATACGCTGGTGGTCTCGCTTCACGTGAAGGACTTTGACATTAGGTGCATTTTGATCGATCAAGGCAGCTCGGTAAAAATAATATATTACGATGCCTTCAGGTAACTCAAGCTCAACGACAAGGACTTAGCCCCAGGGACCTCACCATGGTTGGCTTCAACTTACAACCAGAGTGGCCAGTAGAAAAGATCATCTTACCGGTCAAAGCAGGGTCAGTCATCAAGCAAGTGAAATTTTGAGTGTTAAAGATGCCCTCAACATATAGCTTGATCCTAAGCGGTGGCGTCAACTTACCACCAAGTCATAAGGTTTTCCTCTACTACCAGACTGATAGAAGAAGTCTGGAGCGACCAAGTTATGGCCAAGCAATGTTTCATGGCCGTAAATAGGAGCCAAGTTGCCAAAGGTTTCGTGTAGATGATCGAAGCACCGGAAGATCAAAATGTCCTAGATGATGTGGGTACCAGAGCCGAGGAAAAGGCGATTGAAGACTTGGTAGAGGTCTGGATCAACGAGGACAATCCTAATAAGTTCTTTCTTCTAGGATCCACCCTCACTACCTAAGAACGACTAGAGATGGTGAACTTTTTTGTGGCAAACATCGAAGTGTTTGTGTGGACGCCTTACGACAAGCATCAACCTAAGCTTCATTTACTACTAACTCAATGTTTTCCTAATGCTCGATCGGTCATCCAACGAACGCGGAGGTCGGCACTTCATTACGCTGAGGTGGGGGCTAAGGAGATGAGGAATTTGTTAGAAATCGAAACAATCCAAGAGGTGTATTACTCGCGGTGGGTCTCTAACACTATTGTGGTGCCAAAAAAGAATGGAAAATGACGGGTTTGCGTCGATTACAAAACGGTTAATCGAGCTTGCCCTAAAGACAGCTTCTCCTTGCCTCGAATTGATTAACTAGTAGATCTCACAACTGGACATAGGAGATTGAGATTTCTAGACGCCTACTGCGGCTACCACCAGATTACTATGCATGAACCAGACCAAGAAATCATTTCTTTCACAACCCCATGGGGGTTGTTCTGCTACAGAGTTATGCCCTTCGGGTTAAAAAATGTCGAGACGACCTTTCAGCGGATGGTCACCAAAATGTTCGCTCCCTTACTTGGCCGAACGATGGAAGCATATATCGACAACATGGTTGTCAAGAGCAAATGCGAAATTGACCACTTAATTGACCTAGCGGAGATGTTCGCTATCCTAAAATGCACAAGTTGTGTATGAACGCATCGAAGTGAGCCTTTGGCATGTGGTCGGGGAAATTCTTAGGTTTTCTGGTTACCAACAGTGGAATTGAGGCGGATCTCTCTTAAATCAAGGCTATACAAAAATTGAAGCAACCCAATTCAACAAAGGACGTGTAACATCTTGCTGGGATGGCAGTCGTGCTTAACCGATTTATAAGCTGGTCATCAGATTGTTGCCGCCTTTTCTTCCAAGCCTTAGAATCGAAATTTTCATAGGATAAAGAATACGACAAAGCTTTAGCCGAGCTAAAGATGCACCTATCTTCCGCTCCGTTCTTGGTCACGCCAGAGCAAGGCGAAGAACTTTACCTCTATCTGGTTGTTTCTTAACATGAGGTTAGCGCGGTCCTAGTTAGAGCGGAAGGCATACAGCACTTGCTAATTTTCTACATGAGCAAAACCTTACTCCCAGTAGAGTCAAGATACTTGCCATTAGAGAAACTTACATTGGCACTAATGATGGCCTTTAGAAAGTTAGCACATTACTTTCATACACATACGATCGTGGTGTTGATCAAGTTTCCTTTGAAAGCCTTACTTGAGTGAGCAGACTTTTTTGGTCGAATCTTGAGGTGGGCAATCGAGTTAGGGCAGTTCGATATCAAGTTTTAACCAAGGACAACCATCAAGGCTCAAGCATTGGCGGACTTCATTCCAGAATTCTCGCTTGGGATTCACCCGATTTGCCCAGTGGACCTTACTGGCGCAACTAGGTTGAGGAGGGTAGGCATCGCAAAAATTGCACAACCATTTCCCACCCCGATCCACACCAACTCTTCTAACGAGGCAAGCACGGAAAGCAACATGGCAATTGCGCGCTTGAGCAGTGAGCCACCACTTGGGGAACGACCACCTCTTGGCAATGCGCTGGTGGATTTGGGAATAACAGAGCAACCTGTTAGATCCAACACTACATCGCTACAGGGTGGATGAAGGCATGCAAGTTGCAATTTTCAATGGTGCGCTTGCCGCGAAAAAAGCCGAGTAGCCGAGCATCCCAGAACAATTGAACCTTCAAAAGTCCTAAGACCCCGCGGAATACTAGGCATAGTTTTGCTTTCACCAGATGGACTGACCATTGAACACTCCATCACACTGGGATTTCCAGCGTCAAATAATGAGGCTGAGTATGAAGCACTGCTAGTTAGACTGAAAAGCGCGCTCTGACTGAAAGCATCCGAGCTAGTGGTCTACAGCAATCTGGAGAATACAAAGCTAACGATGACAGAATGGCCAAGTACCAAACTCTGGTGAGAGAACAAATCAAGAAATTTCAAGCCATAAGAGTTTAACAAATTGGCCGAAAAGATAACGGCCAGGCAGATATGTTGGTCGGTTTGGCTTCCATGGCCAAAAAATTCAATACCCAGCCCCCTCTTGATTGAGTTCCTCCCAAGACCCAGCATAGAAGACTCAGAGCAGAAAGAAGTTGTCTGCACCAAGCTAGGTCCTTCTTAGATGAACCCCATCATTCTTTTCCTTAAAGAAAGAATCCTACTGACCGACAAGAAAGAGGCGAACAAAGTCCGGGTGAAATCAGAGCTGTTTTGGCTCTCTTCATTGAACATTTTGTATGAAAAGTCATTCACCGGTCCACACCTCAAGTGCATCCATCAAGCATAGTTGATGTTTTTTTTTTTTTTGAGATCCATGAAGAAATGTGTAGGAGCCACATCGGCGGGAGATCTCTAGCCTACCGCACTATCTCGCAAGGATACTTGTGGCCGTGCATGCAAGTAGATGCGCAAAAATACGTGAGAAAATGTGAGAAGTGCCAGAAGTTCGCCCACTAGATTCATTAACCAGCCAGAGTGCTTTTTTCCCTCACAAGTCCTTAGCCTTTTGCAATGTGGGGGCTTGACATAGTGGGACCACTCCCAACTGCACTGGGCAACCGCAAGTTCTTCATAGCGACGACAGACTACTTTACCAAATGGGTCAAAGCCGAGCCCCTGGCAATAATCAAAGAAAAAGATGTAAAGAAGTTTGTCTGGCAGAATGTGATAACGCAGTTTGGGGTCCCCAAGGCGCTGATCTCTGACAATGGCACCCAATTTGATGGAAAGTTGTTTAGGGGATTCTGCGAAGAGTTAAAGATAGAATTCTACAACTCTACGCCAGCCTACCCTCAATCGAATGGCCAAGCTGAAGCGTCAAATAAGACCATTCTGGATGGAATGAAGAAAAGACTAGAGAAAGCCAAAGGAAAGTGGACCGAGGAGCTTCCAAATGTCTTCTGGGCCTACCGAACTACACCAAGACGCTCAACTGGAGAGACCCTTTTCTCCTTAGCATATGGCATGGAGGCAGTCATGCCACTAGAGATCGGCATGCCCACCATCAGTAGTGAAAATTTTGAACCAGACTTAAATGTCGAAGCCATCGCCCTAAAATTGGACCTTGTAGAAGAACGCCGAGAAAGGGCACTGATCCACATCGTGACATACTAACAAGAGTTATCCAAGAAGTATAACAAGACAATCCACCCTAGGCAATTCAAGGTTAGGGATTGGATTCTAAAGAAGGTGATGGGCAACACCCTAGTGCCAAGTGAGGGAAAACTAGGGAAAAATTGGGAAGGGCCGTACAAGATAACTAGTCTGGCGGGCAAAAAGACATACCACCTAGAAGATTTGGGCGACAAAGCCATACCTCGGCCATGGAATGCGGCTAATTTGAAATTGTATTATTTCTGATTTGAATTTTCAATATAATTTTTGTAGAGGGCAGATGTACCCCTCTATTTTTTGGTGTAATTTTCTAGAAGATCTGTGAAATTTACATATAATAGAAACAAATTACTACACTTGAAAATTTTGTCATGATTTATGACCTATAACAACCAAGGGGGAACTTGCTCCCAGCCGATGAGGTTTTGCCCGGCTGAAGAGTTGAAGAATTGTTCAACTCTCAACTCTTAGCCAAGGAGTTTCTGCCCGGCTAAGAGAGTTAATGAACTGTTCAACTCTTACTTCTTAGCCGAGATGATTTTGTTCAGCTAGAAGAGTCGATGAACTATTCGACTCTTGCTTCTTAGCAAAGGTGATTTTTCCCGACCAAGAGGGTTGATGAATTGGGCAACTCGATGTTCTAAGTTGAGGTGATTTTGTTCGGCTAAAGGAGTTGATGAATTGCTCCTCCAAATTTGTAGCCGAGATGTTTTATCTAGCTAAATGAGTTAGTGACCTGTTCAACTCCAAGTTGGTAGCCGAGGTAATTTGCTCGGCTAAATGAGTTGATAACTTTTTCTTTTGGCAGAGGTGTTTTACCTGGCAGAAGGAGTTACTAAATTGTTTCTCTAAATTTGTAGCCGAGGTGTTTTGCCCGGCTAACTCAGTTGATGTCTTCAACTCCAATTTTTGTAGCCGAGGTGTTTTGCCCGGTTAAATGAGCTGACGAACCAAATTTCTGGCCAAGATGTTGTGCCTAGCCTAGAAAGTTAAAGTTTTGTTCAACTTTTTAATTGTGACCGTGATGATTTGCTCGATTAAATTAATGGATGATTTGTTCAGTAAATATTGCATGGTTTCAAGAAAGAAATACAAAATTGCAAATGACAAAGTTGAATATTTTCATTGATTGAGCATTTAAGTACAAACGGAGGAGCAAATAGCCCGGTTACAAAAAGCAAAAGGATAGCAAATAAAAAGCTAAACTATGGGAGGGGGGATAGATCAGCAAATTCATCTCTAGATCCGGCCACGGTGCTCTCTAGGTCAACCATGGTGATTGAATCACCGCACTCTCTTCGGTCAGCTTTATCCTGGTTGCCTTCTCCTTTGACCTCTGCCTCTTCTTGTAAAGAGTTGAAGACGTTGTTAGTATAAGACACCATATAGCCCGGCAGGAAGATGGGGGTGGAGAGGTGAACACCTCAGTCTCGAGTCCCTGGTCGAGCTTCTCGCAAGTTGCTTTCTAACTGGACTTAAAGAAGATGTCCTTGGTGGCTTCGACTTGCTTTGTGTAGCTTTCATCGGCCTCTTTGAAGCCGAGGTTAACGGCCTCATCCATCGCCTTGTCCTTTGTTTTTTTCACCTTTTCGAGCTTGGCCCTCAAGGCATCTCTCTCCTCCTCAACTCTGCTGAGCTGGCCAAGTTCCTAACATTGTCAATGTTCGTGATTTCGAGTGAAGCCTTAGCCCGACCCAACTCGGCTGAGATATTCTTCCCGGTGGGGTTTAGGTTGTTCACTTTCTGTCACAGATTGATAATACGGTCCATGACGAGGTGTTGTTTTTGGATAGCCTACAAGAAACTAGAAGTTAGCCTAATCAAGCAAGAAAACCGAGTGAACAATGGAAAATTTTTTGAAGATCACTTACCCTCGTCATTGACTTCACCGCGGACTTAACCATCCAGGTATTTGGCACGTGTTCGGTCCTAACCATGTCTTCCAGTAGAAGTAAGGACTTGATAAGATCAAAAACGAGCAGATGCTCCTTGTCCCCCTTCACAGAAGCATTCGTCGGGATCTGTTTTTCCGGATATTTCAACTTCGGTTGCAAAGCAAGAGCTGGCTCAACCTCGGTCACCTCATGTTTGATGTTGAGCTCGGTTTCCAGCGCAATGAAGGGATCAGCCAAACAGGCCCTTCTACTAACCCGGCACGACTCAATGTTTGGAGCGACCGTAAAAGCCAAAGCAATCACAGTCCTTGAGCTCTGGCCAGCGGTTGGCATAGGAGGTAGTGTAGATACCCCATTTTTGACCGTCCTCAAGACTTGGACATCACCGTTTGAACAATCGGTGATCATCCATGTTCGTGTTCGTTTTGAGTTCTCAGAGGTCTCGGCTACGTGCCTTGCCTTAGGAACTCTCAACTTGATTGTTCTGTGCTTGGTTTTGCACCAAACACTTGTTGTTTTGCTTCTGAGGGTAGAGGAAGGCTTGTTAGCCATCCCCACACCTCATCGGCCATGGCTTGAGGCCACCGGCCCTGTTTTGTTGCTACCGTCCATTGGTGATGGCCGGTTGGCACTATTTCTGGTCGGTCGACCATTTCCTTGGTCAATTTGTCATTTTTGGCTGGCCGACCACTGTTCATCTGTTTTTGGCAGATATTTTATGCCAGCTGTGATAGCTGGCATCCGTAGTGCACCCCCTCCATGCACGTGTATGGAGGGATTTCACTCTTGCTTAGCTTGTTTTGTAATCTTTGCAAGATTGGAATTCCTATAAAGGGGGAGCTTATCCTCCCTCCTTAAGGGTTCCAAAGAAGTTCCAGAGGTCTGGTTTTAGGGTTAGGAGTCTTGTATCTATCCTATCTCTATATCTCCCTCTCCTTTTGATTTGTGTGTGTATAAGGTGTGTTTATTCTTAGTTTTGCACTAAGGCACCTAGTGTTACACCATACCTTGGTTGCTGAGGTGCCAAAGGGTTGTTCTTGGAGTTCTTGGGCTGGTTTTGACCTAAGGAAGGTGCTGGAGCTCTCTTCTTGAAGAAGGTCTTCAAGGGTAAGAACCTTAACCATTTATTCCCCATTTTTGCATAAGGTTTTGACCTATCTTGCATCTATTTTTAAGCTTAGTGTATAACTAGTAAAAGTTCTGATTTTACTTGCTTTTGAACTTTGTTTAAGGTTGTTTTGAGGTTTGGGGTTGTTTGCCCCCTCATAGGCCTTGTTTGGCCTCTTTTTTGTGTTATTTTTGGTGAGCTTCGGGACCACCTTGTATTGGCCTCCGGGGATGGTGTTTTGAGGTCCTAAGAAGGAGAGGGCCATCCCCTCTCCTTGTTGTCTTCAAAACTTGTCATTTTAGCCTCATGTGTGAGCACCTTGATTAAGTCCATGTTGGCCATGTCTTAGTTGGTATTTATCGTTATTTGGCCATGTTATAGCACTGTTTTAAGTTGCTTTAGACACATCATGCATGCTTTGCATACTTGTCTTATAATGCCATAAAATTGTCTTAACATGCATCATGATGTACCATGATTTTCTAGCATGATTTTGGCTTAGCTTTGTGAAGCTTTTATGCATGTTTTAGTGTGCTTAAGGTCTGATTTTGGTTATTTGGGTCACCCATGACTTGCTTTGTATAGCTACCATGCAATCTCCCTTGTAAGCTTTGAGTATTGGATTCTCTAGCATGCTCTATTTGCATCATTTCAGTGGTTTGGCACCATTAGTTCTGTCATTTCAGTCCGTATGGCATGCTTATATGCTTGCATTTGATGCTCCTTTAGTGCTTTAAAAGGTTGATGTCTTATGCTCCATGTTTGGACCCTTGTGTATGCCATCATGTGTGGGACATTTAGATGCCATCTAAGTGTGTCTTTGACCATGTTTTGGTCTGCCTTGGGACTGTTTTGAGTCCCTTTGGCCCTTTGAGGCTTGGTTTGTATGGTCATGGCTTGAGCCCCTTGGCTAGCCTTGAGTTTTGGGTTTGGTTGCATGCTTTGCTTGATTTGTTTAATTGGTTTGGCACCTTTTCTAATATGATTTCAGAGCTTACAATGCTTGCCATTTGTCCATGTTTGCCTCCTTTTAAGTGTGCTTAAAAGTTGCCTCTTTTTGCTTAAGTATTAGACCAATCACCATGCATGTTTGTATGTGACCTTGTCCCTTATCCTTTAGCACTTTGGCCACTGTTTTGGGCCTATTTGAGAGCTGCCCAGATTGGTGTAAGTCCATCCCCGCATGTTGTTGCATGTTTTCCTTTTATGATTGTCGCATACTGGTTGCATATTTGGTGAATTACATGTTGTAGCATGCTAGTTCAATTGTGCCTCATTGTGTACTCAATCCATGACATGTTGTTGCATGATTAGGTTGTAATGCATTTGGCATGCATTCTCTCTTTTGGTCACTCAACATGTTGTTACATGTTTGAATATTGTTGCATGGTCATATGTTTGCATGTTTATTTGCATGCTCATATTGCATACTTTGCTCGCATGCTTAGGTTGCGTTTTGTATGCATGTCTTGCCTCTTGAGTCACCACGATAGAGGTTGAGTCCCTTGTTTCTTTGGTGTGCATTTCATTTAACATTGAAATTGCACACTTGGCCTCTTGGGACATTACGCATTGAAATGCGCGATTGGCGGCCCGAGGGTCGAGTACCGTACTCCCCTGAGTCTTAAACATGATAGGGAGGGTGGTTGTGCAAACATTTGCTTGAAAATGCATTGCCATGCTTTGTCTGCCCTCTGCTGGTGTCAAAATAGGGTTCTGCGGGAAGAGATGGTCGACCGACCATTCTCAGTGCCGATCGACCAACAATGGATGGCCGAGAGCATCATAGATGGTCGATGACCACTTTTCCATGGCCGGTGACCATCTCTCTTGGCCGGTGGTCTCCCACAAACCTCAAGGAGTATTTCAGATGCAACTTTGGGACTTGTGCAGTCTTCAAAGGCATAAAACAGTGCAAACAGAGGCAACTTGTGCATGGTGGTGGATTTTCGAGCGGAATCAGGCACGCATGCATTGGACCCTCTTCCCGAGTCTGTTTTACTGCCTTATTAGCTTAGTTAATTTGCTTAACTAGTTAAGTGGTCTGTAACTATTTAATTGGCTTGTTAGTTAGTTAAATTTGTACTATTCTTTTGGTCCCTCCGAGAGAGGGCGAATTGTGTAATAAGCGTGCGTGTCTGTGATGCATATCTTCCAACCCCCACTTCTTTCTCCCTTTTACTTACCTGCTTTTGATGGTTAGTATTAGGACATATTTTGATTAGCATACTTATGATAGCATGTTTGCATCCATTCATTTGTATTGCATGCACCGAGCTCGGCGCATCATACTAATTGCATGATATTTCAAATCTAACTTGAATACATGTCATCTGCTGCATTTCACATGCCATCCATAGATTAGCCGAGCCTATTCTAGCTACATTTTGCCTGCGATGCATTAGCCACCTTAACATGGACTTGGATCATACATTTGATTACTAACATGTTCCTTGTTTTAGCTTGGAGTACTAGGTGAGTGTTTATGCTTTAGCATCTCGCATGAGTGTGAATGTTAACATGAAAGCATGCTTGCCATGAGGCTAACTGCTTAGTTGATTTACTGCCTGAATGCCTGTGGGTGGAGGTTGGATTGCTTGAGTTGGAACAACTCGTTGAAATCCGTGTTTTAGCCTACTTGCGAGTAGCAAATTTCAAACTGTCTTTCAAACGAGCGGATATGCAATGCTTTGTTCCAAATTAGGCGATCTAGTCTATACTTTTGTGTTGTGCACATCACATAGTAAGATTAGCTAATTAACCGGAATAAGAATGCATAATGTTTTCAAAACTAGATATCATGGTTAGTAGAGGCCGATCTTTGATCGGGCGAGCAGGGGTGCTCACGAAGTGACCTTCCCCAATCGTACCCAAGTTCCCGAGCCGAGGTAACTTTGGTGATGACGGACACGTGGCCTTAGGCATGAGTCAGGGTTTTCTAAATTCCCCCAAAAAATATTTAGGTGGCGACTCTGTATCTGGCAAAGCAGTCCATGTTTGGCACTTCTTTAAAAAAATTTGTTTTCCAAAACGATTTGCCAGATTTGGACTCTTTGGTGATTTATCAATCTCACATTGCACATTGTGAGATCAGATTAAGAACCGTGACACAAAACGAGGCCGAACTGTGGAAGACCACGGAGGCCCGAGGACGCGTCCACAGTTTCTGGCAACTCTGCTGGGGAGTTTAGAGAGCTTGACTCGAACTTATGATATCTTGTTTTGATTACACTCATGTGTTTCTTTGCATTGCATGTGCATTGGTGCGCCTAAGTCACAATGTTTTCCATCTGCTATTCTGAACGGTTTGTCGGAGGCTCGCTTCGAGAAGTGTGCCATAAGGCTGACCAGTTACGGGCTCTGCCACGATGGGAACACAAACCCCGGTTGTCACCGGGGCACCCTTTTGACCATTCGACCTAGTGCATGTTCGGAATCCATAGTGACCATTCCAAGCTAGGACAAGTTGCTACCCGATTATAGGTTGTTTGAAACCGCTGTGTGCGTAGTGAAACCATAGCTCCTGACAAAATAGGACAGGGAAACCCTACCCCAAAATAGGGGTGTTTTGGCTCTTGCTTGCTTGTTATATGCTTTTTGAGTTGACCTCTACAGGTAATGCATATATCAGTTTGCAAGTCTGAGTATCAGGCCTGAGGGTATCAGTATCAATGTTTTGAGGAATCAGTTATATTTGCGAATTATCGATTCATTTTTGGGACACTGATTTTGGGGAACAGTGATCAGTAGTAGAGTACAGTTATTCAGCTATGCTTGTGTCTGCTTACGATTGGGCAAAAATCTTTGGATGTTTTCTTTTCGATTAGATTTAGTATGAATAGCGGTGTTCTCCTTTTCTGAGGCAAGACAGACATCTGATCCGTCAGTCACCGTTCAGTTCAGCGGACTTATGATAACGCAAAGTTCAGAGGAAATTGTGGTTATGGCAGCCGCATTAGACCAAGGAATCATCTTGCAGGATAAGACCAATGTTGATGTACCGCATCCGCCTAGGTCGCCTGTCGCGCAACCGGTCTGGACGCCCCAGTTGTTTCAAGCTTATGAGCCCACCATGTTTGAGTTGATGGGAATGATTGGTGACCTTCAGAGGTCTGCGGCTGATCTCGCCTATGGAATATCAGCTTCCCCACCAACTACATCGTATGTCGGGAATTTTGTACCGCAGGAGCCCCCACTACTGGAGTGAATTGTAATCGAGCTCAGCCAACCTGAGGCTGTCTCAAGCTATGGCCATGACATGTCAACAATAACCGGGTTTTGCTCTGATATAGCAACCCAAACCCTCGATCAAGCTGAGGCTAGAGGTAAGAACAAAGTGGGAACAAATGCTGATCCCGTTGAACAACTGCTGTGGGCAGTCGAGGCTTTGAAAGCCGGAGGATTGAGTAAACAACAAATATTCGCAGTTGTGGCTAAAACTGTGGATGACGCTTTCCCCGCTCCAATCGAGGGTAGTTCGAGCCGGGCAGAAAATCAGGATAGGAATCGTCATACCAGAACCGTTCCCTCCAATCCTAACTCTGCACCTGGAAAGGATCAGAAAGCCAAGGCAGCACCTACCGATCCTTTTGCTAGTGCGTTCGGCAAAAGTCAGCAAACCTCGAAGTATCTACCTCGAGGTCGCAGGGTATTCCACGCCCTTTATATGCCTTTGTCTAAGGCGCTCCAGATTCTTGCCGAAAAGGGCCATCTTAGACCCCTTGAGCCTCGGCCTCTCCCAAAGAATCTCCCTCCCTCACATGATGCTACCTTGTACTGCGCGTATCACCAGCAAACCGGTCATGGCACCGACAACTGTTTCCGTCTTCGTCATGAAGTACATGATTTGATCGACAATAAGGTCATCCTCCCACCTACCTCAGCAAAGTCTGTCACTGCTGAGTTGTTAGATTTCGAGGATACTACAAATATGTGATCAGGAGTTGGTCCATCTGCGGGTGCCGCTCAATTTACTTCAGATGTGGCGTATAGCACGCACTTTGGAGCATTTGTGAATGCTATTTTTATACTTTCTGACTTGGGTATTCAGTCAGTTTTGTTATCTTGTATATAGGCAGTCTTTTTGTACTACGTCGATCAGGTCTGTCTTGTTGTGTCGAGCCAATCTTGTTGTGCAAAAGTTCGGTGATTTCGGGGGTGTTACCTCGGATATCACTCTTTTGTTTTGTGTTTATCTTTTTGCTTTCTTTCGAGTCTGTTTCTGCCATGGAGCCAGTTGCAATAGAAGTTTTGAATGAAACAGCCGTAATTTTCACATGCTTGTGTTTGCTTCTATCTTGCGCCAGTTGTGCTAAAAGTTTGAAAGAAACGACAGTGCATTTCACCTGCTCTTTTGTGCCTTGAACTCATTACATCGACCTAAGCTTTTTTTCAAAAACTCTTTTTGAACACTGCAGTGAAAACAAAGAGGAAGGAATTCCTCGGGATTTGCAAAAAATTTGATCAATCGAGAGAAAGAGAGGCATGTTAAGCCCTTAATGAGTGAGATCATGCTTGTTAGTGTGAGTACTGGGAAGGATCCTGGCTTAATCCAGATTGGTTCCACACTATCTTTAGTGCGAGCGATTTGTCGCTTTCTTAAAAGATTTCAAAAAATGTTTTGCACGGTCCTGTGAAGACCTGTGTGGAATCGCTCTTAAGATTGTGCAGCCTAGGATCGCTCACAGCCACGAGACTCGACCCCTTGCTTTCGAACCTTGAACTTAGATTCAGAATATTCAACGACCAACCACAATGTGAGGCTTGTATGGCCAGATCAGAAGCACCCCTCGAACAAGGGGCAAAAGACATCAGAGAATGTACTCGAAGAGTCCACGACGAAGATCGGTAAGAATGCCAAATCCCAGAAGGGAAGAAAGAAGAAGGTATCGCTAAAAGACAATTGAGTTCCAATCCACGACACTAGGAGCAAATTTAGCCCCCCATTAGATGGACTCCTATATCGTCAGTGAACAGCATCCGTTCTCTTGGATTCAGATGACTTCAAGATCTTAAAAACCATTTGGCATGGACCAAGCTACACTTTTACCCTTGAGAGGCTCGCTGGGCCGAAAACCCGAAAGGGCGGCCCAGGCAAAAGTTAGAGTAAAAAGAAAAGAAAAAAAAAAGAACAAAAAAAGAAAAATGCAAAGAATGAAAAGAAAAGAAGAAAAAAGAAGAAAAGAAATGAAAAGAATTAAAAAGAAAAGAAAAACAAAGCTCACAAGGTTGAAAACCCGGAAGGGTGGCCTTGGCAAAAGTTAGAGCGTAGAAGGTGAGGGTTAATACACGAGTGTACCTTACCCTGAACTACGTAAAGCTTGATTCCCATGTTTGGGATACGTAGGCAACTTCATCCTAAAGTCCAACTACAAACACTTCCAAATCGATTATGTCCATGTAATGGTTTTAATCATCTTTGCCTTCTCTGTATCCGAGAATTTGGTTGTGTTCGTCACTCTGAGGACTGACTACAATGCGTCGCGATGCCATTCAGACAAAGGGCAACTTTTCGTTGCCATACAGTGTGCTGCAGTGCTATTCAAACAAGGGGCAACTTTCCGTTGCCATGCAGCTCTCTTCAAGCAAGGGGTAATTTTCCTTCGGATCCAATGTTGTGCATCTCGAGAGTAGGTTCCGTGCTCGTGGAGCACTGGCTGTTTGGCAAAATGGTTTTTGAGAATTTTTTACTGAGGTTGACTAATTTCTTGAAAATTATTCCATCTTTTCCAAAACTGAACCATTTCTTGGACCCAAAAAAGGAAAATTTCCAGTGCTCATAGCCTGACTTGCGTGATTTTGAATCAAAAAATCGAACAAGCATGCTAATCTGCCTCCCATTTTGGTCAAAATTGTTTTAGTAGAAAAGAAAAAAAATGGTCAAAATAATGAACTAGGGGCACAGTTGAGTCAGACTTCCTGTCTTTCCCCCGTTGTCAATGCATTTGCCAGAAAAGGCACCATACTTGCCGGAAAGGGCCCTCTACTCGCCACAAAGGGCACAGCGGAAGCTAACAAGCAAAAGGGCTGAAAGCTCTCAACATCCTCCAAGCAACGAGGTATCAAGCCAAGCGCGAAGCACGAATTCGAGTGGATCAGGATACTCCACTCCCTTATCCGAGGCATCGACTAAATGTCACCGGAGGAGTAGCCGCGAGTTGATAATGTTGGGCATGAACCCACAACTTCTCCTTTATCCGTCAACCACCCAGGGAAGGGATTAAAAAATAAGAGATTGAAGAATAGAGAGATGTGCGATGAGAGAAAAAGTGAGAACAGGGGTTTTTCAGAAAAATAGAGATTGAGTGCCAGAGTGATGTGAGAATCACAAATGAGAAAGGGTGGGAAACAATACCCGAAGAAACTGGCTCCTCGTGACTAGGAGGTCTCTTCCCTTTGTAACATGTCTGTGTGTCGTGTCTTCTGTTGTTTTGTCCATCTCTTGTTTTGAGTCGTCTCGAGTATTACTCGATGTGTTTAGGTCATGTACCTTTTGTTAAGTCGTAGTATGCTGTGTTCAGTTGTAGACTCAATACCCAGTTGAGAACCCTTTTCTCATTTTCAAAAAATCGTTTTGTGCTTAGAGTGCTATGCCATTCTCCACATTTGTGCAAAGCAAGACTAGTTCTTTCAACGATCGCAGGGTTTGACCCATGTCATGTCAAAATAGTAAAACCTGGGCCCATCTGAAGCTTTTTTTGTGTTTTGGATTGCGAAGCAAAAGAAGAAAGGGAAAATTTGGAGCATCTGAGTGTGTTTCAATTTCTGCCGATTCCACCTTTGTATTTCGTCTTTTCAGATTGGACTGTTTGTTTAGGATTCGCCGTGTGCAGAATGAACCAAGCGCTGTGTTATGAGCTGTATGTTCAGAATGAGCAGTATTGTTGTATGAGTTGTTTTGTCGTTGGCTGGTTCATTACCTGGTTATTACGATGCAAGTGTTCTAATTCTCAAACAAAAGATCAATCTCACTTACATTGTTATGTAATGTGATGCAATGCGATGCGATGTGATGTACAAATGTAACACTTTCTTTTTTTAAACAAAAACCTTGTTTCATTGCATCATCTTTTCAAGTACATAGCTTTGAAGAGAATAAAACCTCTCTGCGACAGTACAGTGCGCTCAAGCTACCAGTAAAAAGAAAAGTAAAACAAAAAGAAGAAAAGCAGCAAAAATCTAGATCAACGCCAAGTGGTCTCAGGCCTGAGGGCTTGTCCTCATCCTCTTCCTGGACGAAGGTCCAGGAGCATCATCGCCAGCTCCATAGTCTGAGCCCGAGTCATCTCCGGTCTCCTCCTCAGACAACTCTGCCTCTGCCTCCGCCTCCGCCTCAGACTCATCATCGTCGGGAACCGGTGCTCGAGAGCTGCTCCCAACATGAGTGCGCCCCGCTTTGGTGCGGGGATATACTGTACCTCCTCTCCCTGCTCCTCGGGCAGGTGCAGATGGTTCTGCTGGAGCACCCCATGCAGTCGGAATCTGGAATAGAAGCTGAAAAGCACAAATGACAAACGCATTAGTATGCTACGCAAAAGGAGGGTATAAATATCAAGTATGAATCTGATGAACAGGTATCAATGCGAGAATCGTGATTGAGTACGATGTATGAATCGTGAAGCAGGTATCAATGCGTAATGCTAAATCTGATTGAAGTCTTGTGAGCAGGCGAATATCGGTCAATGCAATGACTAACTAAGTGCAATGTATGAATGGCATGAGCAATGCTGTGAACAGTCTGCGGGTTACAGTGTATCAAATGCCGTAAGGGCCATGTATCAAGTGCTGTGTTGATAGTGCAAAGCATCAGATTATGTGAAACAGTTTATGTAGAGTTTGAGACTGTGGTCAGAAAAGCCTACCGGGATACTATAAATGGCCAGTAGGTCGAGGCTCCGCTGAAGTATCCCCATCACGAAGGCGGTTAACTCCAGGGATTGGCGAGTATACTCGGAGGAAGCCTGCAAAAATGTGCATCAGTATTCTGCGGAATATTAAATGGAATGAAATGAAATGATGGTACAGAATACAAAATGCAATGGTACATAGCGGGGGCAAGTCGTAGAACCCGACTAACTCATGATCAGCCGGAGGGGGAGTGATGGGGATCTGATAAGTCTCCCCACCCTGCCCTCTGCATGTCATCATCGTAGGTAGCGCTGGCCACCCAACTCTCTGCCCTCTCCAGAACCCACTCCTACCACGGGCTCGAGCCATCCTCGGTGCTCCTGCTCCTGCTCCTGCTCCTGCTCCAGCCGCTCGGCCGCCACTACTCAGAGGCCACATGATATAGGTCTGAACGTACTCTGCGTAGTCGCCCTCGCCTCTAAAACGCTCCGTATCCTAGCCGATCGTGTAGTCTGCTATCTTCTCGAGAGTGTACCTCTCGGTATGCCTCATATGAGTAGGAGGTAGCTCCGGAACTGTCTGCTCTGGCACGCCTAAGGTCTGCCGTAAGAAGCGCTCGCCTAGGTACCAAGCCCGATAGACTGGACCCTCTAGCAAAATCCTGAACCGGGAGGTCTCCTGAGCGCCCTCATACCGTTCCCGTACTGCTATAGGCAATGAGGCCCATGGCTGCCAGGTGATCTGCAAACAAAATACAGTTTGTTATCTACTGCTATTGAAAATGCAATGCAAAGCGAAGCTTAAATGAATTGTAATGTTTGACATACCTCTACTGCGGTGATGGTATCGAAATAGCGGCGAAAGAATATGAAAGACTCCCGAGGCCTCCGTTCGCACCTCACGTCGAAGCGGTGGAAGAATGGGATCATGGGAGGCATCTCCTCCTCTGGTACTGGGGCAAGCCTCGGGAAGTAGGCGTATACCCACAACTACAGTGTGACAGAATAGATATCAGTATGCTTATCAGATAAAACAGAATACAGAATAAAGCAGAAGGCGCAGAACCATGCATTAAGCAGTGCATTGTGCAGAGTGTACAGTCCATGCAGTATACAGTCAATGTAACGCAGATTGCGTATTCGCAGTATGTGCAGTGTACAGTCAGTTGGCAGCAGATTGTGCAGTATATGAAGTATTATGCAAATGTGTGCAGTGTGTAAAGTAGATTATATGTGTGCCATGTGTGTAGTATATGACTAGTGTGAAGTAGGCCGTAGTGTGTTCAGAGTACGGAGTACAGATAATGTAAAGCAGAAATGTAAAACAAAGAAGAAAATGTACCTCCCAAGCCCGCCAGTAGCCTCCGAGCAACTGTCCGCTGAGGCGGGAGGATGAACTCATATAGCCGTAGAGTGTGGCCAAGCCTGCGCCATCCCAGTCGTAGCCGCGGATCCTGGTCATGTCAACCAGTGCACTCAGCAGGCAAAGGGGCACGGTGTTCGCCCGATCGACGAAGAGAGTGGTCCCCAGCAGGAACATCAAAAAGCCGCGTGTGTACTGCTCCTCCTCCTCCTGAGTGGTAGGCGCCTGGATCCTGAAGTGGTCCTCGAACCACGAGTATCGTACAAATCCTGGACGAGCAAGAGGTGGTAGGGTGCCAAGCAGGTACATCTGAGCGGCCTCCCACTCATCCATATCCATATCAAAGGGGATCGGATCACCCCCTACCCGATGCCGGTAAGCATCGAGAAGTCAAAGAGAGTCATCGTCATGTCTCCCGTGGCCGAAAAGTGAAAGGAGTCAGTGGTGTCCCACCACCTCTCCACCAAAGCAGCAAGAAGAGGTCTGCTCGCAGTATGGCGTGAGAGCCCCATGCAGAAAGTGTCGAAGCCGGCCTAGTCAACGATACGGCGAACCGCCTCAGTCCATGTACCATCCCCGGGCCATGACGTTCCCATACCCTTAGAAGGCATGGGAATCCCCCTGTGGTCAAAACAAACAGTTGCGAAGCAGTGTTACAAATACAGTGTTAAATGCACTCAGGATCAGCGAAAATGCAGTGCATGTGTGCACGTTTCCAATTAAACAGATATCGAGTGCGGATGTGCTCGTAGTGAACTACAGCATATGATGTATCAATACAACGTGTGTGCGCATGTTCAGATTCAAAAAGATACTGGGTACCGGTGTGCTCATAGTGAACTACAGCATATGATGCATCAATGCAGCGTGTGCGCACGTGTTCAGATTCAAACAGATATCGGGTGTGGATGTGTTCGCAGTAAACTACAGCATGTGGTGTATCAGTGTATCCGGGCCAAGCAGTTAAAGAACGGGATCGACTATTGTAGTTATGTTCTACATTGCGAAAAATGAAACGGGGAAGAGTATACCTCGAAAGCGCCGTAAGACAGATGTAACTTTGGCTCACGCAGTAGAAGCTCTGGTGGCACGCCCCTGGCAAAACTCCTGAACTGGCGAAGTCCGTCGGGAGGCAACACGTGAATCGCCGGCCTGTAGGTCGTCGGGTTGAACAGTCGAACGCTTAAAGGCAAGAGCTCGGCCTCGGGATCCATATCTTGCTCCGGGGGAGTCCGGCATCGTGGGAGATCGTCTGCCATGCCGAGAATGGTGTGAAAATGGCCGGAGGTGTGAAAACCAGGTGAGAATGTGAAAAGTCAACTGAAAAGTCAATCCCGAGAGGGGAAAAAATGGTCGGAAAGGTCGAGGTCCGGAAAGGGCACAAAGATTGAGGTAAACTCGAGGAAAACAAACCCCGAGTGGTGAAAATCGAGCAAGAGACACCGAAACTAAGATTTGTTTGGTTCAAAACGTGCGAAACGGTGAGGGTTTCACGAATCAAACTTTGAAACGGGCCCGAAAATCGAGGAAAAACGAAGAATGACGGTTGGGAAATAACCTAAAGAGAGAGGGGAGAGATTTTCGACCAAGAGGCAAGTGAAGAAATAGGGCTAGAAGCCCTATATTTAAAGACCCATGGCCAAAAGGACAAAATTGCCCCGAACAGGCATTTTTGGCCGGTCGGCCACATTGTTGGCCAGTCGGCCAAATAGATGGCCGGTGGCCTTATTTTGTGGCCGGTGGATGGCCGGTGGTCTCCCCTGATGGCCGGTGAACCTCCTACACCCTTGTTTGGGTCATTGATGTGGTTTGGGACCTTCTTTGCTCAACACAGTGCAAGAGAGTGCATTTCCGAAGCTTGACTGGCCTTCGCGTTGACCTCGAGCCGTGTCTTCTGTGCATGGTACTTGATACGTATGCAGTGTATCCTTTTGGCATCCTTTTTGTCTCTTGCGAGATTCGGAAGTTGCTCCACATGCGTTACGTTACAACATTTTGTTATGAACGCGCGTGATTTATACGTCATTTCACTCACATTGTTATGCACACTTTTTGTGCGTTGTCACAACACTCCATGCTTGCATTGTTATGCATCTTCTTTAGGTAACATTGTCATGCGTACCTCACATGCATTGTCATGCACTTCTACTCGCGTTATTATGCACGTATGTTATGCATTGTCACGCACGCCACACTTGCATTGTCATGCATTTCTTTAGGTTGCATTGTCTTGCATCCTCCCGCTCACATTATTGCATTCTTAGGATGCATTGTCATGCATCTCCCCTATCCGCGTTGTTTCGCATTCTTAGGTTGCATTGTCTTGCATCCTCCCGCCCATATTGCATTCTTAGGATGCATTATCATGCATCTCCCGTCCACCCGCATTGTTTTGCATTCTTAGGTTGCATTGTCTTGCATACTCGCGTTGTTTCGCATTCTTAGGTTGCATTGTCTTGCATCCTCCCGCTCATATTGCATTCTTAGGATGCATTATCATGCATCTCCCGTCCACCCGCATTGTTTCACATTCTTAGGTTGCATTGTCTTGCATCCTCCCGCCCATATTGCATTCTTAGGATGCATTGTCATGCCTCTCCCCCATCCGCGTTGTTTCACATTCTTGGGTTGCATTGTCTTGCATCCTCCCGCCCATATTGCATTCTTAGGATGCATTGTCATGCATCTCCCCCATCCGCGTTGTTTAGCATTCTTAGGTTGCATTGTCTTGCATCCTCCCGCTTATATTGCATTCTTAGGATGCATTGTCATGCATCTCCCCCATCCGCGTTGTTTCGCATTCTTAGGTTACATTGTCTTGCATCCTTCTGTCCATATTGCATTCTTAGGATCCATTGTCATGCATCTCCCCCACCCGCGTTGTTTCGCATTCTTAGGTTGCATTGTCTTGCATCCTCCCATCCACCCGCGTTGTTTCGCATTCTTAGGTTGCATTGTCTTGCATCCTCCCCCCTATCTGCGTTGTTTCGTATTCTTAGGTTGCATTGTCTTGCATCCTCCCGTCCACCACGATGTTTCGCATTCTTAGGTTGCATTGTCTTGCATCCTTCCACCCGTGTTGTTTCGCATTCTTAGGTTGCATTGCACCCTTCCGTTCAAGTTCCTATACACATTGCATGCGTTCTCGCGTTATGCTTTACTTATATGTGTTCAAGTTTCTATACACATTGCATGCGTTGTCGCGTTATGCTTTACTTATATGTGTTCAAGTTCCTATACACATTGCATGCGTTGTCGCGTTATGTTTTACTTATATGTGTTCAAGTTCCTATGCACATTGCATGCATTGTCGCGTTATGTTTTACTTATGTGTTCAAGTTCCTATACACATTGCATGCGTTGTCGCGTTATGCTTTACTTATATGTATTCAAGTTCCTATACACATTGCATGCGTTGTCGCGTTATGCTTTACTTATATGTGTTTATGTTTCAACCTGCATTGTCATGCATTCTTCACCTGTGTCGACACGCATGTTTCGCGTCCACCTGCATTGTCATGCATTCTTCACTTGCGTCGACACGCATGTTTCCCTTCCACATGCATTGTCATGCATTCTTCACTTGCGTCGACATGCATGTTTCCCTTCCACATGCATTGTCATGCATTCTTCACTTGCGTCGACATGCATGTTTCGCTTCCACCTGCATTGTCATGCATTCTTCACTTGCGTCGACACGCATGTTTCGCCTCCACTTGCATTGTACATAGCATGCATTGCATACACTGCATTGTACATAGTTTCCATTCCATTGCATATAGAATATATATTGCATTGTAATTTGCATGAATTTGCTGCATTATCCATCTATTGTTTGCGCCTTTCCATGTTGAGCTTGGTCTTGTATGTGCCCGTACTTTTCACGTTGAAGCACGGTTATGATATTATGTGTACGCACCTAGTGTTGTGGGTGACGGCACTATTTCTGTGTCAAACGCAGTTTGTATGTGTCCATGCCTTTCCTAGGCAAGATACGATTTGGCCACGCGCCTTATCCACTGCATTCATGGCATTGTAGTGTAGTTTGTTGCATCCAGTATTTAGGATCATGGTCTTTCCTGAGCAGAGCATGCCTCACTTATATCATCCCACCCAATTACTTGTATCTTGTGTTCCGTCTACACACACATAGTTCTGCATGTGTACGCGCCTATTCTACTGATGGGATTGTGGTTTGATGGTGTCAGCACCTTTTCTATGGTAGACGGATTTTGCATCTCCATCATCTTTATGATATTTGTGTGGTTTTGTACGGCTTATGGTTTGATCATCTCAAATGCATTGCATATCATTTGCATTGCATATCATTTGCATTGTTTATACACAGTTTTGTAAATATTGCATTATCATGCATCCATTCCGCATTGTTATGCGCCACGCATAGGTTGCATTGTCATGCACCCCTTCACTCACGTTGTCACGCAATTTTAGATTGCATTGTTATGCATGTTGCTAACGATATTGTACCTGTTAAGTTTCTTTCTTTTTCAGCCACGATATTGTATGTACGATTCATTTGAAGCTGGCACGACTAGACGAACCGGACAGGTATCGTATCCTCCTTGTGAGACGTAGCGAGAATTGAATGATTCTCCTACGCCCTCTCTGCATTGTAGTGTAGTTTGGTTTATGCTAGCTTAAAACTGTTGCATGATTTTCTTTGTTACAACTTTCTTAGCATGATCATAAGTTATGCTCGGCTTTGTGCATCGGCTTTGTGCATTGTTTTGTATTTTGCCCCTGCCCTCGAGCGCATATCTTTATCTGTAGCTTGTATGCTTTGTCTAAGTCTTCGGCCTTATCAAAAATGGGTCGTCTCTGGGCTTTGACACTTACTCCCGTCATTCTTATGACTTCTATCAAAGAGGGGCAACTGTAGACACCCCATTTTTGACCGTCCTCAAGACTTGGACGTCACCGTTTGAACACTCGGTGATCATCCATGTTCGTGTTCATTTTGAGTTCTCGGAGGTCTCGGTTACGTACCTTGCCTTAGGAACTCTCAACTTCACTGTTCTGTGCTTGGTTTTGCACCAAACACATGTTGTTTTGCTTCTGAGGGTAGAGGAAGGCTTATTAGCCATCCCCACACCTCACCGACCATGGCTTGAGGCCACCGGCCCTGTTTTGTTGCTACCGGCCATTGGTGATGGCCAGTCGGCACTATTTCTGGTCGGTCGACCATTTCCTTGGTCAATTTGTCATTTTTGGCTGGCCAACCACTGTTCATCTGCTTTTGGCAGATATTTTATGCCAGCTGTGATAGCTGGCATCCGCAATGCACCCCCTCCATACACGTGTATGGAGGGATTTCACTCTTGCTTAGCTTGTTTTGTAAGCTTTGCAAGATTGGAATTCCTATAAAGGGTGGGCTTCTCCTCCCTCCTTAAGGGTTCCAAAGAAGTTCCAGAGGTCTGGTTTTAGGGTTAGGAGTCTTGTATCTATCCTATCTCTATATCTCCCTCTCCTTTTGATTTGTGTGTGTATAAGGTGTGTTTGTTCTTAGTTTTGCACTAAGACACCTAGTGTTACACCATACCTTGGTTGCTGAGGTGCCAAAGGGTTGTTCTTGGAGTTCTTGGGCTGGTTTTGACCTAAGGAAGGTGCTGGAGCTCTCTTCTTGAAGAAGGTCTTCAAGGGTAAGAACCTTACCCCTTTATTTCCCATTTTTGCACAAGGTTTTGACATATCTTGCATCTGTTTTTAAGCTTATTGTATAACTAGTAAAAGTTCTGATTTTACTTTCTTTTGAACTTTGCTTAAGGTTGTTTTGAGGTTTGGGGTTGTTTGCCCCCTCATAGGCCTTGTTTGGCCTCCTTTTTGTGCTATTTTTGGTGAGCTCTGGGACCACCTTGTATTGGCCTCCTCACCACTGAAATCTAGAGGGATTTCAGTGGTGGGGATGGTGTTTTGAGGTCCTAAGAAGGAGAGGGCCATCCCCTCTCCTTGTTGTCTTCAAAACTTGTCATTTTAGCCTCATGTGTGAGCACCTTGATTAAGTCCATGTTGGCCATGTCTTAGTTGGTATTTGTGGTTATTTTGCCATGTTATAGCACTATTTTAAGTTGGTTTAGACACATCATGCATGCTTTGCATACTTGTCTTGTAATGCCATGAAATTGCCTTAATATTCATCATGATGTACCATGACTTTCTAGCATGATTTTGGCTTAGCTTTGTGAAGCTTTTATGCATGTTTTGGTGTGCTTAAGGTCTGATTTTGGTTATTTGGGTCACCCATGACTTGCTTTGTATAGCTACCATGCAATCTCCCTTGTAAGCTTTGAGTGTTGGATTCTCTAGCATGCTCTATTTGCATCATTTCAGTGGTTTGGCACCATTAGTTCTGTCATTTCAGTCCGTATGGCATGCTTATATGCTTGCATTTGATGCTCCTTTAGTGCTTTAAAAGGTTGATGTCTTATACTCCATGTTTGGACCCTTGTGTATGCCATCATGTGTGGGACATTTAGATGCCATCTAAGTGTGTCTTTGACCTTATTTTGGTCTGCCTTGGGAATGTTTTGAGTCCCTTTGGCCCTTTGAGGCTTGGTTTGTATGGTCATGGCTTGCGCCCCTTGGCTAGCCTTGAGTTTTGGGTTTGGTTACATGCTTTGCTTGGTTTGGTTACATGCTTTGCTTGATTTGTTTAACTGGTTTGGCACCTTTTCTAATATGATTTCAGAGCTTACAATGCTTGCCATTTGTCCATGTTTGCCTCCTTTTAAGTGTGCTTAAAACTTGCCTCTTTTTGCTTAAGTATTAGACCAATCACCATGCATGTTTGTATGTGACCTTGTCCCTTATCCTTTAGCACTTTGGCCACTGTTTTGGGCCTATTTGAGAGCTGCCCAGATTGGTGTAAGTCCATCCCCGCATGTTGTTGCATGTTTTCCTTTTATGATTGTCACATACTTGTTGCATATTTGGTGAATTACATGTTGTAGCATGCTAGTTCAATTGTGCCTCATTGTGTACTCAATCCATGACATGTTGTTGCATGATTAGGTTGTAATGCATTTGGCATGCATTTTCTCTTTTGGTCACTCAACATGTTGTTACATGTTTGAATATTGTTGCATGCTCACATGCTTGCATGTTTGTTTGCATGCTCATATTGCATACTTAGCTCGCATGCTTAGGTTGCATTTTGCATGCATGTCTTGCCTCTTGAGTCACCACGACAGAGGTTGGGTCCCTTGTTTGTTTGGTGTGCATTTCATTTAACATTGAAATTGCATACTTAGCCTCTTGGGCCATTACGCATTGAAATGCGCGATTGGTGGCCCGAGGGTCGAGTACCATACTCCCCTGAGTCTTAAACATGATAGGGAGGGTGGTTGTGCAAACATTTGCTTGAAAATGCATTGCCATGCTTTGTCTGCCCTCTGCTACTGTCAAAATAGGGTTCTACAGGAAGAAATGGTCGACCGACCATTCTCAGTGCCGATCGACCAACAATGGATGGCCGAGAGCATCATAGATGGTCGATGACCACTTTTCCATTGCCGGTGACCATTCCTCTTGGCCAGTGGTCTCCCATAACCCTCAGGGAGTATTTCAGAAGCAACTTTTGGACTTGTGCAGTCTTCAAAGGCATAAAACAGTGCAAACAGAGGCAGCTTGTGCATGGTGGTGGATTTCCGAGCGGAACTAAGCATGCATGCATTGGACCTTCTTCCCGAGGCTGTTTTACCGCCTTATTAACTTAGTTAATTTGCTTAACTAGTTAAGTGGTCTGTAACTATTTAATTAGCTTGTTAGTTAGTTAAATTTGTACTATTCTCTTGGTCTCTCCGAGAGAGGGCGAATTGTGTAATAAGCGTGCGTGTGTGTGATGCATGTCTTCCAACCCCCACTTCTTTCTCCCTTTTACTTACCTGCTTTTGATGGTTAGTATTAGGACATATTTTGATTAGCATACTTATGATAGCATGTTTGTATCCATTCATTTGTATTGCATGCACCAGGCTCGGCGCATCATACTAATTGCATGATATTTCAAATCTAACTTGAATACATGTCATCTGCTGCATTTCACATGCCATCCATAGATTAGCCGAGCCTATTCTAGCTACATTTTGCCTGTGATGCATTAGCCACCTTAACATGGACTTGGATCATACATTTGACTACTAACATGTTCCTTGTTTTGGCTTGGAGTACTAGGTGAGTGTTTATGCTTTAGCATCTCGCATGAGTGTAAATGTTAACATGAAAGCATGGTTGCCATGAGGCTAACTGCTTAGTTGATTTACTGCCTGAATGCCTGTAGGTGGAGTTTGGATTGCTTGAGTTGGAACAACTCGTTGAAATCCGTGTTTTAGCCTACTTGCGAGTAGCAAATTTCAAACTGTCTTTCAAATGAGCGGATATGCAATGTTTTGTTCCAAATTAGGCGATCTAGTCTATACTTTTGTGTTGTGCGCATCACATAGTAAGATTAGCTAATTAACCGGAATAAGAAAGCATAATGTTTTCAAAACTAGATATCACGGTTAGTAGAGGCCGATCTTTGATCGGGCGAGCGGGGGTGCTCACGAAGTGACCTTCCCCAATCGTACCCAAGTTCCTAAGCCGAAGCAACTTTGGTGATGACGGAGACATGGCCTTAGGCACAAGTCAGGGTTTCCTAAATTCCCCCCAAAAATATTTAGGTGGCGACTCTGTATCTGGCAAAGCAGTCCATGTTTGGCACTTCTTTACAAAAATCTGTTTTCCAAAACGATTTGCCAGATTTGGACTCTTTGGTGAGTTATCAATCTCACATTGCACATTGTGAGATCAGATTAAGAACCGCGACACAAAACGAGTCCGAACTGTGGAAGAGCACGGAGGCCCGAGGGCGCATCCACAGGTAGATTGCTTGGTTGCTCAGTGAAAGTGGCGGTGATGAGGTTCTTAATTCAGCTCTTCTTTTCCATTTCCTGCTCCTCGGTCAATCGGATTAGGGGTACGTCTAGCACAGTTAGGTCAGGTGGGGGAGAAGGCACCCGAAGGAAATCAGTAATCTTGTTCTTATGGGAAGACGAATAACGGTAGGTCGGCACGTAACCAAGGAGCTCGTAGCGATCTCGGTGCCAATATCTTAACGCAGCCCTAGTCGCCTCTTTGTTCGGGTAGAGATAGTTGGCTTGTAACTTTTTGATAGCTGTAAAAGGAAGACGATTAGCTCAGCATTATCAATAATGATAAAAGTAATTAATTAGGCAGCTCGGCTTACAAGAAGAACAGAAGTCCTTGCTGATGTACTAACAAGGTATGTCCATTGTTTCATAATTACCGATCACCCAGAAAAAATCATCATCGTGCATGTCCGTATCTGGTGTGCCGGTCACTAATCACTCTCTGCCCAATCTTATTTTCAAATAATAATTGTAGCTGTTTTTCGTTCGACCGAGCGTGTATTAACGTAGGATCTCAGTCAATACTAACTGCAACCCTAGTCGATTTTTCAGTTCGACCACTCCATTTATGATCCTATGAGTGTTAGTAGATACTTGTGAAGGAGCTAGCCTAATGCATCTCAAAAATTCGCACATGAAAGGCTGCACCGGGAAGCGCAGCCCTCCTTCGACTATGTTTAATACGGTGAAGAGGCAGGACTCTAACCTACCCAATGGGTTTATGTCCTCTGAGCCGAGCTCCAAATGTACGTTGGCTGGAATGCCATACTTCTCTCAAAATGCAGCCAGTGCACCCGGCTTGTTTACAAGGAAGTGATAGCGCCCCATGAGAGGCCGGTTTGGTTAGCCTAGCAGGATTAAATTAGCGGAGTTGTACACGGTGGCTGCTCAATCTTTGAGAGCCCTTGTGTTGGTGTGCCTGGCCCCTAGGATTCTGTAGTTAAAAACCAAGTGTAAGTCGTAACGTGGTCAAGCGAAGGGGCTTGATTTTTGCTCGCTCAGTTAAGCATGATTGCAACTCAGTCTTACGGACAGAGTGATTAATAAGCTCGGTCACGCGATAGAGCCAGATATTAGCTCAGTCACGCGATTGTTTTACATTACCTAGCTCGGTCACTTATCCCTCTAACCACGAAAGTTACCCGATTCGGCCATAATTTGGATCAAATTAGGGTTTATATCCTAGTTAGGCCCAAATTCTCACATGTTCATCATAGGAGATGATGAACAATGCAAAACCGGGGGCACAGAGGCTCTTGACGTCAAAAATGGGGTAAAATCCTAGCCTAAGCTAGTTTTTAGCAATGTATGGCTATTGTTATCATGCCTTAACTACTGATGTGGGGGTTAAGGTTCAAGAACATGAAGAACAAAAAAAAAAAAAAAAGGTCATAGGGGAGTATGCAGAACTTACCAGATCAGAGCAACAATTACGATTCCAATCGAAGAGAGGTGTTCCAGTGGTAACGGCGATGGAGAGCTTGTGAAATGGGAGCTCTAGTCTTGATGCCAAAAGCAAGGACTGAAGCTGGAATGCTTTATCTTATCGGATTCACGTCGGAGAAGAAAATGAACAGTAAAAGTAGGAAGCAGAAAGCACGAAGAGATATGCGATATATATGAAGACGGAAGCGGCGCCAAAGTTTGAATCTGAGGGGACGGTGTGGGACAACTGGATTGGCAATACAGAACCAATGGACGAGTGACACGTGTACGAAGAGACCGGTGTCAGTCCTGAAAAGACAGATTGGACAGACTAAGTGCCGGCCGGGCAAGTCATAGGGTCAAACACGAAGGTTAGCACGGACGAAGGTAATAAATTGATTTAGGAGCATAGGCAGAAAGTGACTGAGTAAGGAAATGAGCTCGGCCTATAAATGTAATCCCGATCACGCCTGGGCGGACGAAATTAAGGAGCAATTGAGAGGGAGATCCATGACCTGATAATGGGCCGAGCTAGTGGACCGGAGTCCGAGCCTCTACCCCGATCACATGTTGGATACACATTGGATTGAGGGGTTAGTTCGGTCTAGTCGATGACAACTTTGAGCTATTAACCCGGTAGGGATGTGCGTTTTACTAAGTTAAACGAAATTTGTTCTCACAAGACCAGATTCGGCTGAATAGAAGCTCGGTCGCAAGCGTGGAGCTTAGTTAAGCCCACGACCAGGTTTGACCGACAAGGCCAGATAAGTAGCGCAATCCAAAAGGAAACTCGTGGCATCGTACAGAGCATAGCTCTGTAGGAAGTGCTTTGTGGCACAATAGAGCCGCGGGAAGAAGATTTTGTAATCCGTACGTGCGAATATCGCTTGGTGGTTCGCCATTTGGTGTTTGGTTGTACTAGCGTCCACACGTGGAGGGATACGAAAGGGGAACATATCCACGCGTCAAAAGGAGATGGACAAAGAGGAGCGCGCAAAAACTATATAAATGGCACTGCGCCTCCATACATGGGTTTGGAACATTTGATCACTAGAGCTACCTACCCATTTGTCTCTCTCTCTCTTCTTCTCTCTTAGTGTGCTAACTTAACTGTCAGAGGGTTTTTCGGGCAGCACACCACTGAGTAACTCACCATCTCTATGTTCTCAGGTCATTCGGAAGGAAGTGCAGCTTGGACATGTGGAGTACGGAAAACGACGAATATTTCCTCCTCGTACAATGTCATTTTAGTCCAATAATAATGGTTGTTAAGTTTAGTGGATGAAAAATCTTCACAATGTGTCAAATTTATAATTACACTTGAACTCAAATTTTATTTTGTAGATATATATCTGAGAGGAAGAAAGTAGAGAGAGAAAAATTGATTTTTGGTGAAAAGAAAAAGAGAAAGAAAATGTTGATGGGTTTGTACAAAGAGAGAGAGAATAGAAACAACGGCTTTTTTTTTTTTTTGAGAACAGAAACAACAATTAATCTCTGTCACTTTATGACTTGATGCAAACGCAACCAATCTCAAGCTTTAGCAAGCACCGGGGGCAAGTGTTGGGTTGGAATTGGTGAAAGGTACCAAATAATTATGCCAACTTGATATCTTATCTGTACACAAAAATTTCTCCTATTTGTGAAAGAATTACAAGACAAACCCTTATTTAAGATGATACATAAACTTCACTTGCTATTTTTTCCTTCTTAATAAAGTTGATTGAGTATTTAGCTTTAGCAAAAAAATTAATAACTAGTCATAACATATGCGCCTCATTAAAAGGTTGACACTCTATTTGAATTGTAAGATATATATATATATAAAAAAAAATTTAAGACTTCGTAACAAGCAAAAACTTCCTCTCTTAAACTACAACTTTTGATATAGCAAAACAATAACAATAAATAACAGTATTTAATGATAAACAACATAAAGAGGGAGACCAATATCCCAAGGAATGGCATTGTAGCAATGATTGAAGGTACTTCACCAGAAAAATCTAATTTATTCATATAAAAACATTGAAAACTTGCCCCTGTCATGGAGGGAGAATCTTGATCTTGAAGTTGTGTTTCGTTGGAGAATAAGTTATTTTAATAATTTTTTAATTTTTTTTATTAAAGTATGGTATAAAAAAAATTAATGCAGTTGGAATTTTTTTTTAAATTTTTTACAAAAAGATGTAAAAAAGATAATTTATAAAATAAAAAAATTAATAAATTCACATTTTTACCCTTTGACAAGACTTGCTGTTTAACCCGTGAATTTCAATTCACTTGACCTGTTATCAGGTGAAGTGACGTGGCACACTGATTAATGGAACAATAATGATTGAGACTCCTTTTTTTTGGAGATTCCACAACCTTTTTAGATCTCCACCATTGATGGTGTGAGCCCCACACATACATCAATAATAGAGATCTAAAAAGAATTGTCACAACATTCAAAAAATAGAAGTCCCAAGCATTTTTCTTAATGGAATGCATGAAGTGGGAAACATAGGGTTGTGAGGAAATCATAAATATTGGATTCACCATTTTTTTAATTAGAAAAGGTGTTCATTGGTAAGTTTGTAGGATAGGTTTAAACAATCATAGATCACGTGATTTGAAATTTATAAATAGATTTATAGGATAAATAATAGATTTTTTTAATTTTTTTAATAATTTTTAAATTTTCAAACTAAAAAGATATGATGCTAAAAAAGCGTAACTAGTGAAAGTTTCCAACTCCATCACTTAGAAAGTCAAGAAGCGCATGGAAAATTAAGCTAACAAAAAAATTCTACAAGCACCACCAACGTCATTCCAATCATTACAACTGTTTAGAGAATTCAAAACCGTCTAATTTATTGTAAATTAAAAATAAAAATTAGAAGTATTTTTTATTCAATTTTTATAAATTAGTTTATTTAAACTCTTTCTAATTAATAAGTTTGTATTTTGTATATTTAATTTTCATAAATAAAGGATTTTTTTACTGATAAAAAAAAGTATTTTAAATAGTCTGATACAGACTTTCAAAATAAAACACAAATTATATGCAATTCAAATAAACTATGCCAAATAAAATAAAATAGGCCCTTAATTTGTCAAGGAGAAACACTAGCTTACACACGCGCAATATCAAGGTCTAATATATAATTATTTAAAACTCATATTTATTTAAAAATTAGATTTATAGGTGAAGAGTTCATCCAAAATATACATTAAAACCCATTTTAACTATTATTATTATTTATATTGAATATGAAACTCTATTTTATTTTTATTATTATTATCTCCAAGTATACATAGAATGATATGATTGCATTGGGAATTAACATTTGAACAAAATGTCCATTTAAACAAAATTTAATTACAAAAATATTAATGCATGTAACATAATTTTGTTGATAAATTTTAGGATAAATTACACTAACACTTCCTGAGATTACAATTTAATACATATCATCCTCACATTTAAAAAATTACATTTCTCATCCTAAGGTATGTAATCTCATTACAAATTGCTTTCTGAATTATTGATGTCATGCCCTAAATTTTTCTAAATTACCATTTTGCCTTTTTTTCTTACAATTTCTTCTTTCTATCATCATGATTACATTCTACAACTTTCAATCATTAAATTCTACTTGAACATATTCTTATTGAGTGATGATATACAAACATAAATTTTATATTAAATTTTCAAACACAATGATATACCTTAATGGTGATATTTCACTTTAAAACAAAACATCCATAAACATGATTTATATTTATAATAATATCGCTATCACAACATTTTTATAATATTTTTTGTACAAATTTTTATATATGAATATGGTTTTTAATTTTTATTTCCACAATTATATCTAGATTAGATCAATTTAATCTAGATATCTTTAAAAAGTATAAAATTTTTACAAAAAACTTTTAAAAAAAAAATCTATTGAATACAACAAAATAAGATAATGTATTGAATTTTTGTATTTTTTTTATATTTTTTGTCTTTGAATTTAAAATATATATATATATATATATATTATACTTCTTAGGTATATCTAGATTAAGTGTATCTAAGAATTTTGTAAAAATGCTAAAAATATTTTTAAATTTTGGTAAAAATAAAAAAACTTAATTTTTTGTGTGAGTTTAACCAAAGAAGATGATTGTTATTTCTCTTAAAATGACATAAACATAATATCCTGTGTTATTTTATTATTTTATATGTATAAAGGCTATAAAGGCTAAGAGGCAAATATGTCATTTTAATTTGACAGAGGGGTAACTTTAATTTTACAAATGTGAGAAAAAAATTTGTATTAAACAGAAATCTCAAAGGTATCAATGTAATTTATCCTAAAGTTTTTATAAAAAGAAAATAAATATGCTAAGTAAGTAAATTGCCAAACAAGATGATACATCTTCTCGTAAGAAAATAAGTATGCTACTTATTTAGCATACTCTTTGTAGCACTCTTATGCTAAATACTTATATTTAGCATACTTATTGTCTAAAAATTTATTATTAGAAAAATTTGCATGTTCTCCTAAGACCAAAAGATTGACTTGGTGGATGTGTGACTCTCTTATTAGGTGATGTTATCCCTGCGTTATACAATTTTCCCTTCCTTCCCCTTACTCTCGATTGTAAAAATAATAATAATAAAAATAAAAAATAAAAATAAAAAATTGCATGCACCTAATGAAGTGGTTGACAATAGAGAAGTGTGGAAGGAGTTGAAAGACTATTTGGGAAGGTGAAAATTGGCTTTTTTTTTACTAAAATTTATAAAAAGACAAAATAAATTAAAGGGTAAATTACAAATACACACCTCGAGGTTTGATTAAAATATGAATCACCTCTATGGTTTTGAAAATTACATTCTACTCCCTGAAGTTTTTAATTTCATAACAAATTGTTCCTTTTATTAATAAATCATTAAATCAATTAATAGTTTTTAATGATGTTAAAAATATGTTTCAATTAATAATTTAGGTAATTTTATTATTGTGTAGGAGAGTAATTATAAATTTCATTTTTTTAATTAATTCTGTTAAACAAAAAATTCTAATAAGGAGGTATTTGTAATTTTTCAAACCACAGGGGTAATCTGCATTTTAAGCAAACTTCAAGGGGTGTATTTGTAATCTACCCTAAACTAAAATAGTCAATAAGATAAAATGTCATATCAAACCTATGATCATTTTATTTTTTGTTCACAAACATCACATCTAATTATAAAAAAAATAAATTTGTGGCTTCATCAAACCATTAGCCGATCGGTCAGACGATCGGCCGATAGACCGGCCAGTATAATTTTTTTACAAATTTATGCCTTGAGATTGTCATCCAGAAGGACATCTGGCGGACATCCGGTGGTAAAAATCTAACCACAATAAACAAGGATTTGATAAAAGGCACATTGATCCTCAGTTTGATGAAAGAAAAGTGAAATCTTGGATTTGATGCCGTTGAAGGATTAAAAATTAACTTTTTTTTTTATCAAATTTAAATTTGATGATAAATTTAATGAACCATTAAAGATGATCTAATTAAAACGAAATTGGGAAAATAAATGAAAGTGAACATGAATCAGACAAACAATCAATATTCCATGGACACAGGATCGTTGTTGTGACCTCCTTCTGTGTTCCCTGCTGTGCCTAAAACAACACAGTTTCATCCCCCTTTTTTTTTTTTTTTTCATCCTCTCATTATGTTTTGAGTAATGATTCATCCCCCCTTCCCCCCCACCCCCTTTGACCCTCTCTCTCTCTCTTTCTCTCTCTCTCTCTCTCTCATTGGTCACATTTTCTTTTTCTTTTTCTTTTTTTTTCCTGCTCCTCCAATCACCACCCGCCACGTGGTAAAGGGGGTGAGGGGGTGACCCCCACAAGGGGGTCCCAAGTATTATTCTTATGTTTTTTGGCATGATAAATTACACTTTACACTAAACCCTAAACTCTAAACCCTAAAATTAAAAAAAAAATGAAATTTAAGAATTAAACCTAAACCCTAAATCCTAAATCCTAAAATAAAAAAAATAAAATTTTAAAATTAAACCCTAAACCCTAAAATTTAAAAAAAAAATTAAGAATTAAACCCAAAACCCTAATATAAAAAAATAAATTTTAAGAA
This sequence comes from Camellia lanceoleosa, assembly GCA_025200525.1. Lineage (NCBI taxonomy): Eukaryota > Viridiplantae > Streptophyta > Magnoliopsida > Ericales > Theaceae > Camellia > Camellia lanceoleosa. The sequence goes on along the minus strand of CM045767.1, from coordinate 163,238,340 downwards.
TTAAACTCTAAACCCTAAAATAAAAAAATAAAAAAATTTAAGAATTAAACCCTAAACCCTAAATTCAAAACCCTAAATGAAAAAAAAAAAAAAATAGGAATTAAACCCTAAATCCTAAAATAAAAAAATATAAATTTTAATAAGAAAAAAAAAAAAAGAGGATCACAAGGAAATTAACACAATTCTCTGATGAAATATATATTTAAAAAAATCATATTTATATTACCAAATCATATTTCATATGCAAAGCTAGCCAGCATTATTTAAATAATAAATTAAAAAAATCACACCTAGAGTATTAGTTATTCGATGAAGCTACTCCATCGTTGATTAATTTTTAAATCGTTACTTTAAACTAATTACAATGGAGTCAATTTCTATAAGTTAGGGGTTCAATTAATCTAAAATTATATATAAATTTACTTTCAACGATTTTTTTTTCTTCAAAATCAAGTGGAGTAAATTGAACCCACACTAATAATGCATGTGGACCTCTGGTCAATGATGGATCAAGGGGGTGTGGATGGAGGCGATTGCACCACCAAAAAATTTGAAAATATCATATATTATATTAAAAAATTTAAAATAATTTGAAATTATAGGAGTTTGTATCCCATAATATTTTTTCACACCTCCATAGTGATAATTCTGTATCTACACCCCATTATTCCAAAGTCAATCATTTTGTTTTTGTTTTGTTTTCAAAATTTGTATTCTAAAAAGTTTTCAAAAAAAAAAAAAAAGAGTTAATAATTAATTTGGTAAAAAATGAAAAAATAAAAAAAAAGACTCATTATTTTTATATAATTTTATTCTTTTAGAGTGAAAATATCTTTTTAGTATTTATTTTCATTAAAGTAATTTCTTTTCTTTTCTTTTTTTTTTTAAAAAAAGGATTTTGGAACCACACTAAACAGAGGGGATAGGTCCATGGAAGTTAAGGTAACAAGAAAATTCCACACGGACCTACTTTCATTCCAACACCATTTAAAGCATATACCTATATGCTTGCATGATGGAGTTGTAACAAAAATATCTTTGAAAAGTTTGAAATTTTTCAAATTCCATTTATTGTAATTAACTTGTAAGAAAATGACTTCATAACTCGGGCAATTACCCAAGTTATCATAAAGAGGGTATTTCAGTATCAAGATGAGCTAAATTTTAAGTTCGAGTCTCTGAAGAGTCGTTAACTTACGTTATAATTTAACTATTAAAAGCATCTACATCCAATATGTCAAATCCAATGTGACAATCCAACAGCTCTATTTTTACATATTAAATAAACTCCACCCTATCTACCAAAAGCTGGCATGGCTTTTGGTATCAGAAGACCACTTTATGCCTTTTTTTTTTTTCTTTTCTTTTTTTAAAATAAAAAAAGACTAACGATACACAAAAGAGTTCAAATTTTAAAAATAATAAAATAATAGATTTGACATATCGAGTGAAAAGTTTCCATATTAAATTGATATATGTTAATTTGCTACTCAAACCTTCAACAAAATTTGATATACTAAATTTTGAAAGATTGAGTAAAAATGCTCTAATATACCAAAAAAAAAAAAAAAAAAAAAGAAAGAAAAAAAGAGGCTAGTAGCCGATATAGAGTAGTATAGCCATTGATTAAATAAATACAAAAACAAATGTTGCCATTATTTACAATGAGAATATTCTTGGCACCAACTTATTTTTTACATTCTTCAAAAGAGAAATGATTTTGTAAACTAATTAAAAACTTGTAAATAGTTTATATGTCGTTCCTTATTGTGTGTGTTGTTTTTCTAATCACACTGTCAAACAGGTACTCAGCTGGAGAACACTGGCAGAATAGATTGCGCCTAAACGACCTATTATAGAAAGAAAAAGACTCCGGCGATGGTTCGTCCACCCGGGGGCACTCCGACAATCAAATCAGTTATCTCTCAAAGAGAGCAAAAGTACTTAACTCACTATTCAGAATACAAAAAGCGTACCTTAAACCCACGAAGGTACCTTACTTTTATAACCAATACTGACATGATCCCTGTAGAAGCCTAGCTTCAATGGACTCTGCCTCAATACCTATCCAGGACTCTCAAATAGATAAAGATAAACTCCCTAAGAGCTTTATCCTTATTCAGGCTGAAGTCCTCCCTCATTCTAGGACTCTTATAACTTATCCGCTCATCTCGAATTTCGGTATCCCCGCAGATAATCTCGGCCTAACCGAGATTACCTCGGCGTGAAGTCAAGGACACATGGCACCTCGGCTGGCACTTCGGTGCCACCTTGGCCACGTGTTGCTATCCAAAAAATATGTCCCCACAACTGCCCCCTAGGTTCTATTACCTCGACATCCTGAGGTGATGGAACCTATATCATTTGAACCCATATCACGTCGACCAAACTTGCTCTATCATTTATTACCGAGATTATCACACATCGGCTTACATATGATAAACACTTCAGTGTGTTTGCATCAATGCTTTAGAGCCAATAACTACGTTTGGTCAAGTTCATTTAGCCGAGATCGTCTTCCTAGTCGAGGTCTTTGCTTCATTAAATCAAGAACTCCAAGAGTTTCAATACGCGTATGAGCTATCACGAACGATATTTCAACCTTTTTTGCTACGCGTCTCTTCCCTATCGAACCGTACCTGACACGCGCCATCAAGTTGCGTCACATTTGTGTGCGCCGCCTGACAGGCACATCATTCAAGGCACATTCAATACCATTTTGCCGCATTCTCCGTGTTTTGACAAAAAATCCTTTCCCTCTTTCCGTCTTTTCACTTCACATTTTCTTTTTCGCTAAAAATTTCTCTTTCTAACTTTTCTCCCCCAAATCCTCTATTTTCGTTCTTGAAGTTTTCTGCAACTACTTCATTCTTTCCCTCCGGCAAGGCTTTCGACGTTCTGCCACTCGTACCACCTGCATTCAGCTTCGGCGTACCTCACACCAGCTCCATTCTCTTCGGTAAGTTACTATTTTCTTCCTCTTTAGTTTTTCATACTTTGTTGCCTTTGTTTACTTGCCATGACGAACACATTCATGTTCTTCAGTCTCTGTCTGTGATTTAAACTTCATCATTCACATGTTTGAGCATGTTCTGTCTTACAATTTTCGTGTTTATTCAATCTGCTTTTGATTCATGACCTTTGTGCACACATCGTTTATACACTTGTTTATTTTGCCACTGTTCTTGGCCTTGCTCACCTACACAAACTTTACTCAGTGTTCTTTGAATTCTTGCTCATTTTCTTGAGTCTGAATCATGTTCTTGTTTCTTATTTCTTGCTGTTTTTTCCAGATTCTTGTCTTTAACCCTCCTATTTTAGTAACTCTAGGATTGGGATTTGCCTTAGAACTCCAAAACTCTAGGAAAAATTGAAAAAAAAATCCATTTAGATCCTCAAAAACCCTTGCCCCAACATACGTTTAGGTTTTGCCGAGGTCCTTTAAACCTTAGACAAAAACACTTCCTTCTAAAATCTGACACCTCGTCCCTCTAGCCGACATCATGGGTATGTTCAGGTGGAGGGTAAACACCCCAACTAAGTTAGAGTACTTTAGGCAGGAGTTTTCCATCCCTGCCGATGTTCATCTCAGGTTGGCAGAAGAGGAAGACTCCATCATGCCCAAGGATGACTTCATGCCCTTCCCAGTGGTTGCCTTCATAGAATTTGGTCTTAGGCTCCCTCTCGATATTCTCTTCCGAGAAGTCCTTCATTATTATAAACTGAACCCAATGCAGCTAGCCATTAACTCTTACCGAGTTATCAATGGTATAATTGCTTTAGCCAAAAAAGAGAATGCTAGGGTTATCCTCGCCGACATCCAGTACTGCTACACCATATGTGGCCTTAAGTCAGAAAAAGGTTACATCTACTACCTTAAGCCGAGGTCGATGGAATACAAACTCGTTGCTGACCTCCCAGACTCAAACAAGGGTGTTGGAGATGATTACTTCATCGTCTCGGGCAACTGGGAGTTTTATCCAGATGATGACCTTCACCTCTATCCCCTAAGCCGAACAGTTTTCAGAGAGGCAGACGGTAAGAGCCAAGTGTCACCTTTTCTTGCTTTCAAGTCTTTCTTACTTTGATATTTTTGTATGTGCTAACATCCATTCGTTTTGTCTTTGTAGCTCTTTCTTTTCTAGGTAGAAATGTGGTTTGGCCGCACGCCTTATTCACTGCATCCATTGCATCTATTGTATTGTACTTTGTTTTGTTGTATTCAGCATGTAGGATCACGATCTTTCCTCAACAGATCATTCCTCACTTATATGATCCCACCCAATTCCTTGTATTTTGTGGTCTCTTTGCGAAACACATAGTTCTGCCTGTGCACACACCTATCCCACTAAGAGAATTGTGGTTTGAAGGTTCTGGCACATTTTCTATGTTAAACGTAGTTTGATCTTGCATCTTCATCCCTTTATGATATTTGTGTGGTTTTGCACTGCTTGTGGTTTGATTATTCCATTGCACTATATAACATTACATTGTTGCATTATGTATCATCTTGCATTATGCCCCTGAACTACGCTGGTTTGATTCCTTGCAAACGGATACATAGGCAACCTGCGGGCGCAACCATTTATTTATCTGTATTTTGTTTGTTTGTCCAAGTCTTCGGCCTTGTCAAAAATTGGTCGTCTCTAGGCTTTGATATTCATTCACGTCACTTCATGACTTCGAGCTCTGTCAAAAAGGGGCAACTGTAGACACCCCATTTTTGACCGCCCTTAAGACTTGGGCATGGCTACTGATTGTTTACTTGGTGATGAAAGTTGTGCAGCGCCAAAGAGTCGATTTCTTCAGCAAGAGAAGCGTCAAATCCCAACCTCACACCCCATTTTTGGACCAAAATGATTTTTACCAAAGATTTTAGACCTTAAAAACCTCTCTCTTTCAAAATATTTTTGAAACAAAGTTCCTACGATGTTCCAAGGCTCGCATTTCGTTAAATGTTACGCTTTTCGATAAATCAAGCAAGGACAAAGTGGAAATGAATGAAAGAGAGATGAACTCTTTTGAAAAATCTTTCAAAACACCTTATCTAGGGGTTTGGATTTGAAGAAAAGAGGAGAGGAGAGAAGAAAACTAGTTTGGGAGAAGTTCAGCATGAATCTGGGAAGGATCGAAACTGAGCGGCTTCACCAAAATAGGCATAACTTTTTGTAAAGTTGGAATTTTGATGTGAGGCTTCCACCATTGGAAAGCTTACTTCCGGGGCTTCAATTTGGACACAAGAATGACCTGAAAAGGAGTCCAGATGAAAGAAATATGCCCATTTGAAATTTGACCTGCATAGCAGATTTTTACTGTCGGCCACAAAGGTGGCCGGTTAGCCAGTTAAAGAAGCTGGTCGGCCAGTTGAAGTAGCTGATCGGCCACTTTTGTCCAAAATTCAAATATTTTGGAGATATTTACCTCCAGGTGTCTTCCACAAGCTCCAGCTGTCCTATAATCAAATATTTTGACCAAGGCTTGCATTTTTGCTATATATGGAGGCTATATTTCATATTTTGGAAGGTGAGAAAATTTGGGAGCTTCTCACTCTAAAAAATCCTCTCTCTCTACAAAATTTTCAGAGCAAAATCTCTGCCTCTCTCTCTCTAGACCTCTCTCTCTCTTGCCATTTTGTGCATAGAAATAGAGAAACACTCCAAGTTTGCCTAGACACCCTTCATCAAAGTTGTATATCTTTGGGCTGAGGTCCCTTGGAACTTATTTTTGAGCTGTTGGAAGGTCATTTGAGCCAAGAAAGTGGTTGTTTTGTTGCTGTGCTTCAAAGGTAATCACTCATTCCTGTTAGCTTGTTTTGCATACTAGCTTTGCCATAGTTTTCTACTACTTTGGGGTTGTTTTTTGGGGTGGTGTTGAACTACAAAAAAAATCTTTTTTTCAATCCTAAAATTGGTGGTTTAAGCCTTGTTTGGCTAGGGGGTGGTTCCCTCCCCCCCTCCCCCACTTCTTTGCTCCTTATCCTTTTGAGCCATCTTTCAAGGCTTTTGAGTCAATCTTTTCTTGGCCTTTAAACCATTGAATTCTAGGGAAATTTTAGTGGTAGAAAGTTGATTTTGAGATCCCAAATAGGAGGGGGTGGTCCCCTCTCCTCTTGTCTTGTTTGCATGTGTTGATGGCTCACCGAATGAGCATGTATTTCTACTTCTTTGTGGCTTTGTTCAAGCATATTTTTGTGAATTTTTAGACCTTCCATAACTTTGTTTTTGGCTTGTTTGATCATTGGTTGCTTTCTCTTTACACTTGTAGTATAATCTTGCTCACTAGCTTTGTATGCCTACTACTTTAGCCCATCATTCTAGCTTATTTTGGCTATACTCTAGCATGCTTTTACTCATGTTTTAGCATGCTTTAACTCTATTTTGAGTGGTTTAGGTCATATGAGGCCTGCTTTGTATGGCTATAGCATAATAGGCTTTAATAGCTTTGTCTTTTGAGTCCTCTAGCATGCTTTGCTTGGGTTGTTTGCATGATTTGGCATCATTTAATATGTAATTTCAGTGCATATAGTGTATTCACACTCTCATATACTTCACTTCTTCATAGTTTTCGAGGGTTGTGTATTATGCCTTGCTTATAGGCCAACATGTGTCCATGTTCTTCTAGCATTTTGAGCTCCTATTTCAACATGTTTAGACCATTATTTTGGCATGATTGAGCTCTGTCCAGAGTTGGTTTGGTCACTTGTGCTATGTATTGCATGCCTCTTGTGTATTGCTCTTTACTAGCTTTGATGTTTTTGGTCCTCAACATGCTATGCTTGCATTGCTTGCACGCTTTAAGGTCTTTAGCGTGCCACTTCAACACTAAATATCTGCCACCTTCCTCTTTTCTTCATTTTTTCATTTGATTTGAGAGTTGGTTGACCCTTGAGTTTGTGTTTGAGCTTGGGATTGAGGCTCGTGTTTAAATGGCTTTAACTCTCTTTTGAGGGTTCCTCCTAGTCAAAGGCATGGTCTCTCCTATACCTTAAACCATTCTTTTGGTTGACCTCCTCTCCTTAGAAGACTTGCACATTGGACTTAACCAATTAAAGAATGGATTGGTAATGTAAAATGTGTAAACAAGAATTGAGTCAACTAAAACATGCCAAGATAACATATGTGTGTTGCATTGCATGTGTTTGGATTGGACGTTAATCCAAACACAAGAAATATGGGACGTTTCATACTTGAAGTGATGAAACGTGTCACGTTTCTTAGTCGCTAACACCCTTGATCAAGCATGATAGGGTGGAGGCTCTTTGTGTGTTGTTTGTGCATTCATAAACATGGTATAAGCTTGGTTCTTGGCCACCATGCATTGAAAATGCTTGGTTGGTGGCTTGAGAGCCAAGTGCCACTCTCCTTTGAGCTTGAGACATGATAAGGAGAGTGGCAACGCCTACATTGTCTTGCAAATACATTGTTGTGCCTCTATTGTTCTCTGTTGCAGCAAAACTAGAAGCCTGGAGAAGCAACTAGCCGACCAACCAGTTTTACTAGCCGACCAGCCAGTAGCACTAGCCGACCGGCCAGTTTTAGTGGCTGGCAACCACTTTTTCTGGCTGGCAGCCCACCAGCAGTTTCCTGTTTTAAAGTAAAAGCAGTCTGGAGGTTGGCACAATTTTCAGACACTACAACAAAAAAGAGTTTTCACGACACGCAATGCACGCCGTAAAAACCTTTCTACGACGTGCAGGCGCACGTCATATTATGACCAATCATGGAAAGTCATTCACTTTCAACGACATGCTTCGCACACCGTTAAAAACTATTTAACGACAAATTTTGTGCGTCGTTGTTACTTTTTCTACGACATGCTATAGTACGCCGTTAAAACTATTTAACGACAACTTTTGTGCATCGTTATTACTTTTTCTACGACTACTTTTGCACGTTGTTAATTGGTGAGACAAATAATGACACTAATTGCGCGCCGTAAAATATGTAATACAATGACTTATTATGTCTGTCGTAGAATATACATTTTTTTTTTTTTTTAAATTCAGCAGGTTCTATTTTGACCAATTTTGTACAGTCTAACAAATATTACAAACAAGCATCACAAAACATTAATCAACCACCAAAATATTGTTTGAAATGTCAAAAAGGAACTATATCCATAAATTATAAACATTCAACAATTGTCTATACATTCAAACATTCGAAAACTATATCGACAACTATGCATATCCAAAACTATGCATATCCAACTTTCTAAACATATCGACAACTTTCAAGATTTATCGAATAAATCTAGTGATTGTGCAACCATACACCTCCACAAAAACTCCAAATGCAAATCTGTCTTAAATCCAAATCTCCTCACAATGTGTTCAACAAATGAAAGTGGGGTCAGAGAATTCATCTTCCATTAAAGAGTAGATAGCACTAGAAGCTCCATTATCTTGGCTTCAAACACAAACTTTGATTCCTCCACCTAATCACAACACAAAGAAATAAATCAATGACAACACAAAGAAATAAATCAATTCCTAAGCTTCCAAACTGGCCATAAAACAGCAAATATAATGGAATTCCAAATTTTCCTCTCCAATCTTGACAGATTTACATCGGCCCACCATTGGAGTAAGCCATTAACAGAGCCTGGTAATGCCCAAACTAAACCCCACCATCTAATAACATGTGACCAAAGTAACCAAACAAGCGGACAGTGCAATAATACATGATCATCAGATTCCACCTCAGTCCTGCAAAAAACAGAAAGATCAATAGCAATATTATTGAGAACTCCAATCCTTTGAAGATAGCTAGATGATATGCCAACCACCCAAAGAATTGAGCTTTGGGAGGGGCAACATTTTTTCAAATAGAGGCAGTAATTATACAAATAGGGCCCAAGGACAATTCAAACCAATGATAGGCTGAAGAGACAGAATCTATTTTAGCAACCAGTAGACCACCTTAAATTGTCAAACCTGTTGTCTCTAATAGCAGGTACAGTAAGTAGAGCATCATTTAATCTCATTATTTCCTCCACGTCCCAATAACTGGGAGGAGTGGGACTTGAACCTTTTACCACTTAAGCAACACATAATATACAATAAATATTTTGTTTTAATTTTACTTATTTGAATTGCACATGAATCGCATATGCCAACCGCTAGTTATATATAATTCTTTCCACTTCCACGAATTATATTATATGACAATTTCGGAAATGGTAGTCTTAATTACAAAATTCCAATCTCAAAAAGAGGATACGTACCAGACCTTTGGGGCATCACAGAATAACTTTAGCCGCAGGTTGGTTTGCTCCAATGCTTGCCAAACATGCTCCTTTGCAGCTCATTTATTTCCACACACTATTTGTAACAAGAATAACAGATAAAGATAGCAAAAGCAAAAAAAAAAAAAAAAAAAAACGATAATAATCAAATTTGCAGACACATCAAAGAAGCAACATTGCAGGAAAAAAGCATCAGGAGTGGGGATGGCCAAAAAGTTCTCAATGTAAGCTACACATTTCAATAAGTTCATGATTGTCCACAAATAAATCTTCTATTGTCCACACCCCAATGATCCATTTGTTCCAGGGGGATTTCATCCCTTAAGACAATAATTGAAATTTTAGAACAATTAAAGAAATAGAAAGTTTCTTTGAAAGCATCTAATAACACCCATTCATCAAAACCCAAAGAAAGGGTTATTTAACAAGGAGAGATGAAATCATCACAAATGACAACAGAACTGAAATGTTATTTCATGATAATTGCAGAAAGGATCCCACAAATGATATAAATTTTTTATTTATATAAATTTATATATAGAGAATCCTTCTAATAAATACAAGAAAGAAAAGTCATCTAGAATGCTATATGGAACAGATAGAATACTTTCATTATGTGAACTTCTACATCCCCTGAAGTATTTTGTATTTCGCAAAAGAGAAACAAATAAAAGTAAAGAAATTGCGTACATATGGCAATTATACAATTTGCATTTGATTATTGTCCTAGAATAGGTAAATAAGATGTAAAAATTGAAAAAGAATCCAATTGACAATGTAAAAACAAAAGTATGTTTTCACACAAGTTGCACAGTTTAGTTAGTGTAGGTCAAACCCAAGAAGCTAAATAAATGTCATAGCCATAAAGAACAATTAGCATGGTCAGCTATAAAATCTGCATATGCATATCAAATAAAAAAAAAATTAAGACAAAAAAATGCACTAAAGATAAAGCTTACATTTAACTTTGATTAAGCACTAAGAGTTTGTTTGAAATAACATGCCTACCCATTTGATTTGAAAAGAGAATCGCATGACTCCCCTTCCATAGATAACATTGATGCCATTCTTGTTTCCACAAATGCATCAGTAGTCCCTGTTGTATTGTATCATAGTTGCCCATTCAAGAATCCTATAACGAATCAAAATCCTAATTGTGCGAATTGTGAATCAAATTGAATCACGAATCATAAGATTTAGCATAAACTATAAAAAATGATGTTAGACAATTGTATATATTGTGGTGGGGGTGGGTTTGGCACAAGTTACAGTTCTATAAAAGTGAGTAATACCATCTAATTTCTAAGATACTACCTTTAGATGTGGGTCTAAATCCCACAAACAACAAAATATGAAAAAAAAAATATTGAAAACCAAACAATTAAGAAAATATGAAATAATGAAGAAAATATAAAACAAAGAATTGTGAGACCGCAATAAGAACTACGAAAATCAATAAGAATACACACAATTACCAAGTAATCAAATAGAGTTCTAAAATTTAAGGTTCAGCCCTCATGATCATCATTTCTGTTGTATAAAGACTTAACTGTACCACACTTGGCTTTTACTTTTGGTTACATCCTTTTAACTCATAACCCTTAAAATCTACTCAATAGATTCTATCCTTGCCACCATTAACTTTTGGTTACAACAACAATGCATGCTTATTTGCAAGTCATCCATTTTATACCCATGAATAATAGCCTAAATGGGATTCGCATTGTTGCAAAAAAAAAAAAAAAAAAAGTGCAGAACATGGTTCTGCAGCAAATCTAATCACCTAACTAATATTCCAAGCAACCAAAAAAAGTTGGTCAAAATCTAAGAATTTAATTAGAGGAAAAAAATGCAAATTAATATGAGCAATATTGAATTGAGGACCCGAAATTCCCTATTGATGGGTGATGCAAAAAACTATTGAAACTATATCCTATAAATAATGTTGGTTGAGTGAAACACATTCTCTTCTATAGAACATGCAGTTTTTTTTACTCTTGGACATTGCCCCAATCCATCCTCAAAACCTACTGAGGAGTGTGTGTTTTGGTATTGGTGATATATAGGTATTGTATATTTCTGTTGAGGGTGGTTAAAATCTTTAATCTCTTATGACAGGTACAATAGGATTTGAGATATGGAGAGGACATAAATAATAAGAGAAATGGATGAGGAAATAACAACACATACTTGTAGATTTAGTGACCGTTTCTGAGAATCAAGTTCTTCTACGGTGAATTCAGCTTGATTGAAGCAGGGATAGAAGCAATATAAATGTTTTTGATCGGCAAGCATTATGAATGTTACAGAAAATAAACATAATCATAAATTTCAAGTGCTCATCAGATGTTGGATTTCAAAAGAGCTCAAAGAGTCAAATAAAGTACCTTTTGAAATGCTTTAGTTTTCAACAATTTGAAAAGAATAAGGAGAGGATAAACAATGGAATCAATGTTAGAGGGAGAATCTACCTTCCACGAAGACTTGTCACCATCCGTGAAAATTGAATGATGAATATAAAAGCTGCAAATTTGAGAGAAACATATCAATGAAAAATAATTAAATAAAAATAAACAAACAAATAAAATTGTATGAATCAAACAAACCAAATATGAGTAATGCACTTATAGACTTCACCATCTAGCTCAGTTAATAGAACTATAATAAAACATGTCAATAATGAGACTTTCATTTCTTGCAAATGAGCCACAATATTCATTCAAATTTTACATTTAATAATGCACCATTTGAGCAAACCCAAATCCATGGAAGCATCATGACTATAATAAAATATTAAAAGAACAATTAAAATATACCGTGTCTCAACCACTGTAGCATACTAAATTTGCCGATCATGAAAACTAAAGTTGACATGATTGGCCTATCTATAACATGATCGAACACAAAAAGGCTAATATGCATGCATCTTATTACCGAGGGCAAGGAACATGAACTAGCCAATGCTCGATCCATAAAAAAACTGAACATTGAAATGAGTGCTATTATTTATCACCATGTTTAGATCACCAATTTCTCCAAACATCAAGGAAAATGAGTAGCAGGCAAGAGGCTTAACCATTTTCTTCCAAGGCACTATTGTTATATCTTTCTAAAATTTAAGAATCACAAGCTCCATGTCAACACAGGCTTTTGTAAGAGCCTCATTCTCAAGGCCCATAGCCTTAGACAACACCTCCAGCAACTTGCAAGCCAAGTCCATCAATTTCTTGCAGTAGGTCTCCGTTACAGCCCTCCACCCTTTGGGCTTGTCGAGCCATCTTGAGTAGTGCCGGGCCCGAATCGGTTAATGGTGACGTTGAGCAAATAAGCCTATCAAAATCTAAGATTATTGAGTAGTAATTAATTAGTATAAAATATACTTATCGTCTCTAAGATAAGCATTCCGTGTTACTTTACCCTTTTAAAATTTTACTTTTGTGTTGGTTATTGGGACTCGAAGAGTTCAAGTTATTATTAGATTTTGCTCATTGAATTCAATAATATTTTTCCTATTTATAATTATTTTTTTTATTAATTATTTAATTATTATTTTATTTTGTATATCTCTAAAGCTTGTATTTCAAATCACTTTAGTCAAGTTTTTAATCTATCGAATTTATTAGTAAACACCAATCTAGATGACAAATAAAAATCTTAATATAATTTTGAATTTTAAATTATTAGATATTAAAATGTTTAGTAATGATATTTTGATTTGTAAGTTGTAACATTACAAAATTTTGACAATCAAAATTACACCAACACAAAACACGGTGATATGTTTATTTTATTATCATTGTTTTAATAATTTAGACAATCAATTTAAAATTGAATCAATTTCATAAAAAATTGACAAAATTAGAAAATTTGATCAAATTAAAAATTTTAAAATTAAACTAACACGAACAATTTGTTCGGATGAGATAAAAAATGATAACAATGATGAAGTTTTGTAGCATTTTGTAACCTTGACTACAACAAAAAAGGCAACCAATAAAACATATATCAAAGAAAGCCTATAGACTATTGTTTTGCAAATCCATATCAGATCACGAAACCAGAAATATCTATACAATTTCTGAAAGATCATTCACTCAAATTTTGTTTCGAGAAATATTGATCTTTCTTCATTGCATTTTATGGGAGGGGAGAGGGGGGAACTAACATTTTTTTTCCTCAAAAATACTTTTGGGAACACAGGCCTCAAGCCCAAGTGGTCAGTTACTTCACTGAGGCGCTCTCCAGGGGTTGTGCTTCCCCGATCAGGGATGCAAGAACCCCATGACTTCAACTGATGTTCTATCTCAGACCGCATATTGCTTTTCCAGGGCCTCCACAATGGAAAGAATAATGATCACCCAATTCCAGCAGCTAAACTAGCAAAGAATCGAGCTGGACCCAAGGCGAGGGCACCGCAAACTCTTATTCAGTCATCCTAACAAACAGAGATAGTTGTAGCAGTTACATACAACACCAGCAGCTGCCAATGACAGCAGAAAACAGTGATAGCACCAGCTACCACTGCCACTAGTACCTTTCACTGCAACAAATATTACTTAATAACCATGGATTGCTATAGCACATCATGAAGACGTGCCATTATAAAATCTAATTACTAATTTAAATTTAATCTAAATGGCAAGAGTCATAAAGGCCATCTAAGATAGTGTTTGATTCACTAGATGGAGTGGAATGGTATGATCATTCCATCAAAAATGTTTATTCTCATATTTGGTTGACTAACAAAAATAATAAAAAATACATTGCAAAAAGAACATCATACGCCAACGTAATGGAAAGATCATTTCGTAAGGAAGCCAAAGGAATGATCATTCCATTTTATTTCATTCCAATGAATTAAATGGAGTATAAATAAAATATAATGCATATTCAAATGGTAGCTTAAGGTGCTTACAAATAAGGAAAAAAATAAAATAAAAAATTGAGTAAGTAACACCAGTTTACTTGGGAGTATCACCAATTTATTAAAGCATGATCATGACCAAGATACTAGCTTAGTCCTTGCCCCACTTTTGAATCACTTTCTCAAAAACAAAACAGTGTCAGACACACAAGAAAACCCAATTTTTGGCCACGAACAATCAAGGATATTTTTTAGTTAAGCATATTATCAAACATGTAATGAACAATCTACATGAAATAAAAAAGTAAAATAGAAATCAAAATTTAGGATTCTTTTTTTTTTTTTTTTAAAAAAAAGGGTAACAGTAAGCATCAATTTGACTAGAACCAACACCAAAAAAAAAAAAAAAAACTATAGATATAACCTAATTATCCACCAAAGGGTTTTAACCATTTAATTGAAAATCTACCAAGCCTAACAAAATTGGTAAGAATGAAACACTATTGAACAAACAAGTTAAAAGGAAAATGAAACAATCTGAATCAAGGAAGCCCACAAACATCTAATTGTTCCCTAGTGCAAACACATCCAACAAAATCACTAAGAAAAGCAAAGAGAAAAACCACTCACAATATAAATTCCAAGCACTTCTTCTGTTTATTCAAGCCTTCATACGAAACCTAGTAAAATTAGTTAATTATTTTTTTTTTTTACAAAAATAAAACTTAACTCATCGTAATTTATCAAACATTTAGATTTCAACAATTTTGATTTTTTCAACTAGTCGTAATCTTCAAAAAAAAAAAAAAAACACACACACACACACATACACACACATATATATATATATATATATATTGTACATACAATAATTCACAGAAAAAAAAAAAAAAAAAAAAAACAATGATGTAAAGGGAGATAATTACCTTTGCAATTGATCTTCTTAATCCATTAACAAGTAATGTCGTTGGGTAAGCAAGTTATTCATCAAAAGGTAAAGTACAAAGAAAAAAAAATGAGTTATGAAATCATACAAACCACAAGGGAAAAAGGCATCATCGTAGTCCGACTCTCCCCTCACAAAATCCCCCAATTCATCCCCATTATCCTCTTCCCCAATTTCAAAATTAGGAGTGCTCTCCTCGACCGTCGTGTTCTTCTTGATAAGTCGCTTCCGAGGGTTCGACTTCGCATCTGACTCGTTGTAAATTGGGGTCGGAGAGGGGTTTTGAGAGAAATCGAAGAGACTAACAGAGAGGATAGAGGTGGATGATTTAAGAGGGGTTTTGAGGGAAGAGGAGAGAAAGAGAGAGGGAAGAGGGGGCAGTGTTTTGGAGTTGAAGAGAGAGAGAGAGAGAGAGAGAGAGAGAGAGAGCTTTTTTCTTTCTCTTCAAATGGGAATTTTCTCTCAAATTAGGGCTTGAAAGAATGAAGTGAAGTAGATCAACGTTGGGAAGATTGAGGGGGGGAGGAATAGATCGAAGATAAGAAGGGTGAGGACGTAGATCGGCAATAGATGAGCATCAGTGAGAGTTTTATTCTATTAGTTTCTTTCGGGGCTGAAGATGTATATGTTATTTTTCTTATATATATATATGGTGGATTGGCGCCAGAAAATTTCACTTTGGCACTTATTTTTTTGAACATACAATTCATGACATGCACTGTGCGTCGTAAAAAGACAAATACTTTTCACGGCTGGCGTATGTGCGTCGTGTGTAATTGATGTATTAACGGCACGCCATTTGCATGTCGTAAAAAGTTTTATTATTTACGGCGTGCATTGCAAGCCGTAAAAAAATCATCATTATTACCATTCACGGCCTACGCAATAGACACGCCGTGGTTGGAAAAATATTTACGATATGCAAAAAAAGCAAGTCATAAAAGTGAGAAACTACGATGTGCATTTATTGTATGCCGTTGATGTGGTGCCGTAAAAAATCAATTTTGTTGTAGTGAGAGATCAAGGCAAGTGAAAACAGAGGCAATTGACAGCATGGTAATGGATTTCCAAGCATGCATCTTCAACCTCTTGGAATAGAGCTGAGGCAGTATGATTTGTAATTAACTTTACTTGTTAGTTAGATTAATTTGGTAATGTAATTAATTAGTTTGTTAATTAATTAAGTATTGTAATAATTAGTAAGTAGTTTACTAGTTATTCGTTTTGTTGTGTAATAATTAATCTAATTAGCTTAATTAGATTGGTTAGTTAACTTAGCTTAGATTAGCTTAGTTAATTCATTTGGACCCTCCGTCGAGAGGGCAAATGTTGTAATAAGTGTGCGTGTGTGTATGAATGTCTTCCAACCCCACGTCTTTCTCCCTTTTACTTAACCACTTTTGATGGTTAGTTTAGGGCATACTTCGATTAGCATACCTTATGCTTGCATGCGTGCATCATCCATTTGTCTTACATGCACCGGGCTCGGCGCATCATTCAAACTGCATCGTATTTCAATACCTATTTGAATACGTGTATCAACTCATTGCATTCATATGCCATCTTAGATAGCCGAGCCTATTTTAGTCGCATTTTGCATGTGTTGCATTAGGCACTTTGTATAGTTAGGATCATGCATGATTTCTAACTAGTTTTCTGTTTTGGCTCGGAGTATACTGTAAGTGTTTACGCTTTAGCATACTGCAAGAGATGTGTATGTTGCCATGATAGCATGCTTGCCATGAGGCTATTTGCTTAAGTGTTTAACTGCATGAATGCATGTGGATAAAGGCTTCATTACTGGAATTGGAACAATTTATCAAAATGTGAGTTTCAAGCCCACTTGGAGTGGCAAATCATCATGTTTTAAGCCCACCTTGTTTGGTGGCAAATCCGCATTTCTAAGCCCACTTGAGGGTGGCAAATTCAAACCATTTTCGAAAACAAATATTGAATTGTTTTGTTCAAATTTAGGCGATCTAGTCTATACTTGTATGTTGCGCGCATCACATAGTAAGTTAGCTAAATAACCGGAATAAGAACACATGTGTTTTTAAAACAACATATCATGTTTAGTAGAGGCCGATCCTTTGATTGGGCGAGCCGGGGTGCTCATTTCAGGACCTTGCCCTCTCGTACCCAAGTTCCCGAGCTGAGGCAACTTTGGTGATGATGGACACGTGGCCTTAGGCACGAGTCAGGGTTTCCTAAATTTCCTAAAACAAAATATTTAGGTGGAGACTCTATAATTTGGTAAAGCAGTTCATGTTTGGCGCTTTTTGATTCAAAATTGATTTTTCAAAACCAATTGTCAGATCTGGACTCTTTGGTGTTTATCAGTCTCATATTGCACTTTGTGAGATTAGATTCAAAACAGTGACAAGAGTCTGAACTGTAGTAGCTAGAACCCAATTCGCGCCCTCTCTGAAAGGGGGGCTGCGCGGAGAGAGTTCGGGGCGGTCTACAGTTTCTGGCGACTCTGCTAGGGATTTAGAGAACTTGACTCGAACTCATGATATGTTTTTTTATCTACATTTATGTCATTCTTTGCATTGCATTTGCATTGGTGCGCCTAAGTCACACTGTTTTCCATCTGCTATTCCTGAACATTTTGCTGGAGGCTTGCTTGGAAAAACGTGCCCTAATGCTGACCGGTTACAGGCTCTGCCACGATTGGAACACAAACCTCGGATCGAGATCACCGCCGAGGCACCCTTTTTGACCAATCAACCTAGTTGTATATCGAAAGTCGTAGAGACCATTCCAAGCTAGGACGGGTTGTTCACCCAAATGTAGGTTGTTTGAAACTGTTTGCTTGCATAGCGAACCCCTAGTTCCTGACGAAATTAGGACCGGGAAACCCTACCCCATCATAGGGGTGTTTTGGCTCTCTTTAATTGGTATGTGCTTTACAGTGAAACTGTACAGGGATGTGCATATCAGTTGCCAAGTTGATATCTGTTTGGGGAAGAATTCAGTAGGAGCACAGTCATCCAGCTATGCTCATATCTATTCTGGTGAAATTAGGCTGAGATGCTGTCTGTTTTCTCTTTTGCAAGGTAGTCCTGGAACCATAGCTTCAGAAGGCTCCAATATCCCCCGAGTATTCTGGACTTGTATCGATAGACTTTGTCAGGTCGGAATTGTTCAGAAGCAACCTGTGTTTACCTCCCCCTCCACCGATTACAAGACGAAGGAGGTTCAGACAGAATTCACCAGTACAGTTTCTACAGCAGTCACACCTCAGTTCACCCGGGTCTAATTTGGTCTGGAAACAGTTGTCTGTATTCAGCTCAGCATAAGATCAATCACCCATTTCCATGGCTCAGTATCCCCCAAGTGTGGAAGAACAGATACGGTACTTGCAACAAACAATCGAGGCACTGCAGCAGGACGCAGTCCGTCAGGCTAAAGTCACAGCTCGTTAGGCCGAAGTGATAACCCAGCTACAACAACAATAGCCATAGCCAGCTGTGGCTTCTACATCTCATACACCTCCTACGGGTAACCCAACACCCAGAGCCACTGCCCATACTGTTAATGTCCAAGAGACTCAAGGCAATCCAGCGGAGCCAATCCTAGAACAGGCCTCTAAAGCTCCTATCTATCAAACCGAAGCTCCGTTTGAATTTGAGGTTGACCCAACTGCACTTAAGGTCAATAAACTGGAGAAATTATTCAAATGAGCACAAGAAGTGAACTCCATCCCGGATTTAGAGGACGGGTATACTAAATCTGCAGTTACCTTACCGGAGCGGTTTAAGATGCCGCATATTGACCGCTTCAACGGCTCTGGAGACCCAATGATGCACCTCCACCTGTTTTCTGATATTCTAAGGCCAATAGGTTTGACCCTAGCCCAAAAGATGTCTCTCTTTGGTCGAACCATGTCTGGATAGCCGTAATCTAGTATGCTAAATTGGAGAACTCTATGAAACAGAATTGGGAAGAGCTGGCTGATACCTTTATTACTCAATACTCCTACAGCACACAGATCGAGGTCACAACTCGTGATCTCGAAGTCACCCGCCAAGAGCCAAATGAGGGTTTCTCGGAGTTCGTGATAAGATGGAGAGCGAAGGCCTCGATGATGACTACAAGGCTTTCCGACAAAAATCAGATTAGGATGATTGTTCGGAATCTGCATGGCAAGTTGCTGCAAAGGATGATTGTTCTACCTCTGTTTACCTTTCCAAACCTTCATGAAATGGGGGTTGAAATCGAGGATGCCATCAGAAAAGGGATCTTTGTGGAAGATAATGAGCCTTTGAAGAAGAATGTTGTTCGCAGTTCCAATGCTACTACTGACGGTAGCACAGCTGCGAAATGCTCAGAAGTAGACACTATCGCCACTTCCCTCAATGGCCAAAAACCAACCACTTCAACTCGGCCCCAAGCCCGAAATTTCCATCCTTTTTACATGAGTTTCTTTCAAGCTTTGAAAATGCTGCAAGAAAAAGGGTACCTAGAGCTCCTAGAACCTCAACCCCTTCCAAATCCTCTTCCACCAAGATATGACCCAGCTAAATACTGTGCCTATCATCAACAACACGATCATGATACGAACCGTTGCATCCATCTCCGTCATAAGATTCAGGATCTTATTGACGAAGAAACCATAGCTCCACCAAAAGAACCTCGGGCTAGTACTGACCTGTCACCTCTACATCTCAATCGAATCCATACACTACCATTCACCTTTAACCCCCAGTGTATACATCACCCCGGCCCATCTACCGAAAGCCTGAGGTGTTCATTCCAGAAAGCACGGAATTATGCATGATTGATGCACTTGAGCCCCAATCATCTCAAACCCATGAACCCACTACTTCTGAGCTGATAAGAATGATTGAAGATCTTCAGAGAACTGTGGCAGATTTAGCCTTTGGAATTTTGGCTCTATCATCGACCGCATCATAGGCCAGAGGTTTCAATCCAAAAGGCTCCTTGATGTTGGGACAAGCGACAATTGAGAAAGGCCAACCTAAAGCCATCTCAGATTTGGGTAGTGGCATGTCTACAACAACTGGGCTCCGCTCTAATATAGCGACCCAATCCCTTGGTAAAGTGGAGGTAAATGGAAAGAGAAAGACCAGGGTAGGCATTGGTACCTATGAACACCTTCAGTGGGCTATTGAGGCATGGAAGGGTGAAGGACTAAACAAACCGCAAGTGCTTGTAGGGGTTGCAAAAACTGTGGATGACACTTTTGCCACTCAAGTTGGGGTAGTTTGAATCAAGGGGCAAGCCGGGACAAGGGATGTCGTACCAAAAAGACCCATTTCAGCTCCAATCCTACACTCGGAAGAGATCGACAAACCCAGTCAACACCTGCCGACCCTTTCGCCAGTACATCCAACACAACCAGCTCACAACCTGCCAAATACCCACCTCGGGACCAGAGGGTGTTCACCCCACTGTACATGTCTCTGTCAACGGCCCTAAGGGTCCAGATCAGAAAAGGGCATCTGAAGCCCCTGGAGCTGTGGCCATTATCGAATAAACTTCTTCCCTCCCATGATCCGGCCAAGTACTGTGCCTTCCATCAATAAGCCAACGATGACATTGACATTTGTTTTCGTCTTCGCCACGAAATACAAGATCTAATTGACAACGAGGTCATCGTCGCACCAGGTCCTGCAAAGTCTATCGGCACTGGATCAGTGAACTTGGGGGATAATGTGATCATGTGATCGGGGGATGAACCACCCGCGGATGGCGCTCAGTTTACTTAGGCAACTGGGAGTTTTATCCAGATGATGACCTTCACCTCTATCCTCTAAGCCGAACAGTTTTCAAAGAGGGAGACGGTAAGAGCCAAGTGTCACCTTTTCTTGCTTTCAAGTCTTTCTTACTTTGATATTTTTGTATGTGCTAACATCCATTCGTTTTGTCTTTGTGCTAACGGCAGAAGATTTGAATGAAACAATAGAGATTTTCACCCACTTTTCTATGCCTTTAAATCATTGCATTGACCTAAGTTTTTCAAAACTTTTTGAACATTGTGATGAAAACAAATAGGAAAGAATTCCTTGGGATTTACAAAAATTTGATCAATTGAGAGAAAGAAAGACATACTAAGCCCTTAATGAATGAGATCATGTTTGTGAATGTGAGTACTAGGAATGATCCTAGCTTGATCCAGATTAGTTCTACATTGTCTTCAAAGCAAGCGACTAGTTGCTTTCTTAAAAGATTTCGAAAAATATTTTGGGTGGTTCTGCGAAGACATGTATGGAATTGATCTTGGGATTGTGCAACATAAGATCGCTCTCGGCCTCGAGACTCGACCCCTTTTACTTTCAAACCTTGAACTTGGATTCAGAATGTTCAACGGTCAACCACAATGTGAGGCTTGTATGGTCAGATTTGAAGTAGCCAATGAACTAGGGGCAATAAGGTCATTTGACATCAAAGGAGGCCTGCCAGGACAGATTCGAAGCAGCCCTCGAACTAGGGGCAAGAAGGTCAGATATGATCAAAAGAAAGCTTGCAAAGCTGGATGAGAAGTAGCCCTTGAACTAGGGGCAAAAAATGTCAGATGTGCTCGAAGAGTCAAAAATTGGGACATTTCTCAAGCTAACAAAGATTGGCAAGAATGCCAAATCCCAGAATAGAGAAAAGAAGAAAGTTTTGTTGAAGGACAATTGAGTTCCTATCCACAACACTGGGGGCAATTCAGACCCGGTTGGATGGACTCCTACATCATCAGCGAACAGCAGCCATTCTCCTAGATTCAAGTGGCTTTGAGATCTCAACATCGACCATTCAACATGGACAAAGTTAAACCTTTTTATCCTTGAGAGGCTCACTGGGCCACAAACTCGGAAGGGCAACCCAGGCAAAAGTTAGAGCAAAGAAAAGAACAAAAATGAAAAAATGAAAAGGAAAATAACATAAAAGAAAAGAAGAAAAAGAAAAGAAATGAAAAGAAAAGAAAAATAGAGCTCGCAAGGTTGAAAACCCGGAAGGGCGGCCTTGGCAAAATAGGGGTGAGCATGGTCCAGATTGGACCAGATTGGGGTAAAACCAGGACCAATCCGTTATTTACGGTTCTTGAAAAATTGGAACCAATCCAATCCGTTTAAATCATGGAACCAATCCGAACCAGTCCATTTAAATACGGATTGGATCGGTTTAGGACCACAGATTCACATAATTAAATAACAGAAAAATATATATATAACACTTTAATTTCATAAAAACATAAACATAGCGCTATATTAGTTCCACAATAGCAACATGTCTTTCTATAATAGCGACCTACTATTCTAGAATTTAAACAACCATAAGAAAATTGGTTTCACCATAAGTATTTAGACCATTACAAATTAAAACTAAAAACTAACAAACAAAAGTAATAAAAGAAGATATGATGCGAGTTTAGGTTTGAGTTTAGTTTTATATGGAATAAGAGAAGATACTATGGAGGAGAATGTATAATAAAAATATAGACTATTTGTATACGGTCCAGATCGGTTCCAATCCGGAATCAATCCGTGGACTACGGATTTTTAATTCTTCAATCCGAAACTGAACCACGGATTCAAAAAACCAATCCAAACCTATCGGATTGGACTGGACTGGATCGGATTACGGATTTCATGGATTCTTTGCTCAGCCCTATGGTAAAAGTTAGAGCGCAAAATGAGAGGTTAATACCCGAGTGTACCTTAACCGAACTACGTAAGGCTTGATTCTCATCTTGGGGATACATAGGCAACTTCATTCTGAAGTCTAGCCATAACCACTTCAAATTCAACTGTTCTGTCCATGAGATTGAAGAGGTCATCTTTGTCTTCGCTGTATCTGAGTGTTCGGTGGTGATTGTCACTATGAGGACTGGTCATAGTATGTTGCGGCGCTATTCAAACAAGGGGCAACTTTCCGTTGCCATGAGTTTCCATTCAAACAAGGGGTAACTTTTCGTTGCTAGATTTGGTACCGTGCAGTGCCATTCAGACAAGGGGAAATTTTCCATTATTTTGGATCTGAGGTTGTGCATCTCAAAAGTAGATTCTGTGTTGGTCGAGCAGTAGCCATTTGTAAAAACAAGTTTTGAGAATTTTTAATGAAGTTGACTAATTTTCTCGAAAATTGCTCCATTTTTCCAAAACTGGACCATTTCTTGGACCCGAAAAAGGAAAATTTTCAGTGCTTATAGCCTAACGTGCATGATTTCAAATCATAAAATCGAACAAGCATGTTAATCTAACTCTCATGTTGGTCAAAATTGTTTTAGTAGAAAACCAAAACAAAAAAATGGTCAAAATGATGAACTAGGGGCACAGTTGAGTCAGTTTTCCTGTCTTTTTCCCGTTGTCAACATACTTGCCGGAAAGGGCACCATATTTGCCAGAAAAGGCCACAATTGAAGCTAACAGCAGAGGACAGAAAGCTCTCACATCCTCCAAGTAGCAAAGCATCAAGCTAAATGCGAAGCACGAATTGAAAATGGAGTGGGATGTTCGATTCCCTCATCTGGATGATCACACCCAAATTGGCGTTTGACCCGGAATAAGGACGTAGAAAACATGATATGTGTGAGACCAATCAATTGAATACCTGGTCAGTGGGACATGCTGTAACTCACCTCGATCAAGCTAAGCCAGGGGCATCGTTAACCGATGATAGTTGCGATCTGCTGCACATCCAGTCACGCCACAACCCCTCTGTGGAAGAAAGTTCACTGATGTGAATAGAAGAAGGAGAATCTAGTAGAATACTAGGGGCAAGAGCCTACAACTTTCTGCTTATCCATCAACCACCCAAGGGAGGGATAAAAAATAAGAGAGATTGAAGAATAGAGAGATGTGCGTTGAGAGGAAAAGTAAGGAAAAGGGCTTTTTCAGAGGAAAACGGCTTTTTCAGAGAAAAAGAGATTGAGTGCCAGGGTGATGTGAGAATCACAAATGAGAAAGGGTGGGAAACAATACCCGGAGAAACAGGCTCCTTATGAACCGAGAGGTCTCTCACCTTTGTAACACGTCTGAGTGTCGTGTGTGTTGTTTTGTTTGTCTCGATTCTTGCTTTGAGTCGTTTCAAGTGTCAATAGATGTGTTTAGGTTGTTTTACCTTTTGTTTTCCTTTGTTGAGTCGTGGTGCGCTGTGGTCAGTTGTAGGCTCAATACCCTGTCGAGAACTCATTTCTCAATTTCAAAAAATCGTTTTGTGCTCAGAGTACTGTGTCATTCTCCACATTTGTACAAAACATGATTTATTCTTTCATAAACTGCAGGGTTCAACCCAAGTTATGTGAGAACAGTAGAACCATGACCTATCTGAAGCTATATAGGTTCCAGACTGCAAAGTAAAAGAAAATAGCGAAAATCGAAGCATCTGAGTGTGTTTCAACTCCAGCAAAATCTGAGATTGCATTCTATATGTATCTCTTCAAGCCTTGTCAATGCTCCGAAGTATGAGTGTGCCTCTACCTTAAGCTCAAGCTCAAGCTCAAGCCTACTTCAAGCCAGAATAGTGATCAGAAGTGCTCCTCCCCAAATGCCAGTCCCTGCTAGAGGCATCTTAGCTGTGTTTGCAATGAGTTCCTAGAAAACCAACTGCGACGGTGGAAACTAGAGTTCGAATGGCCGATGCCTAGAACACAAAGGTTCGGGATTTGTGAGACTAAAGTCTGGTTTAAATACCCAGGGGTGTATCATTGGCTTGAAATATGTATGGCAGCCCCATAGGTTGAGGTAGTGTGTACGCACCTCAATGCTGGATACTGAACCAACCTAGTCTATCACCCCGTTGGAGAATAGGGAAAGTTGTGAATATGGTCAGGAAGAAAAGCGGTATCCATGGCTTCTACATGCAGATGTTGCCCCTTGTCAATATTTCAGGACCTTTGTACTATGAGTTGAAGGTATGGGTTCGAAGAACACAAGGTAAAAGTTCGAAGAACACAAGGGGAGATCCCTGTCAGAGTAGAGCGGTTCACCGCCACTCACCCCATGAGGTGCTTTTTAAAGCACCGCTTTGTTTGTTTATTACATTCCCTAAACATCATGCGCTACATTGCTTGTAACATGTATTGTTTCATCGCACTTATTGCATTTATTTGCATTTTGCGTTATCTTGTATCTTTTATCCTTTTACGTTGAGCAGTGTTTAGGATCGTTGTCCCCCAGGGTTGTCTCAGGTTGCGTGGAACGCGCTCCTGATTATTTGTTTTCGAACCTCTTCTCACGAATTCAGCGCAGTTAGAGTGTTCCTTTCCTCACACGATTTCAGCGTGTTTGGAATTTATCTTACGTTGCGTGGAACGCGCTCCTGATTGTTTTCGAACCTCTCCTCACACGACACTACAACAAAAAACATTTTTGGCGACGTTTTTTAGCAACCAAACTGAAATTAGTCGCCAATTTTACATAATCGGCGACAATATAATTGTTTGTCACCAAAAGTACACTATTGGCAACGAGTTAATATTTTTAGTCGCCAAAAGGTTTGGCGCCAACTTAATTTTTTGGGCGGGAGCACCAAAAATATTTTCGCGACCAAATGAACATATAGCGACGAAATTTTGGTCGTCGATTGTAAAGTTTTAGGGACGGAAATGAAATAGTCGCGGAAAAGATGAATGGTACTTATGGCGACAGAAGAATTTTTGTCGCCAATAAATTAGCAAACGAAACTACGTCGTTTTGCATTTTTCGAATTTTTTTTTTTAAAGACTGGACCGACCCTTTTACTGAATAAACACACCCAAGCCTCATCTCATTGTATTCAGAGGAAAACGAGAAGAGAGGAAGAAGATAGAGGATTCAAAAGGGAATGGAAGGGAAGGGTCGGGTTTCAATCTCTCTCTCTGTGCACACTTCGACGGTACGGCGAAACTGATTCGGCAGTGGTGACAATCAACGGTACGCACTCATCTATTCTCTTCTCTTCTCATTCAACATCCAAATAGTAGACTTCAAGAGTCCAAATAGCATACCCAAATGATTGTCAAGCATGAGCTAGGTAGCGAATGGCGAGAACGGCAGAAGTGTTTGGCGTAGATGAGGCAGGGAGGGGCGTGGCCATGGATTTGTTAGGCGTGGCCGTAGGGTAAGGGTCGCCGGAGGGGGGGACTCTCTCTTTCTCTCTCCCCTCTTCTTCAGCTTCTTATTTTTTCTGTTGACAAATTGTGGTTGTCTCTCTTTGCCTTATAAATTGCAATTTATATGCCCTAATTGATTTTTTTTCTTGCCAAGTGCCCTTTTAGAATTTTTTTTAGGGGTGTTGTTGTGATGTCTGGTTTCTCTCATTAGAGTTCAAATCCCATTTTTCTTGTTTGTCAAATGTTCGATAAAATGCATCAATGATGGCCTACTGTGATTTTGTTTATTAGATCCATTTTTTTTGACTTTTAGATCTTTGAGAATATAATTTAGGAGAATTTTGGACTCAAATACAATTTAGGAGAATATAATTTAGTTTTCTTGGTGGGTTTTTTTTTTTTTTTGTGTTTATCTACAAATTGAAGTTATGGAAGTATGTATATATAGTAAATTTAGGATCTTTGATTAATCATTTTTTAGTATTTGTCACTCCATGTATTTCAGTTATTGTGTTTTCAGTGAGAGTCTGTAATTGTACATGAATTATTTGAAATACTACAATTATTTGATTTTCGTGAACACTCGATTATTGCTTTCACCCATGTTCTTGATGAGGCCAGTGTTGTTCTTCTCTTCAGAGACAAAGTCTATCTTCATCCCGATAAGGTACGTACACATATATATAAATAATAGTTTTCTTGTTAGAAGAAGATTCTTATAAATTGATTTATGTGGGACTAGTGATTTGTGCTTGCGTTAGAATATAACTAACAATTTTGTTGATGAAATTTGTGTGTGTTTATTAGTCACAAAAGTTTTGTGTATCTTATTATGGCTACTATGTATATTTTGCGTTGCCAAAAATCACATGTTATTTTTGTTTTATTATTTTCTTGTTGGTCTTTGGTTGTGTACACTACATGGGGAATGAGTTTACTCTGTATTGCGGAGATGAAGGTTTAAGTTTTATGTTTCCCTCTGTATGGTTAATGTCTAATTTTAGAGTTAAAAAGAGTCCAAAATACATTCGTTAGTTGCACTATGAGAACTAAGCAACTGTTTCTCTACAGAGAACAGTTCCAAAACCTCTGATTTTGCAGCAAGGGATTGAGGATAAAATATATGGACACAGTCACCATCAAAATCAGCACTAAGTGGCCCACATATAAAAGGGTTGATCTTGACTGTATGGTCATCGTGAACATAAACCGACAAAGCTTGCAGGGAATGTTTATGTGTTGTCGGAGGTCTATTGATGAAAACAATATCCCCATCCATTATCCGTCGATGTACCACTTGACCAGGTCTTAAAAAGTATGCCTTGAACCTTCCCTGGCGAGTAGGTTGACAAACCATCCCCATAGGTTAAACACAACTTTTCATCAACCGACTTCTCCAGATACTGACATGTTATATTGAGTAACTCTCTCCTCAAATGTTATCCGTTGAGCAATTTCAAAAGCGGTCAATCTCATTGACTCCTTTATATGCATCACCTGTAATAACACTCCGTGAGGAGAATCCACAACCCTTTCTGATAAATAGGGTTTTCATCTTCTCAAGCCATGCTTTAGTAGTAGAATCGCTTTGCTCTTTGT
This sequence comes from Camellia lanceoleosa, assembly GCA_025200525.1. Lineage (NCBI taxonomy): Eukaryota > Viridiplantae > Streptophyta > Magnoliopsida > Ericales > Theaceae > Camellia > Camellia lanceoleosa. The sequence continues at coordinate 163,210,638 of CM045767.1, read as the reverse complement.
TAATCCCAAATCGTGTATCCATGCCACGAGATGCCTTGTAGAAGAAATATGCACGGAAAGACAAGAAAACAACAGTTGTTCGTGAACATTTGCACAATTTAATTGCCAAAGGTTTGACTAGATTATCAATCATATTCTCAATAAAGAACAAATGTCACCCAAGTAAATAGTAAACCAGCATCAATTACACAAAACACCATCTTCTAAAACGGATCATCATTCTCAGATAATTCAAATAAGCAATGCAATGGACATGATTGATGAGATCTATTAAAATAAGCAATGCAATGTACATAAAATGGATCATCATTCTCAGATAATTCTATATAATTTTTAATTAGTTTTTCTCTCAAATCCTCAAAGCAATAAAGTGCCCCCACTAAGGGTCGGCCAAACTTCCTTTGAATTAGCAACAAACATGATTGATGAGATCTATTAAATTAATAGAGTGGTGTCACACGAAATGGTAAACAAAACATGGTGCATAGATGTAATCATCATAGCATTATGGCACTAAAAGTAATTTGTATATTCAACATGGGATAACTTCAAATAGTGCTTGTGTTGTAAAAGCTCACATAGTGTACACAAATACTTGTTTCAATTTTACCCCAATATATTGATTACCCAGGAAGCTTCTGAACTTGATCTTTGATCAGTAAGTTCTATAAATTCTTGAGCCATTCTAAATTTTGTTAGTTTGGAGTCAATAAATTAGAAGTCAAAATTACGTCATTTTGCATTTTTTTTTTTTTTTTTTTAAGACTTGACCGACCCTTTTGGTGAATAAACAAATAATTATCAATATTAAGAGATGAGGGTCCAAAAGAAAAAAGGTCTGAGGCAAATAGCAGCACTCTAAATTGTTTCCTTGGTGTCTAATATTTGTCTATTTCCATCTAATTTGTAGGTATATACAAGTGGGGAATGCAGTTGCATTTCTAGTATCTATGGCATTCGGAAGTATGTTGGCAAAGAGAAGCTAAGGAGTCTCAAATAATGAACCCTTGAAAACAACTGATCTGAAATTCCCTCTGAGTCCTGCACAATTGTTTGCGTGAATAGCATTGGATTAATTAACCATTCTTAAAGTGAGTTCAATCTTGGCAAAATTCATTCTTAACAATCTTGTTGAAGAAAATTTTAAACTCACATTGAGTAGTAGACCATTCATAAAAACCATATATGGTCATTGTAGCTTGTAATTCAAATTTCCATTTTCTTCTTGTATTATCTTGAAAAATATCTGGTTAAGTACATTGAAAGACATGTAACCTTATTTTTAGCTTTTTCTTTTTGGGCCTAAACCCATTTACATTTCAGTCTTTGGTGGACCAACCTTTGGAAGTGATATTGGGCTGATTGCTAGGTTCTGCTTGTGCAAGTTTTCTTTAACATATTCAAGATCTTTATGAGGTTGATGTTGCCACATCAACTCTCTGCTTCATTTGCTGCTATGATGATGGTTTTATTTGCATCTGATTCTGTCTGTTTCTTTTACGATATGTGAATGTTTTTAGTTCTTCTTTGCTAATCCATGTAATTTCTGTATTTCTTGTCTTTTTTATTGAAACAGAATTATCATTAGTTTGCTCATGTTTTTCGTTGAATGATTTTCATTTACACTAGCATGCTATTTACTAGTTTCATGCCTATTTACATGATCGGGACAAATGGCGTAACATGGGTATTAATCTTCTTGCCGCAGTTCTAAAGAAAAAATAAGAATTCCTAGAGTAAAAGCTATTACCCACGCCCACTCACCAATGGTCAAAATTCATACCTTCACTTATTGATGATGACAAGGATGGGAAAACTGCTCCACGGTGCGCTTTTCTTTTGGTTCTCTTTTGTGAATATAGAATTAATCTCATGGCATTGCTCAGATTGGTGAGAGAAACTTTTATGTGCATAAATCTTCTATTTCTATTGATATGTTTATTCTGCGCCTCCACTCAGCTGTGGGGAAAATAACTAATACAAAAGGATAAATAAGAATTAGGCAACATAAACAGGAAACACTGTTACTAGCGTTGTTCTATGTATTGAGTGGCTAAGCAAACTAGGATTTACAACCTACGATAGAGGGTTTAGGCCCCATGAAATTGAAATCCTTTTTTGTCCAAAAGATGGCATCATAGTATTTGCTTTCAGTTTTATTTATCTTTTCTTTAGGCTTCATTGGTTTCAGAATTTGAATCTTAGTATATGAACCTTATCACCAATCACATTGCCATAAGACTTCCATTAGATTCAAATGTGACACTTGGGGATGTGAAACCCCTAAATGCAATAGTTAATGCAACAGTATGAGCAGTTTAGTTAAACTTCATAAACTCATTACAAAGTGGTGGCATTTCCAAACTCCCTGTAGTTGCAATGATCTTTGAAGCACTTACAGCCATACAAGATTCAAATGGAGCTGATATTAGTGCCATTCTCAACTTTATTGAGGTCAAATAGAAGTCTTTTGTTATCTTTATTCCCTTGGAGAAAATTTACCTGGTTTAATCTTGAAGGACTTGTAGTAGCTGTTAGGTTATGACAAAACAATTTATGGAAAATAATTGCAGACAGCTCTTTATATTGCATAATGTTTAGATACTCAAATCCATGCATCTTGATGTGTAGTCTATTGGACTATTGTGCTTGGTTGATTCCAAATAGCCTAGAATTTCAACAATCTGTAATGTGTCCAAAACTTTCCAATCCTTTATGTGTGATGGAATAAGTAGCAGCAACTAAGATTTGATGGCAAAGGAGGGTTTTCCAACAGAGTAAATTCAGTTCCAGTATTTTTTTAAAAAACATTGATAATATTGTGATGGAATAAGTAGCAGCAATTTTTTTTTTATTACTTCTCATGATTAGCAATGCCTCTATCTTTTCATATCTTGATTTCTTTTTTGTAAGACCTCCATTTGATATAACTCTTTGTTTCTTATGCAGGTGAAGGTTGTTTGAGTCACCAAGAGTGTAGATGAAGCATATTTTGCTCAGTTATACCTCACAAAGGCATATTCCTGTTACAAGCCTATATTTTGTTTGACTAATATTTTCCATAGAACTTGCTTTAATAGTAATATTTAATTGATAAAGTTTTTTTTTTTTTTAAATCTCAGTTGGGTAATGAAACGGAGAGTGTTAGCTTTGATCTTCGACCTTCGGATGCCATTAACATTGCAGTAATATGCAAGGTACTTTTGCTCATTTTGAAGATTGTAACTGCTTTGGTGGATTTTTGTGGTTGTTTATCATCATGTAGTCCTCTTATTTAACATAGTTATAATCACTGCTCTCTCACTAGATAGCATTATATAATGGTGTTGGATAAACATAATGTTATTTGCATGCAAAACTGATAGCTGAGTAATACTGTGAGATGCAACAAAGTGTACAATGAAATAGAAAAGAAAAGAACTTCAGAGAAGGGTATGTGTATTGGGGCTGATGATGACTCAAAAATGTGTGACGAAACAAAAGAAGAAATGGCAAAGAAAATTGGGAAATAAGGAAGGAAAAGAGAGGATAGTGTCCCCCAAGTTTATGTAGGTTTGTGGACCCCATTCGGGGGCCGAAATTATGAAATGACCACCGAAACCACTGAAACTTGGCACGGACAGCTTGTTCAAGCCTAAATAGACTTGTAGGAACAAACGGGACCTCGATTGGATCTCTGGTTAGAAAATTAGAAGGAAAATTGTAAAACACAAGACTAAAAAGGCCCATTTAGGCGCTGAAATTGCGAAATGACCACCGAAACCACCGAAACTTAGCACAGACAGCTTGTTCAAGCCTAAATAGACTTGTAGGAACAAACGGGACCTCGATTGGATTCCCGGTTAGAAAATTAGAAGGAAAATTGTAAAACACAAGATTTAAAATTCCCTTTCGGGGGCCGAAATTGTGAAATAACCACTGAAACCACCGAAACTTGGCACGGACAGCTTGATCAAACCTAAATAGACTTGTAGGAACAAACGGGACCTCGATTGGATTTCCGATTAGAAAATTACTAGAAAAAATGTAAAACACAAGACTTAAAATACCCGTTCGGGGGCCAAAATTTCGAAATGACCGCCGAAATTTCGAAATGACCATCGAAACTTGGCACGGACAACCTTTTCAAGCCTAAATAGACTTGTAGGAACAAACAGGACTTCTATTGGATCTCCTGTTAGAAAATTAAAAGGAAAATTGTTAAACACAAGACTTAAAAGGCCCGTTCGGGGGTTGAAATTGTGAAATGACCACCGAAACCACCAAAACTTGGCACGGACAGCTTGTTCAAACTTAAATAGACTTGTAGGAACAAACGGAACCTCTATTGGATCCCCGGTTAGAAAATTAGAAGGAAAATTGTAAAACACAAGACTTAAAAAGCCCGTTCGGGGGGCTGAAATTGCAAAATGACCCCCGAAACCATCAAAACTTGGAACGGACAGCTTGTTCAAACTTAAATAGACTTGTAGGAACAAATGGAACCTTGATTAGATTTCCGGTTAGAAAATTACAAGAAAAAAATGTAAAACACAAGACTTAAAAGGCCCGTTCGGGGGCCGAAATTGCAAAATGACCACTGAAACCACCGAAACTTGGCACGAGCAACTTGTTCAAGCCTAAATAGACTTGTAGGAGCAAACAGCACCCGATTGGACTTCCCGTTACAAAATTAAAATCAAAATTGTGAAATTCATATCGATTTTTTTTTTTTTTTTTTTGTCAATCTAATATTGTTTTTTCTTTTTTCATGTGACAGATTGGCAATGGTGGAAAATAGTTCGGGCTACATCAGAAGATTTGATTTTGTGTTTTTTGAAATATTTTGATATAGGATTTTGGTAAATGATATATGGATTAAATGTTTAGCATCAAAATATTTAGTTTTGTGTTTTTGAAAATATTTTGACATAGGATTTGGTAATGTATTTATGGGTTTGATGTTAGTAGTTTGTAAGTACTTTGGTATGCATGTTTTAGATTGTCAGAGAATTGTAATTATGTTTATTGGGATTTTTCATAGCTATTAATTTTGAATTAGTATGAATGTCTTGCACAGGTATATTAATATTTACATTACATTTGTGTATATATTGTGCACAGGAAAACAGGTGTTTTGAATTATTTTGAACAAGAAAATTATTAAAATCAAAATGTGTAGTGAATTTTTAGTAACAGGTGGTGTTTTTGTCACTGTTAATATATTTGGCGACAACATATTGTTTTTGTCGCTAAAAGTTAGTGGTTATTCCAGGAACTTTTAGCAACCAAAACTTACTCGTTACTAAAAACGTGATTTTTAGCGACCAAATTAATTTTGTCGTTAAATAGTACTTTCGGCGACGCATTTATTTGTCGCTAAAACTACATAGCCTATCCAAATTTTAACCTTTTAGCAACAAATTGTAATTTTATAGCGACAAAATATATTATTTTTGGCGACTAATTTTGCTTGTCGCTAAATGTCTACATACGGTGACAATTTCTGATTTCGTCGCCAATACTTTTAGTGACAAGGCTTTGGCGACCAATTGTATACTTTGTCGCCGATTCTTTTGGCGACGAAATTTGTACTTTTGGCGACGAAATTTGTGGGTCGCCAAATGTGTTTTTTGTTGTAGTGCGATTTGGCTCGAAGTACACTGTAAGTGTTTACGCTTTAGTATATTGCATGAGATGTGTATGTTCCCATGATAGCATGCTTGCCATGAGGCTATTTGCTTAAGTGTTTAACTGCATAAATGCATGTGGATGAAGGCTTCATTACTTGAATTTGAACAATTCATCAAAATGTGAGTTTCAAGCCCACTTGGAGTGGCAAATCATCATGTTTTAAGCCCACCTTGTTTGGTGGCAAATCCGCATTTCTAAGCCCACTTGAGGGTGGCAAATTCAAACCATTTTCGAAGACAAACATTGAATTGTTTTGTTCCAATTTAAGCGATCTAGTGTATACTTGTATGCTATACGCATCACATAGTAAGTTAGCTAAATAACCAGAATAAGAACACATGTGTTTTCAAAACAACATATTATGTTTAGTAGAGACCGATCCTTTGATTAGGCGAGTGGGGGTGCTCATTTCGGGACCTTCCCCTCTCATACCCAAGTTCCCGAGCCAAGGCAACTTTGATGATGATGGACACATGGCCTTAGGCATGAGTCAGGGTTTCCTAAATTTCCCAAAACAAAATATTTAGGTGGGAACTCTGTAATCTGGCAAAGCAGTCCATGTTTGGCGCTTTTTGATTCAAAATTGATTTTTCAAAACCAATTGCCAGATCTAGACTCTTTGGTGTTTATCAATCTCACATTGCACTTTGTGAGATTAGATTCAGAACAGTGACAGGAGTCCGAACTGTAGTAGCTAGAACCCAATTCGCACCCTCTCTGAAAGGGGGGCCGCGCGGAGAGAGTTCGGGGCGGTCTACAACTTGCCACTTTACTTTTACTTATCAAGACTTCTGCCTTCCATTATCTTCCAAGTCTTGGCAAAATGGTAGTCTCGGCAAGTACGTAGGTACTTTTTTCAACATAACATCGGCTTAACCTCAACTTGTAAATTTTCTTTAAAATTTCAACAAGTGTTTAAACTAACTTTCTTTTAACATAACCTTGGTTTAACTTCAACTTGTAAATTTGCCTTAAAATTTCAATAAGTGTTAAACCAATTTCCTTTCAACATGACATCGGCTTAACTTCAGCTTGTAAATTTTTCTTAAAATTTTAACAAGTGTTAAACCAACTTTAGCATGTAAATTCCAACTTCCAAGCATTATTCTCCAGCTCTCTGCCCCCTAATGTGAACTTAAGTTTCACTTATGTTCACATTAAATATGTACCTATGATCTTGTCGCCGAGATCAGATTCAAACAGAGACTGGCCGAGGTTATCAACCTCGGTCTCTATTAATCTAACTAATATATATTTAGTGTCCTTCAAAGTTTTCATTCTGTCAACACAGTAAATCTAGGTTAATTCAACTTAGTTCAACTCTAATATATGCAAGTATAATTCAACTCTGTCATATAATAAGTCTAAGTTATTCGTTATGTTTCAATCAGAAACATCGCCGACTTAGTTCAACTCTATTATATGCAAGTATAATTCAACTCTGCCATATAATAAGTCTAAGTCATTCATTATTTTTCAATCAGAAACATCGCCGACTTAGTTCAACTCTATTATATGCAAGTATAATTCAACTCTGTCATATAATAAGTCTAAGTCATTCGTCATGTTTCAATAAGAAACATCACTAAGTGACTGGTCAGTTGTTTTACACAAGTTTGAGATCAAAAATCGAGCTAAGATTTTATTAATTACTTCAGCTAATAACAGAAAAACTTAAAAACAAAAGGAAATCTTAATGATAGAAAAACTTTGGGTTGCAAGTATTCCAAGGTCTTGGCAATTCTTTGCCTTCACTGTCTTCAAGCTGATATGCCCCATTGCCCAGGACCGAGATGATTCTATAAGGTCCTTCCCAATTTGGGCCAAGTTTTCCCTCTCTAGGATCCTTCTTGTTGCTGACGACTTTTCTCAAGACAAGGTCCCCAACTTGAAACTCTCGTGGTTTGACCTTTTTGTGTTAAGCCTTGGCAAGCTGCTGCTGGTATGCCCCCAGCTGAATTGCTGCTTTCTCCATTCTTTCTTCCAATAAGTATAGATCTCATGCTAAAAAAGCATCATTAGTTCCGTTCTCTACTCCCTGGATTCTGATCCCTGGTGCTGACCTCCAATGGAATTACTACCTTTGTGCCATAAGCCATAGCAAATGGGGATTCCCCAATTAATCTTCTCAGCGTAGTCCGATATTGTAGACCGCTTGAGAACTCTGCTCCGCGTGCGAGGGTGCGAAATCATTTTTTCTTAACTACTACAGTTCGGACTCGTGTCACAGTTCTGAATCTAATCTCACAAAGTGCAATGTGAGACCGATAAATCACCAAAGAGTCCAAATCCAGCAAATCGTTTTAGAAAATCGATTTTAATAAAGAAATGCCAAACATGGACTGCTTTGCCAGATATAGAGTCGCCACCTAAATATTTTGTTTTGGGGGGAATTTAGGAAACCCTGACTCGTGCCTAAGGCCACGTGTCCATCATCACCAAAGTTGTCTCAGCTCGGGAACTTGGGTACGAGAGGGGAAGGTCATGTAATGAGCACCCCTGCTCATCCAACCAAAGATCGGCCTCTACTAACATGATATGTTATTTTTGAAGACACATGTGTTCTTGTTCTGGTTATTAACCTAGAATTACTATGTGATGCGCACAACATACAAGTATAGACTAGATCGCCTAAGTTGGAACAAAACATTTCATGTTCATTTGTTTGAAAATGGTTTAGAGGTGATACTCGCAAGTAGGCTAAGTCGTGGATTTTTCCACCCTCAAGTGGGCTTAGAAAACATGATTTTGCCACTCTCAAGTGGGCTTAAAACACATATTTTGATGAATTGTTCCAATTCAAGCAACCCAACCTCTACCCACAGGCATTCAAGCAGTTTAATCACTTAAGCAGTTAGCCTCATGGCAAAATACTGAACATGGCAACACTTACACGCATGCAGTATGCTAAAGCGTAAACACTCACAGTGTACTCCGAGCCAAAACAGAGAACTAGTTAGAAATCACGCATGATCCTAGTTCATGTTAAGATGGCTAATGCAACACATGCAAAAATGCAACTAAGATAGGCTCGGCTATTCTAAGATGTCATGTGAATGCAACTTGATAACATGTTGTTGAACACGTATTCAAGTAAATGTATTGAAATACAATGCAGTTAGTATGATGCGCTGAGCCCGGTGCATGCAATATAGATGAATGGGTGCACGCATGCGAAGCATAAGGATGCTAATTGAAAAATGATCCTAAAACTAACCATTGAAAGCAGATAAGTAAAAGGGAGAAAGAAATAGGGGTTGGAAGACATACATCGCACACACGCACGCTTATTACAACAATGGTGCCCTCTCGACGGAGGGTCCGAATAATAAGCTAACTAGCTAATCTAAGCTAATTAAACTAATTATTACAAGCCAACTAATTAACTAATCCTAGTTAACTAATTATTACAAAACAAGCTAATTAACTAACAAATTAACTAACTAGTTATTACAGCACAAATTGAATAGCTAAGTACATTAACTACTTAAGTACAAAACCAAAGGATTAGCTAGCTAAGAAGCTAAGTTAAGCAGTAAAGAGATGTCCTCGGAAAGAGAAGAGTGTATGCATGCTCGGTCGCCTCGTTCGAAAATCCATCGCGATGCCCTAACTTGCCTCTGTTTGCATTTGATTTCAAATCACTGCACAAACTTCAGGGTAGCTTTTACTCCACCATGGGAACCTCTAGGAGCATGGCCAACCAGTTGTTGATGTGGCCAACCACTTGTAAACCACTTACCATTGCTGCAGACCAGATAAAGTGGTCGGCCAGCCACTTTTACTGGTCTGTCGACCACTTTTTGCTGCCAAACTCCAATTTGCTGCAATAGAGAACAAGAAGGGACATTGCAATGTATTTGCAAGATATGTGTGCACAACCACTCTCCCTATCATTTTATGATCTCAAGGGAGTGCGGTTCTTGACTCTCGGGCCACCAATCGCGCATCTCAATGCATGATGGCCAAAGAGGCAAGATTGCACGAATCAATGTAAATGAATGCACACATAACACAAAGTCTTAACCTTCATTATGCTTGATCAAGAGGGTCGGCGACCGAGAAATAAGGCACGTTTCATCACTTCAAGTATAAAATGTCCCTCGTTTCTCAAGTTTGGACTAACACCTAATCCAAACACATGCAATGCAACTCAAGCATACTAAACACAATGTAATGCAAGCATACACAATGCAATGCAACATGAGCAACCTATCAATGCTAATGGCATGCATACACAATGCAAGGCAACATAAGCAACCTATCAATGCTAATGGCATGCATACGCAATGCAAGGCAACATAAGCATTTCAACACAAAGCAAACAACAATGCAAGCATAATGAAATGCAACATAAGTATGCATCAACAATGCAAACAACAAGCATGCAAAACACAATGCAACTCAATCATGCAAACATGATGCAATGTAACAACATTTGAACAACATGCTCAATAGACTTAAACTAAAAATGGACAGACCTCAATCATGCCCAAATCAGTGGCCACAATGCTAAGAAATGAAGGCACAAAAGCATATACAAGCATGCATATGCATTGGCCTATCAATTAGGCATAAGTACACAACTCTTAAAAGTGCTCAAGGAGTGACAAAACAAAGAGTGTAGCCATACTATATGCACTTAAATAAGGTATGAAATGATGCCAAATCATTCAAACAACATATGCATGGCATACTAGGGTCCTTAAAGCATAAAGCTACCAAAGAGGACTACACAAGAGGCATGCAATACATGACACAAATGCATGAACCAACCATGGACAGAGCTCAAATAGGTCAAAACAATGACCAAAACATGCTGAGATAGGGCTCAAATACCTAGGCATGCATGCATGCACACTAAGCCACAAACAAGGCAACAATGCACAACCCTTAGAGGCACTCAAAAGGTGAAAGAAATGGGAACACGGCAATGCTACATGCTCTGAAATGTCATGTTAAGTGATGCCAAATTATCCAAACAACACAAATGAAGCATGCTATGGTGCTCAAAACTCAAAGCTAGCAAGGCCAATTGCACTACGGCTATACAATATATGAAGCATATGGCAAATACAACCCAAAAAAGTCCTAGAGCATGTCAAAATGATGCTAAAACATGTATGGAAAGAAGCCAAAATAAGCTAGCATGGTGAGCATGAAGCATGAAATATGCGAGGCCAATATAAAGGATTACACTACACCTACCAAGACCAAGCATGAGATGGCTTCACCAACAAAAATCAAAGTTATATCATGGCAAAATAACCCCAAAAATATACTGAAATGATAGCTCGCAAGCTTAGGCATGAAGGCATACACAATGACTCATGTTAAAGGCTTAAAGGACCAACCCTTCAAAGCATTGAAAGAGTGACAAATGCAAGTGTATGACCACACTATATGTACTGAAATCACATTTCAAATGATGCCAAATCATGAAAGTAGCCCAAGCAATGCATGCTAGTGGGTTGGAAACTCAAGGCTAGTGAGCTAAAATGCACTACGGCTATACAAAGTAAGGCATGCATGACCAAGACAACACAAATCAGACCTTAAGCATGGTAAAACATGGACAAAAGCTTCTTAGAGTTGAGCCAAAATATGCTAGAATGATGGTCTAAAGCATGATACACATTAGGCTATTGAATAGAATTGCACTACAAGTGCATGGAACATGCATGGGGCCATCAAAAAAACCCAAAACAGAGGTATAGCATGCTAAAAAAACATCAAAAACCTACTGAGATGGAGCCAAAACATGCTAGAAAGATATGCTACTTCATGAAGCACATAAAGCTAGTTTGCAACATTTACACTGCAAGTGTATAAAGCATGCATGAGGTGACAAAACCAAATCAAAACAGTGGTATGCCATGTCAAAATAACCCCAAATACATGCTAAGATGGAGTCAACATAAGCTTAATAAACATGCTCAAACATGAGGCAAATGAAGCAAGCAACCAAGCAACAAGGAGACGGGATGACCCTCTCCTATTTAAGACCTCAAAACACAAGTTTTACCACTGAAAATCCACTAGATTTCAATGGTTAAAAGGCCAAGAGAAAGTGATCTCAACGGCCTAAAGTGATGGTGTAAAACAAAGCCAAACAAGGCATAGGAGGGGGTAGACCACGCCAAACACAAAAGATACCTTAAACAAACATTACAAGCATGCAAAATCAGAACTTTTTGTAGTAGAAAGTTAGGCCTAAAACAACATGCAAGTAGGGCCAAAAGCTTAATCAAAACAAAGGGTTTAAGAGGTTAGAAGCTCACCCTTGTAGAACAACTTTAGAGCAACAACTCCAGCAGCTATTTTGGATCAAAACCAGTCCAAAAACTCCAAAACCAACCTCAAGGTACCTCAGCAACAAAAGGGTGGTGTTTGAGTGTGTGTTTGTGTGCAATAGTATGATGAAAATGCACTTTCAAGCACAAATATAAAGCAAGGAAGAAAATATAGAGACAAGGATGTATGTATAGCTCAAAGGAATTTTTTTTTTTTGAACCTGGAGAGGGAGGGGGAGGTTCTCTTTTATAGAGAACCAAAGGTTAAGCTTGTTGAACAAGCTTAAGGCTCCAAGCCATCCCTCCATACATATGGAGGATGGTTTCTGAGCCTTCTAGCTGTTACAGTTGGCTCCAAAAGATCTTCAAAAAGGTGCTGGAAAGCTGCCGACCACTTGAAGTGGTCACCCAGCTACTTGTAGTGGTCGTGTAACATGTCCGGAGGGTACCCGCGCGCGTTAAACAGTTCGGACTCCCAAGATCTCTTTGATCTCAAGTCTCACGAGTGCAATGTGAAACGTAGATGAGAGTCCAAATTTGGCAACGTTTATTGAAAATCTATTTTATTGCAGTTTTGTCAAAAATGGATCAAGGTCATCGGATCTCGAGTCGCCACCTAATATTTTGGGAAATTAGGAAACCCATGACTCGTGCCAAGGCCATCGCTCGTCGTAACCAAGGATGCTTGGCTAACCTTAAGTATGAAGGGGAAGGTCATTAATTGAGCACTCGTTCACCCGATCAGAAGATCAGCCTCTACTAAACCATGATATGAATTTTATTTTCTTTATATGTTCATGTTCTGATTATTTAATAAATCCTAAAATTTACTATGTGAAACATACAAGTATAGACTATGTCACCCATTTTGGAACAGCTTGATTTCATATAGTTTTGAAAGAGTTTTGAAAATGTACAACCCAAATAAATTGAGTTTACAAACATGAAAATCAACATCATTCCAAATTAAGCGACACAACCTCCATCCACTGGCATTCATACAGTTATATCACATAAGCAAATAGCCACATAGTAGGATGCTTGAACATAATAAGAAAAACACGCACAAACGGGATGCTAAAGCATAAAAACTTACATATTTACCGACATCCCGCAAACAGCTACAAAACAAAGTTAGTAAAACATGCATGATCTTATATACAAAATCCTAATGCAATTCACTCATGAGATGCAACTAAAAATTTGGCTTCTAAGATATGACATGTGAATCATCTCAAGAACATGAGGTAGCGCACATAATCACATAAGAATTGATTAAATCCACAAATGCAAACTTAGCCGAATCAAGATGCATGAAACATGGATGCAAAGCATGAATATGATGTAAAATAAATATGATGTTTATGTACAAATAAAGAAAGCAAGTAAAAGAACGGGATAGAAAGAAGCGGGGCGGGGAATTATTACAACATTTTAAAGAATAATTACAAACCAAATTAGAGAGGGATGAGGAGAATATTACAACAAAATAAAAACCTCACAATACGCTCAAAATTTTAAAAAAAAATAAATAAAATAAAAACTTCATGTTCTTTGGAACCTCCACCGGAAATTGGTCAACATTGGAAGATTACGCCATCTTGTCTGGAAGAAGCTAACCGACCGACCAAATAGGCCGGCCGGCCAACTAGGCCAAGCAAAACCTGTCTTGTTGTGAAACCAAGAAAAGGCACAAACAAAAAATATGTAGGTGGCTCAACTAACCACTATCAGTTAGATTAAAAACACGAAAACAAATATAAAATAAAATAAAAAGTGCAAACTTACAACATAAACCTAAAACAATAAAACAAATATAAGATAGAACATGCAAGATTACAACAAAACTAATATGAGACTAATACAAGAAAAAGAATAAATATGAGGTAGAACATGCAAGATTACAACAAAACTAATTTGAGACTAATACAAGAAAAAAAATAATTATAAGGTAGAACATGCAAGATTACAATAAAACTAATATGAAATTAAAAAAAGTGCAAACTTACAACATAAATCTAAAACAATAAAACAAATATAAGATAGAACATGCAAGATTACAACAAAACTAATATGAGACTAATACAAGAAAAAATAATTATATGGTAGAACATGCAAGATTACAATAAAACTAATATGAAATTAAAACATGCGAATAAAAATAAATAAATAAATAATAAATAATTATGGGCTAAACAAACCACTAGGATTATAACAACACACTATCAAAAAAGAAGTAAGAAAATAAATATGAGATATAAAATATAAGAAAATGAAAGACTAAAAATTCACCTTCCAAAGAAAGATTGAACTTCTTGATTCCCAAACTCCCTCTTGATCACCCTCAAGTGTAGGAAGTGTGTTCTCAAATCCTCAATTCAAAATTATGGAGTTTATGGAGTTTATGATGTGAAAAGTGGCTAACTCTCTAGTTTTTCACACTTTCAATCACTAAACACTCTTCCTTATGATCAAGGCAATTGATTTTTGGCTATATCAAAATTTTTGAAGTGGTTTTGGTGTATGGAAATGAGGAATTTCAGTAGCTATGGAAGGTATGGGATGTATATGGAAGATGGGAATATTTTTGGCTCAAAAACTCAATTTTCTCTCTTTTTTCACTCTTTTTTCTTCAATTTCGCGGTCTCTTTTTTCTCTCTTACAATATGATCATTCTATATAGGCAATGAGGGAGAGTAAAGGTCAAAAAGAAGGTGGGAGACAAGGTGGGAGACAAGAATGTGATGGGAGGGCAAATTTTCAAGGTGGTTGCATGGGATACTCCTTTATGAATGCAAACAAAACCTCTTTTTGACAATGGGAGATGAGTAGGTATAATGGAGGATGAGTGGATGCACTTGAATGGCTCAGAAAATAGGTAAATGGGTTGTCCCAACCGAACCAAAACCAAGAAAAAATGGGCTATTGTTGTTTTGTGCCGAATCAACAAAATCTGCTTTTAAGTCCAACTTCAAATGGGCATATCTCCCCCATATAGACTTGGTTTGAGGCGGTTCTTGGGTCCAAATTGAAGCCCCATAAGTCTACTTTCCAATAGTGGTGACCTAACATTTAAATTCCAAGTGTACAAAGAGATATGCCTAATTTAGTAAAGGCTGTCTTGGGCTGGGTCAACAAAATCTGCTTTGAAGCCCAACTTCAAATAGGCATATCTCCCTTATTTGGACTTGGTCTAAGATGGTTCTTGGGTCTAAATTGAAGCTCCAGAAGTCTACTTTCCAATGGTGGTAGCCTCACATTTAAATTCCAAGTGTACAAAGAGAAATGCCTAATTTAGTGAAGGCTGCTCATTTCCTTCTTAATGATTTGATACTCATTCTTTTCCTAAACCAGTTTTCTTTCATCCCCTCCTATTTCCTTTAACTCCAAACCTATAAAGAAGATGTTTTTTAAATATTTTTCAAAAAGTTTCACCTTCCTTCCATTTATTTCCACTTTGTCCTTACTCGGTTTACTGAAAAGTGTAATATTTTAATCGAAATGGGAGCCTCGGGACATTGTAGAAACATTTTTAAAAAAATATATATTTTGAAAAGAGGGTTTTAAGGTCTAAAATAGTTTGGCCAAAAAATGGGTGAAGATTGGGATTAAAACTTAAATTCCATCTTTCTTACTGAGAATTTTGTGAGAAACACATTCTAATTGTCATCATCGGGTAATCAAAAGAAAGCGCCCAAGTCTTAGGACTGGTCAAAATGGGGTGTCTACAGTTGCCCCTCTTTGACAGAGCTCAAAGTCATTTCATGACGTGAGTGAATGTCAAAGCCTAAAGACGACCCTTTTGACAAGGCCGTAAGACTTGGGCAAACAAACAAGATGTAATGCAAGTGGTTGAACCTGAAGGTTGCCTACGTATCCCTTTGCAAGGAATCAAACCAGCGTAGTTCAGGGGCAAAATGCAAGTGACATGCTCAAAATGCAGTTTGAAAGTTGGACTTACACGCTTCGCGAAGCCGATTGTTTTTGAAAAACTTATGATCATGCAAGAGAGGGATGACCTCAACTAAGAGAAATCAACAACCTAACACGTCTCACGTGAGAGGAGAAGAGGTGGTGTAAACAGACAGGCGCACCTACTATTTTTAACCGATTTGCAATCCTAATGCGTCTCACGCGAAAGAAGAAGAGGTGGTGTAAACAGACAGGCTCACCTGCTATTTTTAACCGGTTTGCAATCCTAACGCGTCTCACACGAGAGGAGGAGGGGTGGTGTAAACAGACAAGCTCACCTGCTATTTTTAACCAGTTTGCAATCCTAACGCGTCTCACGTGAGAGGAGTATTTGAGATCCAAACGCGTTTCACGCGAAAGGAGAAAAGTGAACTTGAGATCCAAACGCGTCTCACGCGAGAGGAGTAGTTGAGATCCAAACGCGTCTCACGTGAGAGGAGTATTTGAGATCCAAACGTGTCTTATGCGAAAGGAGGAAAATGAACTTGAGATCCAAACGCGTCTCACGCGAGAGGAGTAGTTGAGATCCAAACGCGTCTCACGCAAGAGGAGTATTTGAGATCCAAATGCGTCTCACGCGAAAGGAGGAAAGTGAACTTGAGATCCAAACGCGTCTCACGCGAGAGGAGTATTTGAGATCCAAACGCGTCTCACGCGAAAGGAGTATTTGAGATCCAAACGCGTCTCACACGAAAGGAAGAAAGTGAACTTGAGATCCAAACGCGTCTCACGTGAGAGGAGGAATAGTGAATGAATCCAAACGTGTCTCACGCGAGTGGAGAAATAATGAACGAATCCAAACGCGTCTCACGCGATAGGATAAATGGTGGCATAAACCAACAGATGTGCCCAACTGTATCTCATACAGAATGGGGGGTTGTAACCGAGGTAAATGTTACATCCTAACATGTTTAACGTGAAAGGAGCAGAGGCATATTCGAAGTCCAAACGCGTCTCACACGAGTGGAAGAATGGTGGAATGATTTCTTGCTGACAAGGGGGCCACAGATGCCCATTTTCCTCTTCCTAATCATATTCACAACTTTCCCTATTCTCCAACGGTGTGACAGACTAGGTTGGTTCAGTATCCAGAATTGAGGCGCATACACGCTACCTTAACCTATGGGGCTGCCATACAGATTTCAAGCCGGGGATACACCCTTGGGTATTTAAACCAGACTTTAGTCTCGGAAATTCCAAACCTTTTGCATTCTAGGCCTCAGCCATTCGAACTCTAGTTTTCACCGTCGCAGTTGGTCTCCTAGGAACTCATTGCAATCACAGGCAAGTGGCTATACCAGACCACCTAAAGTCGTTCGGGCACGACAAACACCAAAGGAATTGCGCCTTTATAGGATTTAAGGTCTCCTAGACCACAAAAGATTTAAGGTCTCCTAGACACCAAAGGATTTAAGGTCTCTTAAACCAGGGATTTAAGGTCTCCTAGACCGGAGGATTTTGAGGTCTTCTAGATCGGGGATTTTGAGGTCTCCTAGACCGGGGATTTTAGGTCTCCTAGACCGGGGATTTTGAGGTCTTCTAGACCGGGGATTTTGAGGTCTCCTAGACCGGGTATTTTAGGTTTCCTAGACCGGGGATTTTAGGTCTCCTAGACCGGGGATTTTGAGGTCTTCTAGACCGAGGATTTTGAGGTCTCCTAGACCGGGGATTTTAGGTTTCCTAGACCGGGGATTTAAGGTCTCCTAGACCGGGGATTTTGAGGTCTCCTAGACCGGGATTTCTAGACCAGGGATTTTGAGGTCTCCTAGACCAGGGATTTAAGGTCTCCTAGACCGCGAGAGTGCACAAGATAGTGCGATGAAATTGCAATTGAGATGCACAAGGCAGTGCAATGCGTAAAATAGCACGATACAAGGGTGCGCAAGGTAGCATGATTGAATTGAAATGCACAAGATAGTGCGATGCACAAAGCAGTGCGGTACTCAAAGCAGGGCTATTGAAATTGATGCACAAAGTAGTGCGGTGCCCAAAGCAAGGCAATTGATGCACAAAGCAGTGCGGTGCCCAAAGCAGGGCGATTGATGCACAAAGCAGTGCGGTGCCCAAAGCAAGGCGGTTAATGCACAAAGCAATGTGGTGTCCAAAGCAAGGCGATTGATGCACAAAGTAGTGCGGTGTCCAAAGCAGGGTGGTTGATGCACAAAGCAGTGCGGTGCCCAAAGTAGGGCTATTGAAATTGATGCACAAAGTAGTGCGGTGCCCAAAGCAGGGCGATTGAAATTGATGCACAAAGTAGTGCGGTGCCCAAAGAAGGGCGATTGATGCACAAAGTAGTGCGATGCCCAAAGCAGGGCGGAACCCAAAGTAGGGCGATTGAAATTGAAATTTATGTGGTAGGTGCATGAGGTGAGATTATTGTGCGATAGATGCATAGGATGAAAGAAGGAATTGTATGTTCGAACCAAATACCATATACATATACCATGTATAGACAAAATACATACAAATACGACAATATATACAGACATGCATATACAGTATACATATGTTCATATACAGACAAAAATACACACAGATATATACATACGATATACATATATATATACAGACAACATACAGACAGATATATACACAGACATATACAATATATATACAGGTATATACGACACAGACATATACGGACCTATACACAAACATATACGGGATATATACACAGATGGAGAATATTCCATTTGCAACCGTCAGCGGGAAGATGCCGTTACTGAGAAGGCATATTTCGTTGCTGACGTCAGCACACGTACGCAAAACACGCAAAAAGAAAGAAAAAACACAAAATGCATGGATGTGGGGATATGGGGTTTCGAACCCCTGACCTTAGGCCTGGTCTTCAAGTCCTCAACCACTGAACCACGCCACTCTTGTGACAAGATATGCAGACAAATATATATACATATATGAGACATATATACACAAAAACAAAGAAACATTCGATGTGGGGTTCGAACCCCTTACCTCAGGCTCAGCCTCTCACTCTTCAACCACTGGGCCAAACCACTGAACCCAAGCCACACCTGTGACCCAAATGTTCAAACAAATATATATATATATATATTACATAGCTATACAATACATATACATATATATATATATATACAACTCTCTCGCCTCTCTTTCTGTTTTTGTCTTACTCTCTCTTCCTTTATCTTCTTCGAGCGTCGTGTCTATCGCGCGATTTCAACAATTGCGGCGCCTGACTGACAGGCTATCCAATCTTGCCCCGATTGTCAATGATCATCTCGAGCCTTCCTCCCTCTTTGTCTTCTTCTTTGGCTTCATCCTCTTCTTAAGTTGAGGCCTGCGAAAGAGAGAGGCAGAGCAAAAGTCTGCAAACTTTCTCTGCCACCACTCTGCAACCTCTTTCTTTTGCATTACTCTTCTCTGCCATGGCCTCTTCACAAGGTTCTCTCACTCTTTTTCCAGACCTAAACGAGTCTACGATAGAGATGACCAATTCCAACTCCCCTGAACCTCAACCACGAGCTCCTCCTCCTTCTCCTGTTTTTAACTTTCCAGCGATGTCAGTTGAACAAATCATGGCAGCACAGTCTGACATCGAAGCAAACTCGTATACGCTGAGGTCATGTGTAGAGACCGTGACA
This sequence comes from Camellia lanceoleosa, assembly GCA_025200525.1. Lineage (NCBI taxonomy): Eukaryota > Viridiplantae > Streptophyta > Magnoliopsida > Ericales > Theaceae > Camellia > Camellia lanceoleosa. The sequence goes on along the minus strand of CM045767.1, from coordinate 163,191,080 downwards.
GCGGTCTCCAGCTTGTCCCGTCGACTGCAGAACAGAACGTGTGAGGTGCATCGATTGAATGCACAACTTTCTTTACTTCAACATATGTACAAAGATTCTCGAAGGGAAGTTAGCGGATTGAAGAAACAAATCAAGGAGTTGAAACGATAGGCCACCTCCGTGGCTCGATTCGGAGTTCCTTCGCATAACCAAATTGATGGCCAGCGAGGAATAATCTCCTTCGGAAGCTCTGCCAAGGTCGAGGCAGAGTCTTCAAGAGCTTTGAAGAAGTAAAGATGAAACGAGGGAGCTGATGGCAAAGTCGGGCAACGAAGTTGTGTGCAAATGAAGCCGGTTGTAATCTTCGCCGCCGAGCTACTACCGAAAAACTAAGAAAATGCTACTCTCTCTTTTTTGCTTTTCTGTTGTTTTTGTGTTTTTTTTGTTTTTGTTTTTTTTTTTTTGTTTCTTGTTTTTTGTTTTGTTTTTTTTTTTTTTTTTTTTGGAGTCTCTGTAATCGGGGATGTCCTCCCCTGACTTCAATAAAATTAGTTTCTTTTTTTTTGCTCATCACTGGCATGACTGGCATATCACTTTGAGCTTGAAAACATTTTTGTTTGAATTTGATAATGATTGAATTTGAACTCTGAATTGGACATTGATTCCATACTGACCCGAATCAAAAATGACTTAACGAAAGAAGAACGAAGCAAATTAATCCAAACACACTTATATACACTGATTGGTATAAATACACCGACTGGTATAAATATACTGACTGGTGTGAAAGGAACACACTTATATACACTGACTGGTATGAATACCCTGATTAGTATGAATACACTGACTGGTATGAATACACACTTATATACACTGACTGGTATGCATACCCTGGTTGGTATGAATACATTGACTGGTATGAATACACACTTATATACACTGACTGGTATGAATACCTTAACTGGTATGAATACACACTTATATATACTAAGTAGTTGACTCGAGCGGTAGAGAAGACAGAATCTCTAACTCGACTATGCCTCTAGTTCATTGCCTTAACCCTTTTTTGTCTCTTGATTTTTTGTAAACATGTTTTGATCAACATGAGAGTTAGATTAGCATACTTATTCCATTTTCTGTTTCAAATCATGTAAGCTAAACTGTGAGCACTGAAAATTTTCCCTTTTCAAATCCAAAAAATGGTCCAAGTTTTGCAAAAATGGAACAATTTTCGAGAAAAATTAGTCAGCTTCATTCAAATTAATCAAAACCTATTTTTGCAAATGGCCACTACTCAACTAACATGGAATCAACCATTGGAGTGCATAGTCCCAAACCAGATAATCAAAGGTGATATCTGAACCAAGCCAACCGAACCAAGCCAATCCAAACTGAATGAAGTCGAGCAAAACTGGACCGGACCGAACCGAACCGCCAAACCGACTTGAACCGAACTGAACCAAGTTAAATCAAACCAATTGAACTGAGCAGAACAAAGATACACCAATCAAACACGGATAGGACAACCAAGTCGACTAAAGACACACCAAGCAAACATGGACGAGATGAATGAGTTGAAAAACTATTAGGGCCGAACTTCGAGATGAAGCTACCTACGTATCCCAAAGGTAGGAATCATGCCATCGTAGTTCGGGCTAACGTTCACTCAGGTATTGACACTCTCCTTTTGTGCTCTAACTTTTGCCAAAACCACCCTTTCGAGTTTTCAACCTTGCGAGCTTTTTATCATTTTTTTATTTTTGTTTTTCATTTATTCATCATTTTTTATTTTTATTTTTTATTTTTTTTATTTTTTTTTCTGCTCTAACTTTTGCCTGAGTTGCCCTTCCAGGTTTTCAGCCCAGCGAGCCTCTCAAGGATGGTACTTTTGGTTTTAACTTGTCTATGTTGATTGATTGTGAAATCTCTAGGCCATCTATGAACGACTGCTACACTTGACCAATAGATGTGATGATGTAGGGACTAGGCTAATTGGGTCTGAATTTGCCCCTAGTGTTGCCCCTAGTGTAGTGGATAGGACCTCGACTGTCCTTCAATAATAAAATTCATTCTCTCAAATTCTGGATTTTGCCTTTCTAGGCGGTCTTCATTGGGAATCAATTCAGTTTTAGCTCTTTGATCACATCAAACCTTTTGCCTCTAGTTCAAGAGCTGCTTCAAATCTAAATCACATCCGACCTTTTTGCCCCTAGTTCAAGGGTTGTTTCCAATCTGAATCACAGGCCCTAGATAGTTTTGGCTAAGGTTCACTCGGGTATTGACACTCTCCTTTTACGCTCTAACTTTTGCCAAAGCCGCCCTTTCGGGTTTTCAACCTTGCAAGCTTTTCATTTTTCATTTTTATTTTTTTTTTCTTCTTCTTCTTTTTTTTTTTTTTTTTTTTTTGTGCTCTAACTTTTGCCTGGGTCGCCCTTCCGGGTTTTCAACCCAGTGAGCCTCTCAAGGGTGCTACCTTATTGCCCCTGGTTCAAGAGCTGCCTCCATTTCAGCTATGCAAGCCTCACACTTTTGCCCCTAGTTCAAGGGCTGTTTCAAATCGAAATCACATTCTCTGCCCTGAGTTCAAGGGCTGTTTCCAATCTTGATCACATCATTGCCCCTAGTTCAAGGGCTATTTCCAATCTAAATCATATTCGACCTTATTGCCCCTAGTTGAAAGGTTGCCTCCATTTGAATCACATCATGGCCCCTTGTTCAAGGGCTATTTCCAATTCGGCTATGCAAGCCTTACACTTTGATTGATCATGGAATACTTCAAATCATGGTTTGAAAGCTAAGGAGCTAAGGAGGTCGGACCATGAGTCAAGAGGGATCTTATGCTGTATAACTAATTCCAGGCATTTCTTTGTAGGACCATGCAAAAACAGTTTTTAAAATCTTTTCACAAAGTGACTAATCACTCGTACTCTTACGAAGACAAGACAGAACCAATTTGGACCAAGCCAGGATCCTTTTCAGTACCCACATTAACAAAAATGATTTTATTCATCAAAGGCTTACCACACCTCTCTTCCTCTCAGTTGATCAAAATTTGCAAATCCCGAGGAAATTCTTCCTCTTTGTTTTTATCAGAGTCTTGGAAAAAGTTTTGAAAAACTTTGGTCAATGCCATGATTTAAAGGCACAGAGAAGTATGCAGACTCTATGGCATTTTGTTTTTTTGTTTTTCTGTTTATTGAAAAGAGACTATGACTCAGAAATGGCAACAGACTTTTGACAACATACTACAGGACAGAAATGTCTAGGTTAGCACTATTGAAATCAAAGACTCTGACTCATTAGGCTGACTCGAGCCTGACTCTAACTCTACAAACTTGGTGGAGTCAAACTTAGACTCAATACTCAATTCAGAACTCAGAATAAAACCACTCTCAAATTGCCAGCCAAAGTGTGGGCCATCGACAACATTCAAAATAAAGCCTGTGCAATCAACAGGTGGTCACTCCCCAATCACAGAGATGGTCGACTTTGTGGGATATCGGCATTTTTTTTTATTTTTTTTATTTTTTTATTTTTTTTGATTTTATGTTTTTGTTATTTTTATTTATTTATTTATTTTTTTGAAGTAATGGTGCTAAACTGAACAACCTGAACCACTCATTCAAATTTGAGAATCCCTGTATAGATCCAATACATTCCACATAAAGCAGGAAAGAGAACAAACACCCCTAAAGATGGTGGGGTTATCCTGTCCTAGCTTGAAATGATCTAGTCACTATTCAAACAAGCGGTATCATACATCCTAGAAATGGGAAAGCATCCTGTCCTAATTTGAAAGGTACTATAGCTCACTATATGTACAAGGTTAGCTCTGTTCTAAGGGTTGAAGTCAAGGTGACATTACCAAAGAGTCCTTTGGGTCATAACCAATAAAGATCCCAGGAAATCAGAAGAGTCAAATAGCCTCTCTTCGGAGTCTGAGAACCTTAGATAACAAAGCTAGATAGCAGGGCTACATAGCAAAGCTACCCTTTTGACAAATCTCAAAAGGTTACAACACAAGGCCTCTAAAGTATCGTAAAAATAGGTGTAGTGTCACAAAAACCTTACCTGTGCTCCCACCAGTATCTGGGCAACACAAGGACTTGAAGTGCACCAATGAATGCAATGCAATGAACATATAATTGAAAATTAAGGTCATATCATGGAGTTCGAGTCAAGGTTTCATAAAATCCCCAATGGAGTCGCCAGAAACTGTAACAAGCCCAGGGGGTACCCGCGAGCGTTAAACAGTTCGGACTCCCAAGATCTCTTTGATCTCAAGTCTCACGAGTGCAATGTGAAACGTAAATGAGAGTCCAGATTTGGCAACGTTTATTGAAAATCTATTTTATTGCAGTTTTGTCAAAAATGGACTGCGTCATCAGATCTCAGAGTCGCCACCTAATATTTTGGGAAATTAGGAAACCCATGACTCGTGCCAAGGCCACTGTTCGTCGTAACCAAGGATGCTTGGCTCGGAACCTTAGGTATGAAGGGGGAAGGTCATTAATTGAGCACCCCCGCTCACCCGATCAGAAGATCAGCCTCTACTAAACCATGATATGAATTTTATTTTCTTCATATGTTCATGTTCTGATTATTTAATAAATTCTAAAATTTACTATGTGAAACATACAAGTATAGACTATGTCACCCATTTTGGAACAGCTTGATTTCATATAGTTTTGAAAGAGTTTTGAAAATGTACAACCCAAATAAATTGAGTTTACAAACATGAAAATCAACATCATTCCAAATTAAGCGACACAACCTCCATTCACTGGCATTCATAGTTATATCACATAAGCAAATAGCCACCTAGTAGGATGCTTGAACATAGTAAGAAAAACACGCACAAACGGTATGCTAAAGCATAAAAACTTACATATTTACCGACATCCCGCAAACAACTACAAAACAAAGTTAGTAAAACATGCATGATCTTATATACAAAATCCTAATGCAATTCACTCATGAGATACAACTAAAAATTCGGTTTCTAAGATATGACATGTGAATCATCTCAAGAACATGAGGTAGCGCACATAATCACATAAGAATTGATTAAATCCACAAATGCAAACTTAGCCGAATCAAGATGCATGAAACATGGATGCAAAGCATGAATATGATGTAAAATAAATATGATGTTTATGTACAAATAAAGAAAGCAAGTAAAAGAACGGGATAGAAAGAAGCGGGGCGGGGAATTATTACAACATTTTAAAGAATAATTACAAACCAAATTAGAGAGGGATGAGGAGAATATTACAACAAAATAAAAACCTCACAATACACTCAAAATTTTAAAAAAAATAAATAAAATAAAAACTTCATGTTCTTTGGAACCTCCACCGGAAATTGGTCAACATTGGAAGATTACGCCATCTTGTCTGGAAGAAGCTAACCGACCGACCAAATAGGCTGGCCGGCCAACTAGGCCAAGCAAAACATGTCTTGTTGTGAAACCAAGAAAAGGCACAAACAAAAAATATGTAGGTGGCTTAACTAACCACTATCGGTTAGATTAAAAACACGAAAACAAATATAAAATAAAATAAAAAGTGCAAACTTACAACATAAACCTAAAACAATAAAACAAATATAAGATAGAACATGCAAGATTACAACAAAACTAATATGAGACTAATACAAGAAAAAGAATAAATATGAGGTAGAACATGCAAGATTACAACAAAACTAATTTGAGATTAATACAAGAAAAAAATAATTATAAGGTAGAACATGTAAGATTACAATAAAACTAATATGAAATTAAAAAAAGTGCAAACTTACAACATAAACCTAAAACAATAAAACAAATATAAGATAGAACATGCAAGATTACAACAAAACTAATATGAGACTAATACAAGAAAAAATAATTATATGGTAGAACATGCAAGATTACAATAAAACTAATATGAAATTAAAACATGCGAATAAAAATAAATAAATAAATAATAAATAATTATGGGCTAAACAAACCACTAGGATTATAACAACACACTATGAAATAAGAAGTAAGAAAATAAATATGAGATATAAAATATAAAAAAATGAAAGACTAAAAATTCACCTTCTAAAGAAAGATTGAACTTCTTGATTCCCAAACTCCCTCTTGATCACCCTCAAGTGTAGGAAGTGTGTTCTCAAATCCTCAATTCAAAATTATGGAGTTTATGGAGTTTATGATGTGGAAAATGGCTAACTCTCTAGTTTTTCACACTTTCAATCACTAAACACTCTTCCTTATGATCAAGGCAATTGATTTTTGGCTATATCAAAATTTTTGAAGTGGTTTTGGTGTATGGAAATGAGGAATTTCAGTAGCTATGGAAGGTATGGGATGTATATGGAAGATGGGAATATTTTTGGCTCAAAAACTCAATTTTTCTCTCTTTTTTCACTCTTTTCTCACTCCTTTTTCTTCAATTTCACGGTCTCTTTTTTCTCTCTTACAATATGATCATTCTATATAGGCAATGAGGGAGAGTAAAGGTCAAAAAGAAGGTGGGAGACAAGAATGTGATGGAAGGGCAAATTTTCAAGGTGGTTGCATAGGATACTCCTTTATGAATGCAAACAAAACCTCTTTTTGACAATGGGAGATGAGTAGGTATAATGGAGGATGAGTGGATGCACTTGAATGGCTCAGAAAATAGGTAAATGGGTTGTCCCAACCGAACCAAAACCAAGAAAAAATGGGCTATTGTTGTTTTGGGCCGAGTCAACAAAATCTGCTTTTAAGTCCAACTTCAAATGGGCATATCTCCCCCATATAGACTTGGTTTGAGGCAGTTCTTGGGTCCAAATTAAAGCCCCAGAAGTCTAATTTCCAATGGTAGTGGCCTCACAATTAAATTCCAAGTGTACAAAGAGATATGCCTAATTTAGTAAAGGCTGTCTCGGGCTGGGTCAACAAAATATGCTTTGAAGCCCAACTTCAAATAGGCATATCTCCCTTATTTGGACTTGGTCTAAGATGGTTCTTGGGTCTAAATTGAAGCTCCAGAAGTCTACTTTCCAATGGTGGTAGCCTCACATTTAAATTCCAAGTGTACAAAGAGAAATGCCTAATTTAGTGAAGGCTGCTCATTTCCTTCTTAATGATTTGATACTCATTCTTTTCCTAAACCAGTTTTCTTTCATCCCCTCCTATTTTCTTTAACTCCAAACCTATAAAGAAGATGTTTTTTAAATATTTTTCAAAAAGTTTCACCTTCCTTCCATTTATTTCCACTTTGTCCTTACTCGGTTTACTGAAAAGTGCAATATTTTAATCGAAATGGGAGCCTCGGGACATTGTAGAAACATTTTTTTTTAAAAAAAAACATATTTTGAAAAGAGGGTTTTAAGGTCTAAAATAGTTTTGCCAAAAAATGGGTGAAGGTTGGGATTAAAACTTAAATTTCATCTTTCTTACTGAGAATTTTGTGAGAAACATATTCTAATTATCATCATCGGGTAATCAAAAGAAAGCGCCCAAGTCTTAGGGCCGGTCAAAATGGGGTGTCTACAGGTCGGCCGACCACCACAAGTGGTCTACCAGGAAATAAAGTGGTCGGCCATGGAGGAGCAGTGGTCTGCACACTGAAAGAAAGCCAATGGTGTGGTGGACGACCACTTTTGATGGTCCAAAGACCAAGGAAACCAGTTGGCCGACCAGAAAACTGGCTAGCGGGAAGAAAAGTGGTCTCCAAGGGGAAGAACTGGTCTCCCACCCTCATTTCACCCTCCAAGTAGGGAAAACAAGGTTTGTGCCAAAAACAAACCAAAAAGGATGCAAGACGAAAGTCCGGGGGTCAAGACGCGCAGCCAGAAGCCTCGAAAACTAGTCTACGAGCACCAAAAATAGTGTACAAGGGAAAAGTAGTCTACGAATACAAAAAGTGTTCTACGAGACCACAGTGTCCCTCTAGGAAAGGTCAACAAGGCATGGTTCAAAAACCAAGCCAAACGGAGAACGTTAAACGGTCCCGAGACAAGGCGCGCGGCCGAAGGCTCCGGAAACCGGAAACTGGCCTACCAGAGAGAAAAGTGGTCTATGAACCTCTCTCTCCTCTCCAAGCAAGGTCAACAAGGCTTGGTTCACAAACCGAGCCAAAACACAAAGAGTTCAGAAGCCCGGAGGCAAGGCACTCAGCCGAAAACTCCGGAAACTCGAATGAGCACAACAAGCACTATCACCGAGCGCTCAATCGATGACGTCTGAGTCTTAAGGTCGGTCAAAAATGGGGTGTCTATAGATATGCCCAGAGTACACTAGGAAACTCATCCACCCACTTTTCCTTTGCTGCTTCCAACCTCTTCTTGATCCCATCCAAGATAACTTTGTTGGATGCTTCTGCTTGTCCATTGCTTTGAGGAAAACTTGGGGTGGAATAGTAATTCTTGATCTTGTTCTTTGCACAGAAACTTTTGATTAGCTTACTATCAAACTGCGTTCCATTGTCTGCTATTATTGCTCTTGGGATCCCAAACCTGGTGATGATGTTCTTCCATATGAAGTTCTTTACATCAATGTCCCGAATCTTTGCAAGGAGTTCAGCTTTAACCCACTGGGTGAAGTAATCTGTTGCCACTAGCATGAACTTCCTTTGTCCAGTTGCTTGAGACAGTTGTCCAACAAGATCTATGACCCATTGGGCAAATGGCCAAGGGTTGGACACTGGGTTCAAGTCTGCTACTGGTTGGTGTATCAAAGGTGCAAACCTCTGACAATTCTCACACTTTTTAACATAGGCTTCAACATCTTTCTGCATATAGAGCCACCAGTACCCCTGAGTAATGGCCCTATGAGCAAGTGACCTGCCCCCAGTGTGACTTTCACATACTCCTTCATGTATCTCATACAAGAAGTCTTCAACTTGTGAACGATGCACATACCTCAAAAGGGGATCGGTGAAAGATCTTCTATAGAGATGCCCATCTGCTGTCAAACTGAATCTTGCCGACTTCAGTCTGATCTTGTGTGCTTCTTTATGATCATCTGGCAGTTTCCCCTCTTTAAGGAATACTATTAGTGCATCCATTCAATTTGGTCCCATCTCCACACACATTGCTTCATGCTCTGTGTTCAGTTGTTCTACACTCGATCCTAGCAGGTAGTCAACCATTATTGTTCTTGCCTCTCCTGGCTTCATTGCACAAACCAGGTTGGCCAAGGCATCAACATGGCTATTGTCATCTCGGCTGACTTGCTGTAGTCGGCAATTTTGGAATAATGCCATCAGTCTGCCCACCTCCTTTACATAGGCCATCATCATTTCATCTCGGGCTATATATTCGCCTGTTGCCTAGTTGACTATAAGCTGGGAGTCACAGAAGGCCATTACCTCATCGGCTTCCATTGCTGCTGCCAATTTTAATCCTGCGATTAGTGCTTCATACTCTGTTTCATTGTTTGAGGCCTTAAACCCCAAATTAATGGATTGTTCCAACATCTGTCCATTCGGCGATACTAGCACTACTCCTGCCCCCACTCCTTGTCGGTTTGAACTTCCGTCAATAAACAGTCAGAAGGAGTCGCCGACATAAATACTGCCAAACAGATGGGCATATTGGCCTAACACTATTGCCCATCTGGCTATCCTGCCTGTCAGATTTCCTTGCTGCAACAAGGACTTCAGAGGGTGCTCAGTTAACACCACAATCTTGTGGGCTTAAAAGTAATGATTCAGCTTCTTAAAGGCCATTACCAAAGCTAGTGTTAGCTTTTCCAAAGGTAGATATCTGGTCTCTACAACTGCTAGGGTTTTACTTACGTAGTAAACTGTCCTCTGCTCTCCTTTATCTTCCCTGATTATTACTGCACTTACTGCATATTCTGAGACCGCCAAGTATAAGAATAGCTCCTCTCTAAGTACTGGATTTAAGAGAACTGGAGCTGTGGTCAAGTATTTTTTCAAGTCAGCCAAGGCGATTTCGCATTCCTCCGTCCATAAGAAGTCTATGGCTTTCTTTACTAGACTGAAGAAAGGTTTGCATTTATCAGAACTTCTGCTTAAGAATCTGTTTAGGACTGCAGCCCTTCCAATCAACATCTGCACTTGTTTTTCCGACATTGGGCTCTCTAGCTCCAGAATGGCCTTGATTTGATCCAGGCTTGCCTCAATGCCCTTTCTGGTGACCAAGTATCCCAGGAATTTCCTTGATCCGACTCCAAATGCACACTTCGATGCATTGAGTCAGAGCCAAAATGTCCTTAAGATGTCAAAGACTGTTTTTAGGCCGGCCAAATAATCTTCAGGTTCCTTAGTCTTCACGACCATGTCATCAATGTAAACTTCCACTATTTTGCCTATTAGATGTCTGAACATCTTAGTTACCAATCTCTGGTAAGTTGCTTGTGCATTTTTCAACCCAAAAGGCATCATTTTGTAGCAATACAACCCTTTTGGGGTGATAAATGCGGTCTTCTCCTCATCTGGGGGGTACATGGCTATCTGATGATACCCTATGTAAGCGTCCAAGAAGCTCATCCTTCCATGCCCTGAAATGGCATCCACCAATTGGTCAATCTTGGGTAGTGGGAAACTGTCTTTGGGACAAGCCTTGTTCAGGCTGGTGAAGTCCACACAGACCCTTTACTTCCCATTCTTTTTCTTCACAACCACCATGTTCGATAACCATGTCGGGTAATTTACCTCTCGAATGGCTCTGGCCTCCAGAAGTTTATCCACTTCCTCTTCTACTACCTCAACGTACATCAACGTTGCCCTTCTTGCTCGTTAGATGACAGGTTTAGTCGACCTGTCCACATTCAGTTTATGGCAAGTGACCTCGGGGTCAATGCTAGGCATCTCGTACGGTGTCCAAGCAAACACCTCAAGGTTTGCTCTCAAAAATGCTTCTAACTCCCTTTCCTCTTCCTCGGCCAAGCTTAAGCCGAGGAGGAAGAAGCGCTCTTTATTCCCTTGCTGGACTAAGATCTTCTTCAGGGCTTCCTCACTTTTCTCGGCTGGTTCCTTGTCGACATCCTCAAGGACTTCCATGTCCTCATCTTCAATCTCTGCTACTTTTGCTTCTCGTATGTTGCATGTGGATTTCATTGCTGCCATAGAGCAATTCTTTTCCTGCACTTGATCCCCTCCAACCTTCTCAATTCCATGCTCTGTTGGGAATTACAACAGCTGGTGCAATGTTGAGGGAACAGCCCCCATTGCATACAGCCATGGTCTTTCCAGGATAGCATTGTAAGGGGAGGGAGTGTCAATTATTGTGAACTCAGTTTCTACTTTCTTGGTGCCAGCCTGTACCTCTAAACTCACTGTTCCCAGGGGCCACGTCGGCGTTCTATTGAACCCGACCATTGGACCATTAGATTGTTCCAGATCATCTTGGTGCATGCCAAGCTCCTTGTAACATCTGACATACATGATGTCACAAGAGCTACCCTGGTCGATCAGAATTCGTTTTACCTAACACTCTCCAATCTGGAGGGATATCAGCAAGGCATCGTTGTGTGGATGCTGCACCATCTCTAGATCATGTTCAGTAAAGGACATCAGTGGTCCCTGGCACTCGTCTGCCCTAGGTCTCTTCTGTCGGACCTGATACACATGTTGGAGTTGTTTTACCTTCTGAGTTTCTCCCCGTATCTCGTTCTCATTCACCTTCAAGTGAATCACATTAATCACTCGAGGTCCGCCTACTTGTGGTTGTGGTGCTGGCGGGGGTGGTGCTACTAGTGCCTGAGGCAGTCTCGCTTGCTCTTCCCTTGTCCTGGTCTCATCTATCAGGTCTCTTAAATGACCCTGTCTTACCAGGTCTTCTAGATGTGCCTTTAGGGCTCTGCCCCCTTGAGTTAGGTGCCCATCCTCATTGTGGTAGGCACAATGTTTCCCCAAACTTCTTCTCATAAATTCACTAGGAAGCTTTTCTGGTGTTCTGTAATAGGTCTAATTCTGAATTCTTTCCAAGACTTTGTAGACCTTAATTCGGAATACGGTTGTGACTGCATGTGCAGCCCTTGGTCCTCTTTCTGGTTTATAGTATCCGCCATTACCTCGGCCTCGCTTCGGCGAGCCGTTTTTCTTCTCTTGTTTCGACACCTTTGTCCCTAGCGTGTCTTCCTCGGCCCTGGCATACTTTTCTATCCTGGCCATAAGTTCCTCCATACTTTTTGGCAATGTCTTTGCCAGTGATTTTCAAAGCAGACAATCATCTTTTAGGCCGTTCTTAAAGGACACGACTGCCACTTCTTGGTTGCATCCTGGTATTCGGTTGAACACCTCATAATACCTTTTGGCATAGGCCCTAAGGCTTTCATCTTCGCCAATCTTCAGAGCCATCAGGGCGTCCACCCCAATGGCTGTAGTTTGTTTGTCACAAACCTGGCCACAAACATCTCGACCAAGCCTTCCCAACTTTTCACAATTCCTTTCGGCAACTTGTGAAACCAGCCTGATGCAATTTCCCCAAAGGATGAGGGGAACACTTTACAGAGCAACGGCTCGTTCCCAGTGTACAGTGCCATTGAGTTCAGGTACAAGCCGACATGAAAGTTAGGATCAGATTTCCCATCGTATATCTAAAATCTCGGCATGTGGAACCTCTTTGGGGCTTCAAACTTATCCAATTCTACCAAGAATGGTGTTCTCGGCTTGACCGGTGAAGTTACCTCGGCATCTTGTCACTTCCTCTAGAGGTAATCCCTCAGATCCTCCTTGGTCCATCAGGAGCTCGGCTATCAACGAATTTCAGCCTTTTTGGTGCGCTACTCCCACTGTCGTTATGGGTCCTCTTGGACCTCTCTCCGTTCGTTGCGTCGAAACACAGCTCCTTCCCTTGAACATGCCGATGTTATTTGGGATCAGCTTCCTTGGTACGATGCGTCCTCTGAGAATCTCCCATTCTTAACTCCCTTCGCCTGACCTGCCTTGAAGTCTGGTGAGAGTGTTCCTCGGTCTTGGTGTCTTTGGGAGATCAGAGGATCGTCATTTCTTTCGGGCGAGATTCTTAGTCAGCTGGAATTGGCGTGTCTTGTAATGGGAACGGTGGCTGCATGACGTTGTTCTGCATCATAAAATTGACGATCGATTGCAGGTCCGCCAATTTGTTTGCCATTCCCTTCATCTCTCCGTCCCTTCACAGGCATCTCTCCTTCCATACCTGAAGGTCGTCCTCGTTATAATACCCGCCCCTGTCTGATTTCTTTGATATGTCGCCCTTCTTGCCAACGTCTTTCTCTCTGAGATTCTGATCCCAAGTTTCTTCGTTGCAGTTATCCTCCTCCACGTTAGGGTCAATGTGCTTACCACTCCCACACTACAAGAAAAAACACTTTTGGCAACCACCTATTTTTTTTGGTCGCAAATAGTCCACTTTCTACGATTAAAATTTAACTTTTGGCGACCACAATTTTTTGGTCGCGGAAAATCACCTTTTGGTAACCCAAAAAAAAGTTGGTAGCGAAAAGTATACCTATGGGCGACCAAAGGCTTTTTTGGTCGCGGAAGATCACCTTTTGTCGACCAAAAAACAAGTTGGTCACAGAAAGTATACCCTTTGGTGACCAAAAAAATAAGTTGGTCGCGGAAAGTATACTATTGGCGACCAAAGGCTTTTTTGGTCGCGGAAGATTACCCTTTGGCGACCAAAAAAAAAGGTTGGTCGCAGAAAGTATACTATTGGCAACCAAAGGCTTTTTTGGTCGTAGAAGATCACCTTTTGGCGACCAAAAAAAAAAGTTGGTCGCGAAAAGTATACTATTGGCGACCAAAGGCTTTTTTGGTCGCGGAAGATTACCCTTTGGCGACCAAAAAAAAAAAGTTAGTCGCGAAAAGTATACTATTGGCAACCAATGGCTTTTTTGGTCGCGAAAGATTACCCTTTAGCGACCAAAAAAAAAAGTTGGTCGCGAAAAGTATACTATTGGCGACCAAAGGCTTTTTTGGTCCGGAAGATTACCCTTTGGCGACTAAAAAAAAAAGTTGGTCACGGAAAGTTTTGGCGGGATAAATTTTTTAAAAAAATGATATTACTGTAATTACATGCTATTTTTCTGTTTAGGCATTAAAAGTTTTATAAAATAATATATAACCCAATCTTTATGGGTTATATACATTTTTTGCCAAATATGAACAAGAAGCATGTTCTTGGCAGAGTGGATTGGTGCATGGTGACTCCTTGGTCAGGAGTTCAAGTCCTAGGCAGCACAAAAGAATTATTTTTTTGGGGTCAAGGCGCTGACTTTTGGTGACCAACTTATCTTTGGTCGCTAAAAGTTTACTTTTGGCTAATATGAATTGGACTTTCCGCGACTAAAAAAGTTGGTCGCAAATGGTCACTTTTAGCGACCAAAGGCTTTTTTGGTCGCAAAAAACTATCTGTGACAAGGCTTTAGCGACCAACTCGCGACCAACATATTTTGGTCGCGAAAAGGTTTTAGCGACCAAATATGGTACTTTTCGCGACCAAAATGTTGGTCACAGAAAGTGTTTTTTCTTGTAGTGCCAGTAGGGATGTCGTCCCCAACCTTTTCTTTCTGTCCGTTGTTGGCCATCTATTCTTCTTTCTTTCCCATAGACAACGCCAAATTGTGTGTGCTATTTTTCTGACCACACTGCCAAACAGGTACTTAGTTGGAAAACACTGGTAGAATAGATTGGGCCCAAACGACCTGTCACACAAAAAAAAGACTCCAACGGTGGCTCGTCCACCCGGGGGCACTCCGATGATCAAATCAGTTATCTCTCAAAGATAGTAAAAGTGCTTAACTCACTATTCAGAATATAAAAAGTATACCTTAGACCCACGAGGGTGCCTTACTTTTATAACTAACACTGACCTGATCCCTGTAGAAGCCTAGCTTCAATGGACTCTGGCTCAATACCTATCCAGGACTCTCAAATAAATAAAGATAAACTCCCTAAGAGTTTTATCCTTATTCGGGCTGAAATCCTCCCTAATTCTAGGACTCTTATAACTTATCCGCTCATCTCGGATTCCGATATCTCCGCAGATAGTCTCAGCCTAGCCGAGATTACCCCAACGTTAAGTTAAGGATACGTGACACCTCGACTAGCACTTCGATATCACTTTAACCACATATTACTATTCAAAAAATATGTCTCCACACTTATAATTTGATTTTAAAGGGTAAATTCTATTAAAGGATTTGCAATGCTTCTAAAATTTACGAAACAATTAGGATTATTCCTGTTCCATATTGCCTATTCTACCGTAGACCGCCCTACCCCCACTTATGTAATTCCGTCCCCCACTCGTTTAATGCTACAACTTACATTTATTGAATTTTAAAACTGATTACATAACTTAAGATCATAACTTAAAAGGAAAGCATATAAACTTGAAATTTGATCAGTATTGATTTGAGAGCGAAGATGTGTGATTTATAGAGAATGTAGAATTGAAGATAAAATCAAAAAAATAAAAATAAAAATAAAAAATCCTAAAGATCATTTTATGTAATAAAAAATAATAAATATTTATTTAAAAAAACAAAAGTAGTTTTGTTATATGAGTATTATGTTATATAAACAAAAAAAAAAAAAAAAAAATCATACATAATGATGTGACTAATTGTACACTTTTCATTTCAAAACAAAAAAAGGTCATTGAAAATAACTTTATTTACAATAATAATAATGTCACATTATTATTTTCAAGTTTTTTATATAAATTTTATATATATTTAGAATTTTCCTTATTATATATAGTACTTATAATTGGCATGGGGCAAGGTTACCCTTCCCCCTCCCTTACCCAAATCCTATTGAGTGTTTTCGTTTTTTTATTCCAAACCTGACCATACCCTGTTAATTAATGAATTTCCAAACTCAGTTTATTAGGATTAGAGCCAAACAGAATACTCTTTTAACGTTGTGTTTGGTTGAGAGATTTAGAAAAGGGATTTGGAAAGCGAAAGGGAAAGGGAAAAAGTAGATAAAATGTGAAAAAAAATATACCTACATTTCACCTAGTTTCACACACTTTTTTTCCTTTCCTTTCCAAATGTCTTCTTGAATCTCCTAACCAAACAAAGCGTTAAGAGATTAGAAACTCAAAATTATAGGAGTTGTTGATTTAGTTTGATACATTTTTGTTTTTCAAGGTGTTAATTACATGTTATGAAAGTGTTGTAATTTTTTTTTTTTTCAATTTTAAAATAATTCTCCTTTCTCTCAAAAAAAAGAAAAGAAAAGAAGTCAATCAAGGTAAATAGGGATAGGTTGGTGGATTAGCCACTCCTTTACAAGCAATGATACTTGAATATGAGTCTCATTGCTATGAAATGTAACCTCTCGTTCATATTCAAAATTCATGCGAATCTCGTCGACGAAGTGAAATTTGACGAAAAACTTTCTTGATCCCCCACTATGTTCATGTACTAATTGTGTAATGGACTATAATCTTATAAAGTAAAAATAGCAATGCTTTATTTATTATTACCCTTCATATGGGCATCTTCTTCATAAACATATAAATGTTTTGCCAATTGCCTCTTTGTGAAAAGAATTACAATCAAGCCTTATTCAACAGAGTGTAATACATATCAAATTAACTTCACTTTGCTCTTCTTAATTGAAGGTGACTGGATATTTAAGCTGTTTGTCAGGTGAAAAGAGCCCCCAATGTCTCTCAACTTCATCCCCAGTCTTCTGATTCTCATCAAACATAGCAAAAATGTAAGTTTCAATAGCCTTTCCCTGCTTTTTCGGTGTCCCTCCTTTTACATGCTGAATCAAATTGTTATTGTAAGTCTTTGCATTGTCAACAGTTGTATCAGTTCCACCAGCCGTAGGCCAACCACTCTCAGACACAACAATCTCCAAAGAGCCACCGTTTGCCTGCTCAAGCGCGGAGTAAACAGCATCCAACATTGCATCAAACAGATTTTGGTACTGGAGCGAGCCATCAGTCACCACAACCGAAGGAGATGTGAATAGAGCGTAATCAAGATGAATGCTATTCGTGTTGCCTGCATAACTAAAATAAGGGTACAAGTTTACAAGCAATGGGGAACCATTGTTCACCAAGAAACTAATAATTGGGTCGATGAAGGATGATCGAATATCAGCCCTAAAAGAGCCTTGTGATGGAGGAAAGCTGTTTCCAAGCAATCCAGTAGCGATGGCAGTTGAAACCTTAATTTGGCCTCCAAGCCCTGCGTTGACAATGGCGGTGTGCACGTTTTGCATCGCGGGGACAACAAATTGAGCTGTGCTGGAAGATGGATCGACTTCGTTGCCAACCGCGATGTACTTGATTTTGACATTGCCAAAGTTTTTGACATTGTTTTGGACCCATGTATCTGCTTCAGCTTGGCTTGAAGCAAGTGTTTGGAGATTAGGGTTAGCATGACCTCAATGTTGGAGCCTCCAAGGGCTTGGAGAGCTTGTTGGTCTGGGTCATAGAGTCTCATTCTTTGGATGCCATTTTGGTTGTAAAGAGCTACAACATCTTGCCTAGATGGTAAATTATCACCATTTGCTCCATAACAAACTCCTATTTGGGCATCTGCATTATGTAAACAAATTAGTAGCAGTCATAAGTTTGGTTTGTACTATAATTGCTTACAATAGTTGAAAGAAGAAAATTTTCCGAGAAAGAAAAAAACAATTTTTTTCATGTGTGCCTGTGACTTTGAAACTAATTTTTTAATAGTTGTGATGATGGGCGTGGTGTTGGTGTAGTCTGCACTATTATGGTCCACCACGAGCCTGTCTTGGTGATCTAAAATATTAAAATTATAAAATTTATTGAGCAGATCATTCATAAAAACATTAAATTTTTGGACTTTTGGTAGTCATATGATCAATTTATATTTGCATGAAAAAAAGGGACAAAGTATATTTTTAAAAGGGCAAATTAAGAAGATAGTTCTTGTACTTTAATTATTGTGTCATTTTAGTCTCTATAATTTCAATTGGCTCGATGTTGACCCTAAATTTATTATTCTGTTTCAATTTGGTCCAATTAATTATAACTCATAGTATGTTTTTATAAAAAAAAAAAAATATGCAAATAAGTGTCACGTGTCATATTTTTAATGGCAGAAATATAAATTTACTCAACTCAGCTAGTTAATCTCAACCAATTTAGTAGTAATTTACAAAAAAAATGCGAATAATATTATCAATTGAAACAAAATTTAAAATTAAGGTTCAAAATTGAGTCAATTAAAAGTGTAAAGACTAAAATGACATAAAACGTAAAATATCAGGATCACCAGTGTAATTTGACCTTTTTAAAATCATCTTTGCCGTTCAAATATTTTATACAAATTGCGAAACGATCAAACACCTATTGAAATTTGATCAAATTAAATTTTTTGTATGATTAATCTACTTGACAAGTTTTACAATCAAATAGTTCAATCAGAGTGGGCCCAAAGTAGTGCAAATTGGACCCATGGACTAGAGGCAAGCCTGCTTGAAAGGAAAAAAAACATTTACCAAACAAGTAAATAATATTCATCAGTATCTAATAATGACACTTGTTTCTTAGCTCTCCCCACAGAACCTTCGAATTTTAATAGAAACCCTACAATGGGGAGAGAGAGAGAGAGACAGAGAGATACCTGTTTGGTACAGGGAAGCCATTAATACCCCAAGGAGTAGCATTTTGGCAACCATGGAAGACCTTTCACCAGAGAAATGTAACTTATCCATGGAGAAGAGAAAAAGGAAACAATCTACTAATTTATGTTGCAAAAACGCTATGAACTTGGTCCTATTTATAGGGAGAGGGAGAGGAAGAGGATTGAATTCTCCATACCACTACACTATATTTCCCAGTCAATAAATCTCATGGAAATTAAGCTAACAAGAAAATTCCACAAAATCCACTAGATTCATTTACAACACCGTTTAAAGCTGCATCTCTATCTTTGAAAAGTCATGAAAATTTTCCTATTCCAATTTTGTAACTAACTTGTAACAATGACTCAATAAACCAAGACTAGCAGCCACCTTCAATTTATTAAACACGGTAATAAATGTCCACATAATTTTAGCGAGTTGGTAAAACTATTTCTGTAATTAATTTTCATGATCTATAACATTGTTAAAAAATAATTATACTAAGTGAATATTTTTCATTCCTCAATCCTTTTATCTCGATGTAATTTGCATTCTTGAGTTCATAAAATTTTTCTTTGCCGACACAACGGATAAAAAAAAAAAATCATCGTGAACAAATCGCACCACTCATTTGCCATAACCTTCCAAACTTCACTATGCTATAGCATTGGTGACAATTCTCAATAGTACAATTGACTTAGTGAAGATAACAAAATGCCAATGCCAGTCTCTCTGTCTCAAATGACTTGTCCATGTACATTAGTTATCTCCTTCAACACGTTTGTGGGGTTTTGGCGTATATCTCGAGTTTTATCCCGCAAAGGTGCGTTCAAATCCAAAAATCATACAAAAAGTATGTCTACACTATGTGCGTTATAGGGAGGTGTGGGTCCACGTGGTGGAAGTTAGCATTTGGGCAGATCACCCCATTGGTGTAGCATGGCCTAAGAGGTTTATGAGTATGTCACACTTATAAAGTAGGTCGAGTTTTTAATAGATCGTTGTGAAATGGATTTGGACCCTCACATCAGCCCTCCAAGTGTGTGGATTCATGTGGTAGAGCTAAGTTTTTTACAGACGACGCTATTTGTGTGGACCACACCACTGTCATAATACCTACCAAAATATTGTCTGCTTTATACTACAGTGGCATATACGGTTTTGTTCTTCCTTCATTAAAAAAAACTTCTTAGAAGTTTGTAGATATATCACATTTATAAGGTAGATCAAAAGTTCCTAACGGACCGATGTAGAACGGATTTGGACCCCCACAGAAGAGACTTGAAAATTTGTTATTCTTGAGTGAATATATATTAATAAAAATTTTATGAAGAAAGTAAGAATCATAATATTAGTTTTTATCAGCATAAAAAGTATTAAAAAAATAAAAATAATAAATATATAAAAGTAAATATTTTCTTGTATCCACATTAAATTACAAAATGTGTTTTTTCTTGTATTAAATGCATCTACATGTACTGGTGAATTATTATTTTCATACCTTATGTACACAATTTAACTGAAAATTTTAATAATTGTTGTCTTCTTGAACCTAACCACTTCATGAACGCTCTAGTATTGTGCAACTTTATTAGATTAAGCTTATGTATAAATTATAATGTGTCATGTACAAATATAAAGAGAGATAAAATAAACTGAATAATATTTAAATACTTTGTTATTTATATGAGATTAATTGAATTTTTATTTTTTATGGGCGATCCTGTACATATCTTTTGTTATATTAATGGGCCCAATTGGAAAAAGCAAGCGTTTAACACCCTCTTTATGTAATTGGGCTCAGATCAAATTATAATTAGATTATGTATTATATGGAATTAATGAACTTAGGTATGATTTTGACTTAAACTTCTTTAAAAAATTTAGAAGGTTTAGGGTTTAACCTATTTAATTTAAAAATAATTAACAATAGATATTATTATAATAATAATTTTTTATTTTGAAAGTAGCAGCAATTGTCCATAACATCAATTCTTATGCACTAAGTCATCTATTTTTATGGGTGACAATTAAGGGGTTGTTTGGGGTGTCCTAAATAAGTGCACTTTTTATCTTTTTGGACTAAAAATTTGAGGAAGAAAATATGGATGTTTAGGTTAACTTTTTGACTTTTTATGAAAAAATGTGTAATAAAAAATTGTAAAAATTGATTTGTAGGGAAAAATTAGGATTGAGAGTTGTGCAGCCGTAATTGTTGACTTTTGGTGAATAGTGTTAACTTTTTAACTTTTTAAGTAATTTTTTGATTTTTTGACTTTTTTACAATATGCTAAACTTAGCCCAAGTCTATTTTAACGCGTTTAAATCATGAATGTGATAAACAGTACTAAACTTTAGCCTATCATGGAATTACAGAAGAAGTGTGAATTTTCTTTGTTATAAGATTTGGATTATGACATTTACAATGACTGGGCTTGAATTGAACGGGTATAAAAGGACACGGCCATGGTCCGCAATTCGTGCTGTGACTTGCGGAACTTAAAATACGACGCGAATGTTCGGAAAGTGAAGTATCGGACAAATTGGACCAACAATCTATAGTGAAAATATCATAAGATATTCAAATCAATTAAGCGGTTGTTTCTCTTTCGTTGTAATTTAAATTCTTATTCAATGTCCAAAAATAAATAAATAAGTGATGATGATATACAAATAAAAAAATATATATAAATATAAATTTCAACTTTCTCATTATAATTAATAATTTAATGGGTGGATAAACATAGGGATGGGTTGGGATTGAATCAACACCATAGGGGGTGTTTGGAAAGAGTTTTTTTTAGTTTTTTAGTTTTTTTTTTTTTTTTTTTTTGATTAAAATAGCACTAAAAGACAAAATAGGTTAAAATAATCAATAAAACAAAATGTCACATCAAATCCATAATCATTTCACTTTTTCTCTCACAAACATCACGTCTAACTAAAAAAAATCTAACTATCTTCCCAAACACAAAAAATTTAGCTTAGCCTCCTAAAATAACTAAAAACTAAAATAGCTTACTAAAATAACAATTTTCTAAACACCCACTATATACAGTATATGTTATTCCAATCTCAACCAAGCCCACCATTCGATCCTACTTTAATCATTTCAAACTCATTTGTTTTAAAAAAGTTTAAGTTTTAAACTAACTCACTTAAATATGAGCTGTTATCTTTTTGTCTTAATAAACTATTAAATTGTTGGATTAATTATCAAAAAGTTCTATCTATATATTTGGTGGTAACTTAGGTCATGTCAAAAGTTTTTGAACCATTAAGTCCCATTTATAAGTAAAAAGACGTTTTGCCCTTTAATCGTAAAACTGAGAATGTTCTCAATTTATAATTATCAAAATTAAGAAATTTCTCAATTTTTTTTAGTATGAACTAAGAATATTATCAAAACTAAAAAATTTATAATTATCAATTTTGAGAAATTTTTCAATTTTTTAATGATTAAAATTGATAATATTATAAACTGAGAATGTTCTCAATTTCAAAATGATGCTCCCCTTGGTCCCTAGAAACCTCAGATAAAGAGACTAAAGTAAAAAATTTCATTCAAGCCTACAAGGCACAATAGAATAGAGATAAATGAAAAAAATTAAATAAAAATAAATTAACATTGTCTTTTTTTTACATTTTGCCCCTTTAGCATTGAAACAAGACAGAACTAGACAAAATAAAATAAACTTTCAAATATATATATATATATATAATTGAAAGAAGCGAATAAACAATACATCTTTGATGTGGAAGCCGAGAAATCGAATTGCATTTCTAACACTACGAATGTTTCCAGCACCGTAGTCAAGCAGAGTCACCACTGCAAATTTCGAAACCAAATAGTTCGAGATTCAATTAAAGAAGTACGAAGTGATTCATATACACACAAATGCATGTATATATACATATGTATGTAATCGATACAACTAGAGAGAGAGAGAGAGAGAGCTTTACCGAAATCAAATTCGCTGCTAGAGGATGCAAGGATTGAGAAAGTTGAGCGTGGTTTGAATTTGATTTTAGTGAATCGAGTCCAAAACAACTCCAAAGAACAACCCAGGTATGATTTCATCACAAGTGAACGAAAACCAGATTTGAAACTGGTTTGATGCGAGTCACGGATGAATTCAAGAGCAGAAGTCATGATCTCGAACTGAAATCCAGATTCGAAGTCGAAGAGTGAC
This sequence comes from Camellia lanceoleosa, assembly GCA_025200525.1. Classification (NCBI taxonomy): domain Eukaryota; kingdom Viridiplantae; phylum Streptophyta; class Magnoliopsida; order Ericales; family Theaceae; genus Camellia; species Camellia lanceoleosa. The sequence continues at coordinate 163,168,354 of CM045767.1, read as the reverse complement.
CTGTGAAATTGATTTATCGAGCTTCAATCAACGACGAATCAAGACCCAAATTACCCTTGTGAACTCAAATCACCCATGTTGGTCGAACTGAAGTTACGTAGAACTTCCAATAGGAACTGTGAAGAGAGAGAGAGAATGAAGACGGAAGAGAGAGAGAATGAAGACGGCAATGATGTTTGGCAGCTATGAGGAGGTTTTGGAAGGATAAATTGGCCTATTAAAAATTAATGGGACTTAAAGGAGTAAATAATTTTATTTAGGACTTAATAGAGTATAAGTTCACAAAATGGGACTTGTATGTAAATGTTCCTAAATTATTTAGACTCTTTTATTAATTATTTGAATTTAAAGTATTAACAAAATTCAATTATAAAATATATATGATATTTTAAAAAGTGTTTTAATTTAGCCTACAAAGAAGCATATATATATATATATATATAACAATGGAAGAGCTATTTTGAATTCAAAAACTAAAAATATATATGTGTCAAAATTTGAACATTTAGATTGCTTCAATCCAAGGGCTGAAATCAATTACAATCAAGATCTAATGATTCAAAATGTCTCTCACCTTACGTGTTCCTCTCTGCTCAAAATCCCTCTGTGTTTCAATTTTCAAATTTTGAACACACAACCCTCCCTCTCTCTCTCTCTCTCTCTCTCTCCATCAGAACCCATTCCCTTGATGTAGACCCAACCCCCTTCAATTAGCCACTGCAAAAAGAATGGCTTCCACATTCGAAAGAGTCATCAACATCGCCAGAGACGGACATTTCTCTTCAAATCCCGAAGCCTCGATCTGTCTCGATGACCAGAATGATGTCGGAGACCGATCTCAGGAGGGTTTTAATTCGAGATTGGATTCGATTTTTTGGGTTTCATGAGATTCGAGATCAGATTTTTTGTTTTCATGAGGTGAGGCGCTTCAGATTTTTGTTTTCGGTGAGGTGCTTCACATGCCAGCCCATAGCCACAGAGATCATTAATCGATCATCACAGAGATCATCAAAAAAACGATTCGCAAAATCATTCATCTTCATACCAGCCCTGTGAGTATTGTTGATTTTTCTGTATTAATATACAAGAATTTGATTTTTCTTACACTTTTATGAAGAGTTGGTTGGGTTTCGCGAATTTGATTTTGATTTTGGGTTTGGGTTTGGGTTTCGCAAAATCAACCCATTTACTATCATTTGGTTCTATATTCCTTGCTTATTAAGTGTTTGATAAAATGTTTGGTGTGTCTCTGTTGTTTGAGTTTCTACTATTACCATTTGGGAATTCAAAAAACAGATATATATATATATATATAGTTTTGATCAATAACACTGAGGATATGGTTTTGTATTCCTCTCTTCTCTGCTATTAGTTTTGATCTGCTTTGTTGATATGGTTTTGGCCACTGAGGATATCAGAAAAACAATAACACCATCTTTCGGGACCGAATGGCTTTAAAAAGCCTTGCTGACTTTTTTGCAATTCTGAGGCCTTCATTTTCTTCTTCTTTGGTAGAATAATTTCAATTGATGTTCAATTTAACCTCAAGTCATGAAAAATTAAAAATGATTAAAAGTTTTTAGTCTCTTATTATTTTATTTTTTAAAATTTAAGTAAAGGTTAAATATTTGATTAATCAAAGAGAAATTTAAATAAGAAATTAATATCTTGATTGAAAGGTAAATATGCATTAAAATTTTCAATATTTTTTTATTTATCTTTTAAATTTATTATATGAACCCTTTTTATAGTATAGATTGAAAATTAAGGATGCAATTATTATTATTAAAAGATAAACAAATCGAATGAAATTTTGAATAACAAGCTTCAATGTGAATTTTGTTTATTTGCTTTCGTATGGTTGCTTTGAAAAATTAGTCAAAAGTTAACTTTTTTATTTTTTTGAAAATACATTAAAAAAAATTAGAGAGGTGATATAATTTAAAAGCAAGTTTTCATATTAGGCCTTACTATATTGTGTACCAAATTCTATTTTTCAACAATCACCCGTTTTCTCTTTTTCTCTCTTCAAATTAAATTTGATAAAAAAAAAAAAAATCATTACCAAACCCCTTCATCAATGGTTCAAATTGAAGAAGAGTCATTATTTTATCAAAATATAAACTCATCAAATCTTTTGTTTTAATTTGACAACATTAAATATTTAAAAAGATAATCTTTTTTATTAAATTTGATTCAAAATTTTTGAAAAATAGAGTGAGAAAATAAAAAAATTTGTTTAAAAAATATTAAAATAGTTCATATCAAATCAAATTTTTTTTATCTAAATTTAAAATTTAATTAGACAAAAGAATATGATGAAAGAATTACATATAGTCTAAAAAAGCAGTTTTTTGATAGAGCTATTATATTGCACTTTCTATTTGTTTGGTTTAGTTTTTAAAATATGATTAGAATCAAAAAAATAAAAAAAAAGTTTGTTCGATTAATAAATTTTTAAAATGCAATTCAAAACTTACTTTTCTCTCACCTCTTTTTTTTGTTATTAATAAATCAATTAATATTTTTTTCTCTTTTTTCTCTTATTTTTTTATATTCTACATATCAATCAATTAAATTTTCTTTCACACTTACCTATTCAATTAAAAATAAAATAAAAAATTAAAATTAACTCAAATTTATTTTTAAAATTCATAACCAAATAAATTTTTAATTTTTTTAACAACTTATTTTTTTAAATGTAACTTAAAATTTATTTAAAAAACTAAACCAAATAAAGCCTAAAATCGAATTATTTCCATACATTCTTGCTTTTCACACCATTACCCCTCAAAATTGAGAAAGAGAAAGAGGCAAGCAAAGTTACCTCTAAAGGGGGGAAAATTGAAGTTGTATGTTGGTTTAATTTTGGTATTATGATTTTTTTTTTTTTTTTTTCTTTTAGAGTTGTGATTTGGTTGTGAAATTGTATATTGAGTTTTGAAAAAATAAAATTTATTTAGTTATGAATTTTGAAAATAATTTTTGAATTTTAAATTTTAAAAAGGGCGGATTGAATCTATCCGGTCGTCTGTCTAGACATTTTCCCACCAATGTTTAATATCTGTAGTTATATTTGTTTCCCGTGTATCTTTTGTGATTAATTTTATGATTAGTTTTATTGTTGTTGAAACTATGATATGGGTAAAGGTAGAATCTGAGCCTATTACAACTTTTAGCCTTTGAGGATCGGTTGAGGTGGTGTTTTAAATTGTTTCCTAGCTGCTGGAATAGTGGATGTACTCCTCAAAGAATTTATTTTTGTTGTGTGCAGAACAAGAACCATGGCAAAAGATGCAATAGCCCTAATGGATCATTTGGGTTGGAGAATAGCCCATGTTTTTGGCCATTCAATGGGTTAGTCCATGACTCTTATCTCCATTGAAATTGTTATCTTACTCTTTAACACAAATTTGAACTCATGGATGCATAATGCTGGCTCTAGATTTTATATAATGGGTTGCATACTTATTGTTTATCATGATAATTGAGTTAATTACTTTTAGTTGTCTTATACTTTTAGTTGCATACTTATTTTATATAATCTGTTTTTATTTTGGACGAAACTAGCTCCAATGTTTAACATCTATTGTTATAGTTGTTTCCCGTGTATCTTTTGTGATTAATTTTATGATTAGTTTTATTGTTGTTGAAACTATGATATGGGTAAAGGTAGAATCTGAGCCTATTACAACTTTTAGCCTTTGAGGACCAGTTGAGGTGGTGTTTTAAATTGTTTCCTAGCTGCTGGAATAGTGGATGTACTCTTCAAAGAATTTATTTTTGTTGTGTGCAGAACAAGAACCATGGCAAAAGATGCAATAGCCCTAATGGATCATTTGGGTTGGAGAAAAGCCCATGTTTTTGGCCATTCAATGGGTTAGTCCATGACTCTTATCTCCATTGAAATTGTTATCTTACTCTTTAAACACAAATTTGAACTCATGGATGCATAATGCTGGCTCTAGATTTTATATAATGGGTTGCATACTTATTGTTTATCATGATAATTGAGTTAATTACTTTTAGTTGTCTTATACTTTTAGTTGCATACTTATTTTATATAATCTGTTTTTATTTTGGACGAAACTAGCTCCAATGTTTAATATCTGTAGTTATATTTGTTTTCCGTGTATCTTTTGTGATTAATTTTATGATTAGTTGTATTGTAGTTGAAACACTTGCTATGTTCTGACTTCTAAGTTCCAACCAGTTGAGTGCATTAACTGCAATTTAGAAGTAAATGAATTGTCTATCATCAAACAGTTCTAACATTTGGATATGAGCAATTCAAATGTACATTGCCACTTGATGTATGCATGAACATATGATTTACTAGGAAGTTATGTAACCATGGTGGTGATGGATCAGATAGCCAATTTAATATTGTCATTTCTCAGAGAGCAGAATGGATCAAGTATCTAGGAGTTTTTGCTAACATGGAAACCACAGCAAATCAAGTCTATGATGCTGTAAGTACACAAATTATCGCATTTATTTACCACTATCTAAAGTTAATTAAGTACCATGTTTTCATGAATTAGTCAATACATGGATTTCAGATTTGTTTATTAGATGTTATAAATATGGTTAGATTTCTCAAGTTTACTGCTAATCAATGGATTTCAGATGGATTTCAGATTTGGTATTTATAGATGGATTTCATGTTTCTCAAGTTATAAATATGGTATTTATAGATGGATTTCAGATTTGTGGGTATTTATAAATGTTATAAATATGGTTAAATATTTACAAAATCTGTTGGTTTCAGATTCTAAGAATTTTTTAAACTGAAATGGATTTTAACTACTTTCATGTTGTTGTTGCTCTGTAAAATATTCTCATTCATTATGAAAGACGTGAATATCACAAAGAGCTTAACATTCTCTATGATTTCAAGAGCGGGGTTATCTTTTCTTTGTTTGGTTTTTGTTCTGTTATTATAACCCTGCAAGTAAACAAGGGCAAGCAAGCATAGGATTAGTATCCAGAGTTTAAAGTGCATTTTCTTTGGCTGAGTGGATGAGATAAAGGCTGAAATGGAGTACTTGGGTTTTTAAACTACTTTTATATTGTTGCTCTGTAAAATATTCTCACTCTCTCTATAGGAGTTTGCATTTTAAGATTAGTATCCAGAGTTTGGTAATGAGGTGCGGTGTTGAAGAGAATGAAAAAGTAGAGAAAAAATGTAAGATGTTTTACCAAAGGTCCTTCACCATGCTGTTTTGTTTCAAAACAAAAACAGGACAAATTGAATCTCATAACAATAGTGCATTGTCCAAGTTTTGTACCAATATAAAAACCTCAAACATCAAACGTCACATTCACAATGAAAGGCATTATTTATCAACTAAAAAACAAAAAAAAATCACACAAAGGCATTATTGTTGTTTCTGGTGCATTCTAATTCTACACACTTATGAGTTTGCTAAATACTTTTGAAATACTGATATGAAGTTTTTTTATATTTATTGGGTTTTTTTTTTTGTGTTTTTCTATTGTTTTTTCTTTCTTTCTTTGGGAGTGAGGATTGGTAAGCTGTGATAAATTTTGTTTTTGTTGTGGCAAGGTGTTGGTTGGATATTTTGCTTATGGTCATGTATTGCTTAACAAATATTCCAATTTTATTTAGAATTTTTAGAAGTATTCAAAAATTTCAGTTCAAGCTTGGAAGCAAAATGAATCTGAATGGGTGATTTGGGTTTTTGGACAAAGTAAATGGGGGTTTTGGGGCTATATTGATTTGTAAATCATAGGGGAATTAAGTTAATTAGAGTTTGTTGTTGAATTTCCAAGCAAAGAGTTTGCTTTTTGAATTTTTATTTGTGAGTATATTTTTATTTTATTTGAGATAATGCAGAAGAATATGGATTAGTTTTGGATATAGATTGTATAGATTTTATTTAGATATAGATTTTATAGATTTTTTATTTATATATAGATTTTTTACAAAGAATCTGGATATAGATTTTTTATAAATTGTATAGATTCTTTATATTATCTTTGTGAAGAAGAAAGGGAGGCCACGAAAGTATGAATCAGATGGTAACTTGAAACTGCCATCTATATCATCACCACCACCAGGTTTTTCTTTCTTACCTCCTTTTCCTTCTTCTTCTTCTTCGGAGTCCTCTTTTTCCAAAAAGGGTCGCGGCAGACCACTTGATTCTGTTAACTGCCAGCTGCTTGCTTCTTTAGGTGAGTTCAAATCAAGCCTTTAAATCAACCTTTTCCCTTGAGATTGATAATTTAGTTGTATACAATCTTTTCCTTTGCTGCAATTCAAGACTTCCTCCATCAAACACATTGAAAACAGTAGGTATGATTTAACTTGATTTTTATTTTTTTTTGAAGTACATTAGTTAGTGTGATTTGTAGGTTCTGGATGAAGTCTTAACGAGGCAGAAAGAGACTGAATGGTGAGCCTTTTGATAAGTGTATAGGTAGTGTTATTGCACATGGTTAATTTTGAATGCCAGTGTTTATTCATTCTCTTCATGGATTTTAGGTTCATTGAAGGAGACTTTGATGCGTATGTGGAAAGAATTCGAAAACCTTATGTATAGGGTGGAGAGCTTGAGTTGCTGATGGCATGAGTTCTATTCACTGTTTCAGTGAAGCATTTATGTTGTCCGTATGAAGCAATTTATGTGCAAAAAACAATATCATAGTGTTCATCAAAGTGTTTTTGCATATTGGCTCATGTACAATGATATTTGTCTATTTATTAGTTTGACAGAAGGGTTTGTTTGCCTCATGAAAATGTTTTTATATTAAATTTATAATCTATATAATAAGATTGAAGGATTGGGATTACAATTATATTCTAATCCCAATATTATTTACACCGTGCCTTCAGGCACGGGCATACGCTAGTATATATATATATATATATATGTGTACTTTTTTAATTTTTATTTTTTCTTAATTTATTTTATAACTAAATAATATAAAAAAATTATATTAATACTTTATAAATGAACGAGCCGTGTTAATTGAGCTAAAAAAATTTCTCACCCCAATTCAAAAAATAAATAAATTAAAAATTTTAATTCAATCCAATTTAATAAGCTAAATATTTTTTTAAGATTCTAAGGCCTCATTTAGGAAGGACCGGTTTAGTCAAAAAGTCAAAAAGTTACTAAAAAAGTCAAAAAGCTAACAACTCATACCAAAAAGTTAAAGATTCTCTTTTCTCTCTACTTTTTACATATCTTTTCATAAAAAGTCAAAAAATCATTCCAAATATATTAATTTTTTTAACTTATATTTTAACTAAATAAATAAAAAATTACTAAATTAACCTATCCTCAAACGAGACCTAAATTATTAGGTTAGCTTGAGCAAATGGTGGGCCATTGAGCGAATAGCTACACTAACCATCCTAACCATCACGTTTCCAAAATATTTTGGAACAATAATACTATACTTATCAATTATGATATTAATAAATATAACTAATCAATTATGATATTAATAAATATAACATAATTATAAAAATTTTATATTTTTATAATTTATATAATAAATCGAGTCATAATTTTAAAATGATAATATTATAACATATATATTTATACATTAATTAATATATCAGGATGTATATAACCACACCAATTTTAAAATAATTATTTTACGTATAGTTTATAAGTTAAATTTTTTGTTAAAAAAAAAAAAAAAAAAAAACCCAATAGAGGGGCGATGGTGTTGCCAAATGAGCTCGAAATAAAATTAAATTTAAAAAAAAAAAAAAAAGCAAAAACACTTTCACCATAGAATCACAAATTATTATTCTTCTTCCTGTTTCTGGATTTTCCATTTTTGCTTTCCTTTGGAATCATCAACAAGCAATCACCGATCATATACACAGCAATCTCTGAGCTCTCTTCATTCTCTTCGATCAGCCGCAGACTACATCTACACACTCGACCATGCCCTACCGTTCGTTCGAAGATGAGAGTCCTGCTCTCAAAACCCCCAAAGTTTTTCAGATTCCGTTTGGTTCCCAAGAAAATGCTAGAAAATTAAATAAATTTGATTTTTTTAACTGGGTTATATGCGATTTGCAGAGGTAAAACCTCTACTCAACTATTCAATCATTTTTCGGCTCCAATTTGGGGGTTTTGTACTTGTATTTGTATTATGATGTACAAAATAAATTCAAATTCCCAGCTTTTTATTATGAGGGTTATTTTGTCTGCAAGAAATCCTCAATAGGAATATTTTCATTTGCTAAAATTTGGTGGAAGTTTTACTAATGAGTGATTTATATTTTTTTCCTAATTTATAGAATTTGGAAGTGGTACCAACTATTGGAAATCTTTTTTATTTTGTAGGCACTGGTTGTCATATAGACGAAAAATATATTTTTTAAAATATATTATTTATTTTTTTAAAGATAAATTTGATAAAATAAAAATGTTACTATTATTAGATTATTTTAATTTTTTCATAAATGGTATATATTTGAGGGTCTTACAAAATCACCTTTTCAAATCATTTAAACATGAGAAGCCTAGCCTAAGATTGTTTGGTTCATAGATTTAGACAGGGATACAGAAAACAAAAAAGAAAAGGTATATGAAATATAAGTAAAATATAATTATATTTATTTACATTTCATTTGCCTTTTTTCTTTTCAAATCTCTTTTATATCCCTATCCAAATTCCTAAGCCAAACACAACAGAAATGAATGCATTCCCTCATATTTCTTCACAGACAAAGGCAATAAGACCTAACTTTCATTGTTAGAATGGTTGCTATATATGCTTTGGGATTATCAAGTTTTTTTTTGCATATATGTTACCAAATGTTATGTAAGAGATTATTTTTTTAAAAAAAGTCTTTATTTGGGCAGTTCATGCTACTTCGAATGGTCTTGTTGCTTCATAGATTTGGTAAGAAATTGGAAAAGAAAAGATGTGTAAAATGTAGGGAAATATAATTATATTTCATTCATATTTTACATATTTTTTTCTTTTCTTTTCTAAATCCTTCTCAAATCGATAAATCAAACACACCTTTGTCAATAACATGATAAGATCCAGTTAAAATTTAAGGGCAGAACGTGATTGGGTATTTAGGCTGTTTGTTTGGTAGAAAGAGTCCCCAGTGTCTCTCAACATCTCCGCTCTTCTGATTCTCATCAAACATAGAGAAAATGTAAGTCTCTATAGCCCTTCCGGCCTTTTTGGTGTCCCTTCTTTCACATGTCAATCAAATTGTTATTGTAGATCCTTGCATTGTCAACAGATGTACCAGTTCCACCATTTGAAGGCCAACTTTGTTTGCACACAACGATCTCCAAAGAGCCACTGCCTGCCTTCTCAATCGCGGAGTAAAAAGCATCCAACATTGCATCAAACAGATTTTGGTATTGGAGCGAGCCATCAGTCATCACAACCGAGGGAGATGTGAATAGAGCGTAATCAAGATCAATGTTTATTCATGTTGGCTGCATAACTGAAATAAGGGTATAAGTTTACAAGCAATGGGGAACCACTGTTCAACAAGAAAATAATAATGGGGTCGATGAAGGATAATGGAATTTCAGGCCTAAAAGAGCCTTGTGATGGAGGAAAACTGTTTGCAAGAAATCTCGTGAATGGCGGTTGAAACCTTAATTTGGTTTTCAAGCCTGCATTGACAATGGCGGTGTGCACATTTTGCATCGCATCGACAAGAAATTGAGCTGTCTGTTGTCGATGGATCGACTTCGTTGCCAACCGCGATGTACTTGACTTGGACATTGCTAAAGTTTTTGACATTGTTTTGGACCCATGTATCTGCTTCATCTGGGCTAACACTAGTTTTTGGAGATTGGAGTTTGGCATACCTGAATAAGCTCAATGTTGGAGCCTCCAAGGGCTCGGAGAACTTCTTGGTCTGGGTCATAGAGTCTCATTCTTTGGATGCCATGTTGAGTGTAAAGAGCTACAACATCTTGCTTAGATGGTAAATTATCACCATTTGTTCCATAACAAACTCCTATTTGGGCATCTGCATTGTATAAACAAAATAAATTAGGTTTGTACTATAATTGCTTAATGCCATATTGAATTGTTAATCACAAATCCATCTAAAAACTAAAACTATTAAAAACCAAGAAACATTTTTATTATATATATATCCTCAAATATTTACAATAACCTTGAGGTTATCGATTCAAGTTTTGGGACAATCACTTTGTGTACTATTCTAAAAGTTAGGTGTATATCTAATCTTTTTTCTCCCAAACACATACTATTTTGTAGGAGTGTTGACGATATGGCTGCGGTCAGGAACCTCTAATCCGCCATCCATCTGCCGGATTGGCGGATTGGAAAAAATTAATCCGCATCCGTTTGCCGGATTGATAGATGCGGATGGAGCGGATTGGCGAATTAATAGATGGATGCGAATCAGTTTAGCGGTTTATACTTTTATAAATTTTGAACATAATACAATAACGGGTCAAATTTTTTTTTTTTTTTTTTTGGATAATAATCCAACTCGACAAAAAGATTATTAAGTAAATTGTCAAATAACAATAATAAATACATATAAGAAAATCATACATTATCAAAACTATTTCATTACTTTTTTTATTTAAAAACTATTTCATTTGTTTTTTTTTTTAAAATGATAAAATTAAGCATTATATTGTCTACACAAAAATATCAAATATCAATAATTGTCTTTTGATAAAAGGATTTTCAAATTGAAAAAAAATTAAAAATGCAACAGAATATTTAAATTCTTTTTCAATTGAAAACACAAACAGAATATCTAAACAAATTAAAAACACAAAATCTTATAAATTACGAGGGGTGCTCGCGGTTTGGCGGTTCGGTTGCGGTCAAAGGAATTTCAAATGCGTCATCCATCTAAAACTAGGCGAATTGGAAAAAATTAATCCGCAATCATCCGCTCGTTATCACACATTTGTTCAAAATGAGGTGGATTGGTTTAGTTTGGGTAGATCAGAATATCCTCTACTCATCCCAACTATTATGTATTAATTGGGCATTATTTTTTTTACCCTCAAATACTTACAACAATCCCAATTGAATTCTAAATCTTTTTGAAGAATATAAGAAATTTGAAGATCGATGGACACCTAAGGTACCGATGGGCACCCAAGAGGGCCTAACCCACGGATCAAGGCCCAGTTCATATCCTAGTGATCAAAGCCTGACAACTCTGAGAAATCAACACTAGGCCAGGACCAATAACATTCAAACACTTATCAAGAAGAGACCAAGCCACATAAGCAAATAAAGATCCTACAAAGTTATTACATCCACACATCAGCCATTAATGAGATTCTCACAGCATTAAATACAACAACCCCTTTACGTCGGAGGAGACAGACTCACTATGAACGATGCGAGTTAGAATATAGACTTTTAGCCAACACGACAGTCTGGAATGGGCAAAGAAATGATGAGCAAAGGATATAAGTAAGTTTCCAATATACGTTAAAGGTTAAGTTCTTTATTCCCCTCTTCCCTCTCTCGACACAATCTATCTATTTCATTCTAACTCGATCGTCGAAGTGTCCGCCGGGAGATTACCTCTCCTCTTGGACTTTTTTGCAGGAGCACTCCATGAACTTCAAGGCTAACAGACCTGTTAGAAGCATGGATTAGCCCGACTCATCTTTCGTTGGAATAAGAGCATCATTAGAAATGACCCCTATCACTAGTGAAATGCTAATGGTATTGCCTTTGTGGGTGTGCGTGTGGGTGTGGCGCATCAGTACTGTAACAAGACCTATATAATTAAAAATAGTTTTCCTTTGCTAAAATATTCAAGAATTGGCCTGAACTCCTACAGCTTAAAGTTAGAATTCGAATCTTGCTTCGAGCTACAGCCATATATTAAAAAGTAATAACAATCAACTATATCAAATTAGTTCAAAAAATCAATTATATCTAATGATGACGCTGGTTTCTGGGCTCTCTCCTACATGCCCTTCAAATTTTTGATAGAAAACCTACAATGGGATTATGGGATACACAGGACAACCTATTAGAGAAAGAGATTACAACAAATAAAAGTTTTAAGGACTAATTTTTTGTCCCTAAAAGTGAATTTTGATGCAAAAAAAATATTTAGTGACTAATTTTTATTGTTGTGAAGATAATCGCTAAAAGGTTATTTGAAAAATTAAAAAAAAATTTCAACGACAAAATTTTAAAAATATCGTTAATGAATACATTTTTAGGAACAAAATAATTTGGTTCCAAAATAATTTTTTTTTAGATAAATTTTGATCCTAAAATAATAGTAATTTGTTACTAAAGCCTTGTTTGGCATCTACTAGATAATCCATCTTTTTATCTTTTTATTTTTTTTCCATCACATCACCTCTTTACTTTTTTGCACATCTTTTCGTAAAAAGACAAAAAGTGCACTTTTTTAGGACACCCCAAACCAACCCTAAATGTGCAATTTCGTCGTTGAATATACAAAAATGATATTTTTGGCAACAAAAATATTTCGTTCTTAAAAAATGATTTTGTTCACAAACTTTCGTGTCTAAAACCTTGATTTGTTGTGGAGAGAGAGAGAGAGAGAGAGACCTGTTTGGTACAGGGTAGCCATTAATACCTCAAGGAGTAGCATTATAGCAACCATGGAAGACCTTTTACCAGAGTAATGTAACTTATCCATGGAGAAGAGAAAAAAGAAAACAATCTGCAAGAATAGTTGCAAAAACACTATGAACTTGGTCCTTTTTATAGAGAGAGAGAGAGACTTGAAGGTCTCCATACCATAATATTTCGGGAAAAATTAGGGATCATGAAAATTTTATCATGAAAATGATTATGAAAAATTTATGATCCTTGGATTACCTTGATTAGTGTGTGGTGCTTTATTCTAAGTGTAATCCAAGAGTCACAAAACTCTCATGATTATTTTCATAAAAAAATTTTCATGATACCTAACATTATTGCAATATTTCTAAGTCAATAAAGTCTCATGGAAATTAAGCTAACAATAAAATTCCACGAAAATACACCAACTTCATGTACAACGCCATTTAAAGCTATTTGCTTGCATAGTCTTCTTTTGGAGTTGCTCCATATATCTATCTTTGAAAAGTCTGATAATTTTCAAATTCCATTGTAAATAAATTTTAAGGATTCATTTGGAAAGTGAGTTTGATTTTTTAATTATTTTAATTTAAAATTAAAAAATTTCGTTTGAAAAGAATTTTTTAACCTTTTTAATTTTTTTGTAAAAATAAAATATAATTATTATGAGTTTACAATCAAGACTAGTAGTTGCCATTGATTTATTCAACGCAGTAATAAAGGTCCACATTATTCACCATGCTAACAAATTATGATTTTAGAAAACAAACTTTTAGAGATAATTAAGAATAAATATTATTATAATAATAATTTTATTATCTTAATAATATCAAACTAGCAAGCTGTCAACCACTTCAAGTCTTGTGTATTGCATCATTTCCTTTTAAAAGTGACAATTAAAGTCAATCTTTACGCGTTACGCGTTACGCGTTATGTCTCTTTACGCGTTTAGAGGTTAGCGCTATCATTAAAATCTCAAATTTTAGTCTTTATCACAACCTCGTAAAGAGAAATATTTTATTCTCGCTTTTTATTATTTTCAATTATATTTTTAATGAGATGATAAATAATAAGAGAATTTTTTTTAAGGTTCCTAATAATAACAATTTAGAGGATAAAGAACATCCAAAATAAGAGTGATACATCAGATCCCTGAATAACTTAGTGCACATTTTTAATTATTTTGTGGATCAAAATATCCTTGCCAAAATCAACACAGAAACGAAACTCATTCCGACGTCTGAGTTCCATTCCAAGCATCCAGCATCTTCACGAACAGGAGAACAGCAGAATTAGGGTTTCAACATCATCTTCACCATCGACATTAGAGTTTCGTTATCTTCTGCAAAAATCATTCTCATTAATTCCTCACAAATTTCTCTGACCTTCCTAAGAGTTTCGTTTTCACTACTCATCGTCATCTCAGTCCACCTTCGTCACATCGTATCTTCATCTCAGGTCATATCAGCTCGTCATTCAAAGTTTCATCCTAACTCTGATGAGTTTTTCTACAATACAACTAGATTTTATCTGAAAACACAGTTAATTGCATTTTATATTAACCTTCCATAAATTAAGGTTTCGATTTTGTAATAAAAAGCTACCTGAATTTGAAAAAAGTTATTTCTGTGTGTTTTGAACTTATTCTTGAACATGTTTGTGTGATTTTATCTGTAAATTTCTCTGGCATTTGAATTTCTCTAATTTTTACTTGATGTATGTTTCTTCTTTCAATTTTCTCGACATGTTTATTTTGAAAAAGTAATTTTACGTGTTTTCATCTTATTCTTGAACATGTTTCGTAATTTTGTCTATAAATTTTCTTACTTTGTAAATTTCTCTGTAATATGTATTTTGAATTTGAATGTCTATCTTTCTCTGGAATGTCTATCACTCTCTTGCCTTTGTCTAAGTTTCTCTGGTATTTATAATTTTCTCTGACCATATCACACCACTTTCCTCCATTGTGTGTCTCTATCATGTTTAATTTTCTTTGACATTTTAATATTATAGACTGGGATAAATATTTCTTCTTTGAATTTTCTCTGACATGTGTATTTTGAAAAAAAGTTATTTCTCTGTGTTTTGATCTTATTCTTGAACATTTTCTATGATTTTGTCTATGAATTTCTCTATTTTGTAAATTTCTCTGGAATATGTATTTTTCTCTGGAATGTCTATTACTCTCTTACCTCTGACTAAGTTTCTCTGGTATTCATAATTTTCTCTGACAACATCACATCACTTTCCTCCCCTTGTGTGTCTCTATCATGGTTAATTTTCTCTGGTTGTATATGTAAATTTCTCTGGCATTTTAATATTATGAATTGAAATTTTCTCTGGACTGGAAATTTCCTCAAAAATGTGTAATTTCGTCCGGAATGTGTATTTATCTCTGGTATGTTTATTTTGTTCAATTCTTGGTTTCAATGTGGTGTAATTTTCAGTGGCATGTTTACATTATTTTGTTTATTTTATCTTGCTAATTATGGAATGAAAATTTTCTTTACCTTGCTATGTTTACTTTTCTTTGTCATTCATTTTCTCTGGTATGTTTACTTCTATATGTAATTTTAACAATTATTGAAAATTTATCTCCCATGTTTATGATGCTTTGTTGATTTTCTCTGACATTTAATTTTTAATGTCCAATTTTCTCTGGCATGTCCCATTTTCTGTAATTTTCCCTCATCTATAATTTTCTCTGACATCTAAAATTTTCTCTTATCTGTAATTTTCTCCCTTATCTGTAATTTTCTCTGACATGTCCAATTTTCTCTGGCATGTTCAATTTTCTCTAGGATTTAATGTTAATATCTTTATGTTTTAGTCATTGTCTAGAAATGACAAAACGTAAAAGCACCGAAACACCGGAAACACCAAGTAAGAAACAGAAACTCTCTCAGTCTTCTTATGAGCTACGATCAAAAACCAGCAGCAAAACACTGGAAAGACCAAGCAAAAAAGAACAACTCTCTTAGTCTTCTTATGATCTAAGATCAAAAACCAACAGCAAAACACCACAAACTCCTCGCCAAATCACACAAGGTGATGAAGCAACTAGCATCCAGATAAGTACCCCAACTTCAAAGGACTCAAGCTCAAGGGGAAAAAAACCTGTTAAGCTCCACAGAAAGAGAGCTCACTACACCATTCAATTCCGATCCAACCTCTCATCTGTTATCTCCTTTTTTCAAACACTTAAATTCAATTCAAAACAACTTGTAGAGCTTCAAAAGACCCCATTCTGGTATTTGATCCAAGCTCTAACCAGTGGAAGGATGGATCCAAAGAAATCTAGGAAATCGGATGATGATGTTGCTGCCATAATCAAATGTTACAATGAAAAAACAAAAGCATTCACAGTTGGTAAGAAGAACCTGACCTTCACAACAAATGACATGACCTTGATTTTTGGTTTGGAAGGAGGTAAAGGAGCCATGTCATTAAGATACTCTAAAAAGCCAAAATCTGTATTCCTAAGGAGAAGATTCCAAAAGGACACAAGGCTCACTGGTTCTGTTCTTAAAAACGCCTTGGTCAAAGCAATGAAAGGCAAGCAATCAATAGACTTCAAAGATGTAGCAATCATTGTTACATTGTACTTGTGTCTCATCCTATTTTTTGCAACAAGTGGGAATTCAATAGGGTGTGTTTTTATAAAGTATGTGGAACCTCTTCAATCAATAAAACAGTATGATTGGCCAGAAGCAATCACATCAACATTGATTGATTTTATCATGGCATTGCACAAAACTCTAGAAAAAGTTACGGGGTGTGTCATTGCATTGCTGGTAAGTATAATATCCATTCAAATTTGCAGTTATCATACTTACAAATTTGTGTGTTTAGAAAATTTTATTTACTTTAATTTTCATCACAGTATTGGCTATGTGAACATGCAACTATAGTTGACTCGGAAGACAGTAACACAACTGACTTCCCAAGATGTGCCAAGTGGTACCTGCAAACCTTGACGAAACAGCTGCAGAAGACACCAGTCCACTCTCTTGCACCTCGATAGGTTAGATTTCTATTGCTACTGAAATCTCAGTGAAATTCCCAAATTTCTCTGACCACTGCTTTGTTTCCCTCCTTGTGCATTGATTGATTAAGATCAATTTTCTCTGAACTATTAATTTATGTTTTCTTCTTTGGTACCAACTGGTTTATTTCTGCCATTGTAATCAATTTTTTCTACAATCTAAATTTCTCTAACCACAATTATAACACATTAACTTATATGTCCTGATTGATTTTCTCTAATATCTGAATTATGTTGGTTGTTTCATAATTTTCTATAGCCTATAAATTGTTTCTCCTTGTGTGTAATTTTCTCTTGCCCATAACTTATGTGCTTTTCATCTTTGATAAACACTGTTTTTTTCTGCCCTTCTAATGAATTTTATTTAGAATCCAAATTTCTCTGACACAATTATAGTCAAACATTAACTTATATGCCTTGATTGATTTTCTCTGATATCTAAATTATGTTGCTTGTTTCACAATTTTCTCTACCTCATAAAATTTACTCATTGTCTGTAATTTTCTCTGGCCCATACAATTTTCTCTGAAGTTTGTTTCCCATTAGTATCATATAGATGAATTTTATTTTCCTTATTTGAATTTTTTATCTCAAGTGAATTTTGTAACATTTCTCTAGTAAAATCTGAGATAGATACCAAGGAGCTAGTCAAAAACCCATCAGAGGAGTTCTGTCTTGGTAAAAAGACGAAGAAAGAATCAAAAAGGCAATTGTCAAATTCAAGAAGACATTACAAGATTCATCTGAAGATCAAGCAATTGTCAAATTCAATGAAGAAGCAAAAGGCAATATAGAAGAATATGAAGCCAGCAATGGACAAGAAGATCAAACAAGCAGTGGAGAAGGAGAAGCCAGAGAAGAAAGTGAAAAAATAGAAGCAGAAGACAAAGAACAAAATGAACAGAAAGAAGAAGACAGTGAAGAACAAGATGAAGAAGAAGATAAACAGCAAGAAGAAAACAAGGAGGAAAGTGACGAAGAAGAATGTAATAAGCCGATGGACCAACAGTGTGACAGCATTTGTGGCTCAACAATGCATCAGCCTCAAGAATTTGAGGAATCAAAGGATGCCCAAATTGCTGATCTACGTCAAAGACTAAAGGCACTTTCTCAATCTAAAAAAGAAGAAGAGAGAAATTAGATTGAATTACTTGCTGAAAAGGATATTGCAATAAGAACCTTCACATCACTTAACTCAGAACTTCAAGAAAGAGAAAGCACAATCCAACTGAAACTAAGGAGGTTGGAGGTTCAAAAAGAAGACGATGCAAAAACAATTCAATAGTTGAGGTGTTCAATTTCGGAGCTTGAAACTGAAAATGCTAAATTGCATGAACAAGTACAAGAACTATCCGTCCAACTAGCAACACAACCATACCGAACACCAACACAACTTCAACCACAAAGTCAGTGAAAATCTTGAGCCACAAAAAGTTGTCAACATAACTCAGAAAAATTTCTATTTATTATAATTTTCTATGTCATTGGTAATTTTCTCTGGAAGTTATATTTCTCTGAACACATTAGTTCCTGCCACTTATTTCTATTGATTTCTATTGCTCATTTCATTTTCTCTGTCTATTTTCTTATTTAATTTTTGGGGCTTGTTTGATTTTCACTGTGTATAGTTGGAATGCAAGTGGAACAACAACTAACAACACAACAAGAACAAATGGCACACAAAGAACAACTGAAACAAAAGACGAAAGTCTATGATAACTGGAAAATATTGAATCAAATAAATTTACATATTGAAATATCATCTGTTACTTCAGAGAAATTTTACTTTTACTAATTTTTTCACTGTCTACAGTCAAAAAAGATCCGACATCAATGATAAAAAATTTGAAGGCAAAAGAAAGGAAGGAAAAGCAGCACGATCTAGAATTTCAATATCCCAAAGTTGCGAAAGTGACTAGAGCTTCAAAACAAGCTGGAAAGCAAACTGAGTAAACCACGAAGGACAAAGAAATACTTGATGTTGATGCGTACATCTTGCCTCAACCTATAAATATCAGAAAATCTTGGGTCTTTCCACAAACTCTACCGATTTCAAGACTGATAAAAGATCATGTAAAAGACATCTTGCAGCACATATCAAATGTGTCTAGACTTGAGTAAGTACAACAAACAAAATAGAAAATAACAAACAACAAATTACAAACTTATATTGCATTAACAACAACTAAATCCCTTCTTTGTCATCTTGTAGGGCTTTAATTTGGACAAGTAAGTTGAATCTCATTACCTTTGAAGACATTGGAAACCTAATAAAGCAAAAAGAAATTGCCAACAATGTAAGTATTTCATCAAAATTTCTCTGCAATGTTCCATCAGCCTTTATAAACCAATATTACAATTATAAATCATATTTTTCAGGTCATTGATGGCTATGGAGAGATCCTTTTGGCTGAGCAAATCAGAGAAAGACAAAAACCAACTTCATTTTTTTCACATCCATAAGCTTAGTATGTTACTACTATTTTATTTGATTTTCTCTAGAATTTACTTATTACTTTCTCTTCTTAAGATACTTCTTGAAGCCAGTTGTGTCACTAGTCTAATTTTCTTTGGCTACTTATGTGCATTTAAAATTTCTCTGTGTATATTTCTTAAATTCCTGTCATTTCAACTTTCTCATAACATAACCATTTTTTGATTTTCTCTGACCACAGAATTTCATCAAGATGACAGAAAATCAATCTTTTCGAGTGTCCTTATTTGACAAGCATATTGAAACAGTATGGAGGAACTATAAGTTCCTCCATTTCCCAATAACTACTGGAGGTAATGAGAAGTCCACACATGGAAATCACTAGACCTTGCTTGTCCTGGACAAACAAGACAATTTATGGAGGTTCTACAACTCACTGAGGCCAAGGAGGGATGATGTAGAAGATAAATATGTCAAAGATGCAAAACAATTGGTAACGAGTGCAAATTTCTCTGATCCACCATAATCTTTATGTGATGATAATTTTCATAGAATCCCATTGATTTGTCTGTAAATTTCTCTGTTATTTAAAAATTATTTTTTTGCAACAAGATTATGTTGAGAATTTTTTGAAAGCTTGCCTTGAAAGAGAAGCTCAATCACAACCATCTTTCAAATTGATAAACTCACAAAACACAAGTTACGACTTTGAGTATGTCGACAATGCTCCACAACAAGAAAGTGATTCGTAAGTTTCATACATCTATAAATAAGATAATCTGATTTGCATGTTTCTTAAAACTAACCATACCTATAATTTGTATGCAGTCTGGATAGTGGCCTCTTTGTTTGCTATATAATGAAACAATATAGCAAGCATGAACCTATCAACTCCAAATTGTCCATACAAGAGATAAGGTTGATGAGGGCAAAACTCATAGAGAGATTTGTGACTGAAGTTGGCCGGTCATGGACTGAACCAATTGCAATACCTCCAGAAGAAGAACAAAAAATGTAATAGTGAAACTAGTGAAAGGAAGACAATGTACATATCCCCACAGAGAAAATTGTCTCACATATATGTATATATCCATACAGTATTAACCATTCAGTTTTTTGTTGATACATTGAAGGAATGATGATGCTTGACATATATGTATATATCCTTTCTTCACTAATGTAAATTTCATTTTTTTTTTATTTCGACTAATGTAAATTTCATACCTATCGATGGTTTAATATATATATATATATATATTTTATTGTGATTGTCAAAACAATCTACACAGAGAAAATTGTCTGCAGAAATTTCTCTGGTATGATATTACCAGAAATTCACAGAGAAATTTAACTTGTATCGTGCAAAGGGGATGCATATATGATCATGTAATCTGTAATGCTTTGTGTTGGTACAAAACAATCATCAAACTCAACAAAAGCGCACAGTAATTTTATCTGCCACTAGAAAATTTCACTACATGAATTTCAAATTTCAAAACACAATGCCTAGATAATTTTCTCTGATAGTGGAAAATTTCTCCGGATGAAATTGATGGATTCGAATGGTGACAGAAAATAGAATTTCTGAGTTGTGAATTTCTCTGGGTTGAGTGATTTGGAGAGGAGGAATTTCTCTAGGTTGAGTGATTTGGAGAGGAGGAATTTCTCTGGGTTGGTAAGGAAAATTTCTCTGGCTTTGACAAAAATTTCTGAGTTGAAGTGAGTCTAGAGAAATTATTCTCTGGTCCAGAGAAATTCTCAACTCAGAGAAATTTCAAAAGAGCTTAATTTTGTTTCTTGGTTGTACTCAGTGCAATAATTTTGTGTATGCTCTGTCTGGTGTGCACATTTCTTGAAATGACTGATATGAAGTTACAAGAAATTCC